>JAMZEH010000007.1:5000-15000 GCA_024699665.1 Ostrea denselamellosa | reverse complement strand
ACTGCTACAGAAGTGTGTGGAGTCCGACCTCGAGAGAAACAGAGTCCTGCCCGCTCGTCGACGGCGACCAAGACGTGCCAAGTCCGACCTCGGGGTAAAATAGCGTCTGTCTCGGTTCTTGGCAGCGACCAAAGGTGACAAGTCCGACGTCGGGGGAAACAGCGCCCTACTTGCTCCTCGATGGGGACCAAAACGTGTCACGTCCGTAATCGATAAAGGAGGCGCCTTGATTGCCTCGACGGGGACCTGCGCGGCGACCGCTCGGTGCAGCTGACGATCGTCGGTAGACGGCGGGAGTACGGCGAACTCTCTTAAGGTACCTGCACCGTGAACCCTCGGTGTGCCGGGCCAAGGCCAGCAGACGGCGGCAGTACGACGAAGCCTCGGCGGGGACCTACGCGGCGACCGCTCGGTGCAGCGGACGATCGCCGGTAGACGTCCAATTGTATATCTGACGAGGCCATTTTGACAATGTCAGAAGTATGTTGGAAAACGACTAAGTGCAGACCTCGGGGCGCGCAGCTGCTCCTCGCAGCGGACGATCGTCAGTAGCCGGCGGGAGTACGGCGAACTCTCTTAAGGTACCTGCACCGCGAACCCTCGGTGCGCCGGACAGAAGCCGGTAGACGGCGGCAGTACGAGGAAGCCTCGGCGGGAACCTGCACCGCGAACCCTCGGTGCGCCGGGCCGAGGCCGGCAGACGTATGTTGGAAAACGACTAAGTCCAGACCTCGGGGCGCGCAGCTGCTCCTCGTCCAAATGACGACGTCCAGACCTCGGGGCGCGCTGCTGCATCTCGTCCAAATGACTAAGTGCAGTCGTCGGGGCGCGCAGCTGCTCCTCGTCCAATTGTATATGTGACCAGGCCATTTTGACAATGTCAGAAGTATGTTGGAAAACGACTAAGTGGAGACCTCGGGGCGCGCTGCTGCTCCTCGCAGCGGACGATCGTCGGTAGCCGGCGGGAGTTCGGCGAACTCTCTTAAGGTACCTGCACTGCGACCCCTCGGTGCGCCGGACAGAAGCCGGCAGACGGCGGCAGTACGACGAAGCCTCGGTGGGGACCTGCACCGCGAACCCTCGGTGCGGCGGATCGAGGCCGGCAGACGGCGGCAGGATGACGAAGCTTCGGCGGGGACCTGCACCGCGAACCCTCGGTGCGGCGGATCGAGGCCGGCAGACGGCGGCAGGACGACGAAGCCTCGGCGGGGACCTGCACCGCGAACCCTCGGTGTGCCGGGCAGAGGCCGGCAGACGGCGGGAGTACGGCGAAATCTCTTAAGGTACCCGCACCGCGAACCCTCGGTGCGGCGGACAGAGGCCGGCAGACGGCGGCAGTACGACGAAGCCTCGGCGGGGACCTGCGCGGCGACCGCTCGGTGCAGCGGACGATCGCCGGTAGACGGTGAGAGTACGGTGAACTCTCTTAAGGTACCCGCACCGCGAACCCTCGGTGCGCCGGCCCGAGACCGGCAGACGGCGGGAGTTCGACGAAGCCTCGGCAGGGACCTGCACCGCGAACCCTCGGTGCGCCGGGCCGAGGCCGGCAGACGGCGGGAGTTCGACGAAGCCTCGGCAGGGACCTGCACCGCGAACCCTCGGTGCGCCGGGCCGAGGCCGGCAGACGGCGGGAGTTCGACGAAGCCTCGGCGGGGACCTGCACCGCGAACCCTCGGTGCGCCGGACCGAGGCCGGCAGACGGCGGGAGTACGGCGAACTCTCTTAAGGTACCCGCACCGCGAACCCTCGGTGCGCCGGGGCGGGGGACTTTTTTTATTGGACGTCTGTTGTCCACTGCAAGTCTTGAGGAGGGAAAAAAACGACTAAGTCCGTTGTCGGACTTAGTTTATTTTCTGAACTTGTCCTCTGCACCGGTACGCCGGGGCGGGGGACTTTTTTTATTGGTCGCGGTCTCCTGGAGCAAGAGATATCCTAACCCTAGCTGCCTAACCCTAAGAGCAACCCTAACCCCTAACCTTAAGAGCAGCCCTAACCCTAGCTCTATAGCCTTAACCCTAACCCTACATCTAACCCTAAGAGCAAGCCTAATCCTAGCTCTAACTTTGTAACCCTAACTCTGTAACCCTAACCCTAAGAGCGGCCCTAACCCTACCTCTATAGCCCTAACCCTAACTCCAACCCTAATTAGGGTTAGGGTTAGGGTTTCGATTGGGGTTAGGGTTGGGTTAGGGTTCACCCTAATCCAGGGCTAGAAGTCATTTTTTGGGTTAGGGTTAGGGTTAGGGTTATAGGTTAAACGGTCACTTGATTTTTTCAAAGGGTGATTTTTCTATAAATAGATTGGAAATTCCAAGTCTAAAAATAGATATGTGATTGATTTCTTATTCGTTGTTTTTGTGGAGCATTACATCAACTACTGTATTGAATATTTGGAGGAGCACTTCATTTTTCATCCGATCAATAAAGCCCAATTAAGGCAATTGAATTATTTCTTAATTATGCTGCTTTAGTTTTTCTTTTGTTTTTGTTTTTGTCATTAGAATGGACGTTGCTACCTGACAACTACACAACCATTATAGAAAGCAATGACTATCTTTAAGAAGACTGATCATTCCTACTTAATGATGAGATGATTTAGTACTACTTGTTTTGTTACGAAAGCTGTATAGAAATGGAATATAACATAGCAATGTGTGAGTAAATATGTGTTGCGACAAATGCCAATAAAGAATATTTCTGGTTGGTAATGCTTGACTATTGAAAATTGTAGTGGCGAATAATATTTGGGATAAAGTATGTGTTACGACAGCGTTAGGGTTATCTGAAGTGAAATAATGCATATGAGTGTGTTTATGCAATACTAATGGCAAGAGTTATATATGATTAGAAAGGTGAGTTCCAATGCTGAAGTCTAAAATCCAAAGAGAATGCCTTTTTCAAATAGCCGTAATGAATGGATAAAGGAGGTTAAATTGGATTGAGGAAAACTCTTTTCATTGAAAGAGTTATGAGCTGTACTTGACTGAAAATCTCGAAAAGTACAAGGTAAGTATTTGTTGAAAAAATGAAGTCTCAATTCCTTTTCAGTACTGAGGAATAACAATTAGAATTTGAAGCTCAACAAATGACAACACCTAACACCAACACCCTACACGCTATACCCTGAACACTATACCTTACACCTTGGAACTCCACCCCATCACCTGCACCCTATACCCTACACCCTCCACCCTTCACCTATACCCTATACACTGCACTCTATACCTTATACCATGGGTTGGGGTTAGGGTTAGCGTTGGGTTAGGGTTAGGGTTAGGGTTAGGGTTAGGGTTTGGGTTAGGGTTAGGGTTAGGGTTAGGGTTAGGGTTAGGGGTTAGGGTTAGGGTTAGGGTTAGGGTTAGGGGTTAGGGTTGGGGTTGGGGTTGGGGTTGGGGTTGGGGTTAGGGTTAGGGTTAGGGTTAGGGTTAGTTAATGGAACCGCTATATGATACCTCGGGGTATCATTTTATGTCATATAAGGTCACATTTGACTTTGAGGGCAAGTTTTGTTACTTTGAGGACAGATTTTGATACGATCGGGCACCCACGGGTACCGTCACGGGCGTGTTTTGTGACCGCGCTTTAGTCACAAAGATGCCCATGTAGGAAAAATGACTAAGTCCGAACTGAGGTATTCTTGTTTCAGTGACATGTTTTCTAAGTGTTTTAGGATATTTCCTGTCGAATGAGACCCACTTTTTGGAACACTTTTTTTTCAAGAATTTTTCGTCAAGGACCCTTAAGGGAATTGAAGGGGCTGGCCATGTCGGGGCTAGGACTCACTCTTAAGGGATATGTCTTGGGGCATGGGTCCGTGTATATGACACCCTTTTGTTTGAGACTCTCAACTCTGGCCCCAATGCTGCTAGAGGGTCCCAATTTGGGGCAGCCCCTCATCTAGGGGCCCCGTTTAACCCCCTGGGCCCCTTGTTTCCAGACGCTTAAGGAGTTGTCGAAGGAGGGCTCAACATGTGGAATTTTTTTTTCGACTTTTAATAGAGTCCCACAACATAGGGTCAGGCAAGACCCATTATGTGTAAATAAGGGTCTGGCCCCTTACTTTAGCCCCACGGAACCGGTTGGGGCTGAAGTGGCCGGGACCTTAAAATAACTATGCCATTCCAAAATAGTGACTTTTTTCCACTTGGGACCCTTTTTGGGATCTTCCCTTCTAGGAGCTGTCAGGCAACTCTCTTAGGGGTCTGCCGACCAAAAAGGGGTTCATAAGTACTTCCGGTCCGAAGATATGTGCCCCTTAAAAGACATGTTGTTTTTCGGGATGGCCCTTTTTTATGATCCCTTAATGGGAGCAAGTGATCCTTACAGGTGAGAATAGGCCCGGTCCCACTCCATTGTCCATGGGTCGAACGGGGCTGTAAGGGGCCAACTTCTTGAGATAACATACCCATTCGGAAGATGTCACTTTTTTCAACTCCTGACCCTTATCAGGACTTTGCTTTCGAGATGTCGTCAGACAGACCCTTCAGGGATCAGAGTGCAAAAAATGGGGGTCTCAGGTACTTCCGGTCCCATGGTATGAAATCTCAAAACATGCCCTTTTTGGCTTCTTGAAAAATTTCTAAGTCCGAAAGTTCAGAAATTTTCTAAGTCCATAAGGGCAGGCCTTGTGACTTGTAAGGGCAGGACTTGTGACTTTAAGGGCAGATAGTGTTACTTTGAGGGCATATAATGTGACTTAAGGGCTAATCATGTGACCTATAAAATGACAAAGTCCATAAGGGCAGGACTTGTGACTTTAAGGGCAGGACTTGTGACTTTAAGGGCAGATAGTGTTACTTTGAGGGCATATAATGTGACTTAAGGGCATATAATGTGACCTATAAAATTTCTAAGTCCATAAGGGCAGGACTTGTGACTTTAAGGGCAGGACTTGTGACTTTAAGGGCAGATAGTGTTACTTTGAGGGCATATAATGTGACTTAAGGGCTAATCATGTGACCTATAAAATGACAAAGTCCATAAGGGCTAGTCCTGTTACTTTGAGGGCTAGTCCTGTTACTTTGAGGGCTAACCCTGCTACCTAAAGGGCTAACCATGTTACTTAAAGGCTAACCCTAAGACCGTAAAAATTTCACAAAGTCCATAAGGTCCATAAGCCCCAAGAATGCGGCTTTCTAACCGCAACTCGGACATAAAGTAATAACAAAGACATAAGGCACATGCGATAATTATCTATTCAGAATACACACAACAATCCCAATGGTGTTCCCATCTCCCTGATGGTGTTCATCTCCATTCTCCATGCCCCCTACTCGGCAAACTTCATTGTTTGCAACACTTCAGATACGCCCTTTACATATGTAAGAGGCCCCAGTGCGGTTGAAATCTGCCGAAAAGATGGAGGTAATCAGTGCTTCCGGTCCAGAGATATTTGTGGTCCAATCTAACCCTAACCCTAACCCTAACCCATGTTTTTGGTTCCTTTTTACAAGGCATGTAACTCTTACAATTGGGATGAAAATTGGCTGTCTTTCACAGGGTCAATAGACCGGTCCAAGCTTAAAATAAATTGAAAGGGCCAGCCCCTCTAGGGTTCAGGGTCTCAAGTGGTGAGCGGTTATTTTTTGTCATTTTCGAGGCCTAGGGTTGAATAGAAATAGGACAGATACGGTTCACATATTTGGGAAATCTGGAGATCCCTTCAAGGGACTATGGACCCTTGAAAGGCACTGGGACCCTGTAAGGGGTTACGTCGAAAAGACCTTTCAAAGTACTCAATATCGTTAAAATGGACCTTTTTGCAAAGACTCGTCACTCTGAGGTCGTTGAAGATAGAGAAACGCAATATGTTTTGGGGTGGTAGTCGGGGCCGGGTGTAATCCCTTATGAAAGGGCCGGCCCCTCTAGGGTTCAGGGTCTCAAGTGGTGACCGGTTATTTTTTGTCATTTTCGAGGCCTACGGTCATTTTCGAGGCCTAGGAATGAATAGAAATAGGACAGATACGGTTGACATATTTCGGATATCTAGAGATCCCTTCAAGGGGCTTCGGACCCTTGAAAGGCACTGGGACCCTGTAAGGGGTTACGTGGAAAAGACCTTTCAAAGTACTCAATATCGTTAAAATTGGCCTTTTTGCAAAGACTCGTCACTCTGAGGTCGTTGAAGATAGAGAAACGCAATTTGTTTTGGGGTGGTAGTCGGAGCCGGGTGTAATCCCTTATGGGGTCAATAGGTCCCTTAAGGGTCTGGGGTCAAAAAAGGATGGGGTCAAAAATGGGGCCCTATTGGAATTTTTGGGACGACGCGGTTAGGATGTAAAGGAAAAGCTAGGGAGCTGCAAATTCAGTATGAGCGGGCCCTTAGCCCCACTTTTAGGACCCTAAAAGCTTAAGTCTATAAATTGAAAATAAAGTACTAACCCTAGGCCTAATACTAAGCCTAATTTTCGACCTTTTTTCAAAGTCTTGTAGCTCTAGGGTCCTGGGGGATAGAGGAACCCAATTTGTTTTGCTGCCTTATTCGGGGACGGGGTTTTACCCCTATGGCGTCATTGGGTCCACTTTTGGGTCAGAAGTTAGAAAAATTTTGGGTCCCATTTTTGGACATTTTAGCGTTTTGGGGGGCTAGGGTTGGGATCTAAACTGAAAGATAGGGAGCTGAAATTTAGATATGTGTTGTCTCCAGGCCCCATTGGGACGACCCTTAAATCTCAAGTCCGAACTTTGAAGGGTTACGGAGATATGGACCCTCCATAATGACCCTACTTTTCGAAATTCGACCCTTTTTCAAAGACTTGTAGCCCAGTGACCCTTAGAGATAGAAGGACCCAATTTGTTTTAGGGACCCTTTAGGGAATACGTCTCATTTGTCAAGGGGTCGGTTAGTCCCCTTCAGGGTCAGGGGTCCAAATGACCTGGGGTCCATTTTTGTGACATTTTTACATTTTAAGGGGACCGGAAATGGATGAAGACTTGAAGCTAGGGAGCTGAAATTTCTGTGAGAGGAGGCCCCATGCGTCCCCTAGGACTTTGTAAAAGCAAGGGTCTCAGCTTTGAAGAATAACCCAAACCCTGAAGTCAGGGAATGAGGGCATGTATGTCCCAAATGACGAAACTGGAGCTACTTTGAAGGGACATAACTCCAAAGTCCTCTAAAGAATACTATTGAAATTTACAGCATTAGCAGGAAATTAAAGGGCCAACGAGGGCCCAAAAAATCAGGGTCCTAACTTTAATCCTAACCCCAATTCTCAGCCTTAAACCTAAGCACCCTCTTTTTAGGGGTTCAACAAATTGGACCCTAACCCTACTCCAAGTTTTAAGGGTTACAAGGGCCTCCTTTGGAGGGCAACCTTACCAGGCCCCATTCTCATTGCCCCTTAAAGGAAATTGTCGTAGTCTTAAAGAATACTCCACTAAACCTCTTTTCGAATAACTTAGTGTCACCGACCGCCTGTTACTTTTTTAGAAACATCCTATGGGGGGCTAGGCCCCAGAGATCAAGGCCCTTTGGGGGTACAAAAATGGGGGATGACCTAGATAGGGAAAGGGGTCGGGGTTAACCAAATTATATTGCGGGCTAACCCTGTGACCAGGGGCCTAGCTGTGACCCCTTTCAACCTGCCCTTTCTCCTTAACGGGACCGAGCTCAGACCCCAAACTGGGTCAGATTTGTAGGCCCGGCCCCCCTCTATAGAACCCTGCCCGAAATTATTCCTCCCAGGGTCTTATAGCTAGAAAACCATCCTAACCCTGAGGGGTGAACAACCGCTGATCTGGTTGGAGGAAGGGCAGGTTATGTGACCCCCCAAAAAAACAAAGTTCAATCCCCACCCCCCGGGATGAGGGATCGAGCTGATTTTTGGTGGAAGTAGGTTTTTGAGTGTCCCCCTTCAGACCCTAGAAAGAAATCCGATAAAAATCCAAGGATAAAAAATTTCATATTTCTTAGCCCAAAAAATGAGTTAATTTCAGATCTGACACTTTTATATTGTGTAGTTGATATATACCCCCCTCTAGGCCTTGAGGTTCAATTTGGGTCAGATTTCTTTCTAGGGGGGGTTAGCGACCCCTCCCCAAGGGTTAGAGGGGGTTTGAAGAAATATCCCCCCATGCCAAAGCTGGGTATCCCTCCGAAAATGGAAAGTACTTTTTTCGGTAACCCTAATTCTGGGGTTAGAATTTTATACCGGCTTAACCGTTAGAGCTTTTCCCGAGGGTATGGGGGTAGATTGAACCCCTCCCCAAACCAAGTCGATCCACCCCCGGGCCAGGTTGTCAAAAAGGGTATTTGACCTAACCCCCACCCTAAGTATGTAAAGTCGCAGGTTTGTCCCATTCACTAATTAGGGTTAGGGTTAGGGTTAGGGTTAGGGTTAGGGTTAGGGTTTGGGTTAGGGTTAGGGTTAGGGTTAGGGTTAGGGTTAAGGTTAGGGTTAGGGTTAGGGTTAGGGTTAGGGTTAGGTTAGGGTTAGGGTTAGGGTTAGGGTTAGGGGTTAGGGTTAGGGTTAGGGTTAGGGTTAGGGGTTAGGGTTAGGGTTAGGGTTAGGGTTGGGTTAGGGTTAGGGTTAGGGTTAGGGTTAGGGTTAGTTAATGGGACAGGCGTTTGTGACCCTGAGGTATCATTTTCGCCCATAAAGGTATCATTTCATGTCATATAAGGTCACATGTGACTTTGAGGGCAAGTATTGTTACTTTGAGGACAGATATTGATACTGCGCGGGCTCCAACTGTGACTGTCACGGGCATTTTTTGTGACCGCGCTTAAGTCACAAAGATGCCTCTGTCGGAAAAATGACTAAGTCCGAACTGAGGAATTCTTTTTTCAGTGACATGTTTTCTAAGTGTTTTAGGATATTTCCTGTCGAATGAGACCCACTTTTCGAACACTTTTTTTTTCAAGAATTTTTCGTCAAGGACCCTTAAGGGAGTTGAAGGGGCTGGCCATGTCGGGGCTAGGACTCACTCTTAAGGGATATGTCTTGGGGCGCATGGGTCCGTGTATATGACACCCTTTTGTTTGAGACTCTCAACACTGGCCCCAATGCTGCTAGAGGGTCCCAATTTGGGGTAGCCCCTCATCTAGGGGCCACGTTTAACCCCCTGGGCCCCTTGTTTCCAGACGCTTAAGGGGTTGTCGAAGGAGGGCTCAACATTTGGAATTTTTTTTTCGACTTTTAATAGAGTCCCACAACATAGGGTCAGGCAAGACCCCTTATGTGTAAATAAGGGTCTGGCCCCTTACTTCAGCCCCACGGGACCAGTTGGGGCTGAAGAGGCGGGGACCTTAAAATAACTATGCCATTCCAAAATAGTGACTTTTTTCCACTTGGGACCCTTTTTGGGATCTACCCTTCTAGGGGCTGTCAGGCAACTCCCTTAGGGGTCTGCCGACCAAAAAAGGGGCTCATAAGTACTTCCGGTCCGAAGATATGTGCCCCTTAAAAGACATGTTATTTTTCGGGATGGCCCTTTTTTATGATTCCTTATTGGGAGCAAGTGATCCTTACAGGTGAGAATAGGCCCGGTCCCACTCCATTGTCAATGGGTCGAACGGGGCTGTAAGGGGCCAACTTCTTGAGATAACATACCCATTCGGAAGATGTCACTTTTTTCAACTCCTGACCCTTATCAGGACTTTCCTTTCGAGATGTCGTTAGACAGACCCTTCAGGGATCAGAGTGCAAAAAATGGGGGTCGCAGGTACTTCCGGTCCCATGGTATGAAGTCTCAAAACATGCCCTTTTTGGCTTCTTTAAAAATTTCTAAGTCCGAAAGTTCAGAAATTTTCTAAGTCCATAAGGGCAGGGCTTGTGACTTGTAAGGGCTGGACTTGTGACTTTAAGGGCAGATAGTGTTACTTTGAGGGCATATAATGTGACTTAAGGGCTAATCATGTGACCTATAAAATTTTCTAAGCCCCTAAGGGCAGGACTTGTGACTTTAAGGGCAGGACTTGTGACTTTAAGGGCAGATAGTGTTACTTTGAGGGCATATAATGTGACTTAAGGGCATATAATGTGACCTATAAAATTTCTAA
>JAMZEH010000006.1:3705000-3707879 GCA_024699665.1 Ostrea denselamellosa | reverse complement strand
TATTACAGGGACATTTATAAACGATTACCCAATGCTCTCTTTCAAATTGTGAAAAATCTTTTTGAGAAAGAAATACATATGGGCAAAATAGAGCCATGTCCACCATTCTGCTTACCCCCCCCCCCCCCCCCCCTCTCAACTAATCTAATATCTGTAACATTATGTGGGTCACATTTAAGTGAAGACATATCCCCCACTCCATTTGTCCCCACTAATCCAATATCTTATATCTAAACATGTCACATTCTATTTGTCACGTTTATGGGAAGACATATCCCCTCACCACTTTTCCCCACTAATTGAATATCTTATTTCTATTTTGAATCTGACACATTCTGTGGGTCACGTGTATGGTGACGTAACTGTAATGAGAGATCATTCTGTCCTCATAATGCACATCTGTCCTCAAAAGGGCAGGTAAAAATGGTACTCTAATGTAAAAAAAAATGTACCTGGTTGAGGATAAATGGGCAATATACTCTCTCTGTGACGTCATATAAAAATATATTACAGTATTACAGTGGTATGTGTCATTATCTCAGCGTAAAATGTAAAACGTCCACCTACTGATCTGTTGGGGATGCTGAAGAAATTCTTGATTAAGATGTCACGTGCTATCTCCGGGTCCAAAATCAGAAGGGTGGGTCTGTGAAGAGCGTATGTCCTACAGTGATACACAGAGAAAATATCACTGATGACAATAAAACTCCCGTTCTGTTTATACGCACCTTTTTGTCTATAACCTTTGTCTCATTGAGGGGATCATAAAAGTTAAAAAAAAAACTGAAAATAAAGTTGAAAACGAAATACCGCGTATAAAGACTTTACAAAATGTCAAATGACTGCGGTAGTCGTTTCTTTGGCATTGAAGATACTATTATCCACAAATTTCACATTTTCTTTACCATAAGTGACCATTCACTAAACGCGATGAAACATTTTCATAATACCACGTGATAAAGGATAAACTGATGTCCAAACCATTTGTACCGGAAGTGTATTTGTAGTCCCATGATATACCTACCCAACTACTCTGTCGTATGTTGTAAGCAGCTTCAAGTCAAATTCTCCAGTTCCCTAAATAAATCAAATAACAATACATCCAATCAAAGGTTGGTTACAGAGGATGGAAGGATATTTACCGTATCAGATGACCCCCCCCAACCCCCACCCCCAACCCCCATTTACAAAGTAGCGACATTTTATTTAATTAAGTTCGAACTTCTATAAAGAATATAAATAAAAATGTGGGCAAACACTGACTCCTAAATATACCTAAGGTAGCATAAGGTGCCAAGGAGGAGTAAACATCCCCTGCTGACCGGTCACACCCGCCGTGAGCTCTATATCCTGATCAGGATTAACCACAAAATTAAGAGGTACAGCAGGATTAAGTGAAACGAACACGGGAGATAATCCAGTAGAAATAGGGTAGGACACGGGACTATTTCTAGTGGAGACAGTCCAGTAGAAATAGGGTAGGACATTTCTAGTGGAGACAGTCCAGTAGAAATAGGCTAGGACGTTTCCAAAATGTTTTTAAAGAATCATGCTA
Source organism: Ostrea denselamellosa (assembly GCA_024699665.1). Lineage (NCBI taxonomy): Eukaryota > Metazoa > Mollusca > Bivalvia > Ostreida > Ostreidae > Ostrea > Ostrea denselamellosa. Next base: position 3,706,324 of record JAMZEH010000006.1, on the reverse strand, counting down.
CCAGAAAAGCTCAATTTTACATGAAAGTAATTTATATAATGAAACCCATGCTTGTTTAAATAGTGTCTTCTGGGTGGGTACTCAAATAGAGTATTCAAGATAAAAGATATATCTTAATCTGACATACTTAGGTTTAATCATCATATTAGACGTAACACTAGCTTTTATCTGTTAATGCTACAAGGATTTCAACAGTCTCCTTTAAAGTCAGCATTTCGCAAATTTTATGGTCATTATAACGATCTAATTTACTAATACAACATGTCTTTCGGTTGAGTGTTGTTTGAATGGTGTCTGACTGGTTTCAGCTGGTCAAGCTGTTCACCGATTTTAACTACGGACTACTCCGTTTACCATATTAAATTATAGGGTGTGACCGGTCGACAGGGGGTGCTTACTTCTCCTAGGCACGTGATCTCACCTCTGGTGTGCCCTGGGATCCGTGTTTGCTCTACGCTTGATTTTAGATTCTTCGAAAGAATTATGAGATTCATAAGTGTTCTATATTTTCACGTTTTTCATCTACAGTAATATTACCTTTTGTTAAAAGTAGTATCGGGTTGCATCAAAGGTAACATTACTCTATATCAAAGGTAACAGTACTCTATATCAAAGGTAACATTACTCTATATCAAAGGTAACATTAGCTTTCATTTCTTGAAATAATGACGTACATCTTTCATCAGGTTGGTGTGACCTAGGAACAGTGTAGGGTTTGGATGAGGCACACCAAGGCTGCTCCAAAAACTCAGCTTATACTTTGAATATCTATCAGGAAGAAAAATGAATTCATTTCAACTTATATCAAAGCGCATTCCCAGCAACAGTTACTGCATTACATTCATTTGATATAAACATGCCTTGTTTTCTTTCTCCAGGAAAGTAACTATCTTAACAAAACAAATTGATTTCGAAAGGTTGTTGCATTCAATATGTCCGCTCCCATTCTATCCTGACGAACCATTGCTGCAAATTTATGTGTAATCATTATTTAGCACAAATTAAGATATATACATTCCGGTAATACATACAGAATACACGAGTTTCAAATGTATGAACACCCCATCCCTACCCCACACCCCGAAACAATATTTGTACATCTTAATGCACTTTGGAACAGGATGTGTTTAAAACATCGATAATTAGAATTAATCAATTGTGTAAAAATATGTGTCCTTGGCATGCCTAAGGTATTGTATCGGGTCATTCATATAAAACTGCTTTCATGTTCAGCCACTATAAATACCACACATGCCTAAATTATGTACATAAGAATATGTTTGAAATTAATTTTAGTCCCCTACCTAGCTTATAGGAAATAAAT
>JAMZEH010000006.1:3632500-3700000 GCA_024699665.1 Ostrea denselamellosa | reverse complement strand
TCACGCAGTAACACTTGTATACGTCATCTAAGAGAATCATCACATTTAATCATTGTAAAAATCATCTAACAGAATCATCTCATTTATAACGATCTAGTTTGCCAGTACAATTTTCCATTAAGTCAAATGCTGTCTGACATGTTTCATACCAATTATTAGGCCGTTCTTGGCACACTGATTATGACTACGGATTACTCCGTTTACCTGATCGGGATGTAGGGTCATGGTGGGTGTGACCGGTCGACAGGGAATGCTTACTCCTCCTAGGCACCTGATTCCACTTCTGGTATACCCAGGGGTCCGTGTTTTTCCCATCTCTCTGATTTGTATTTGTTATTAGAATTACGAGATTGAATACTGTCACCTTAATCATTGTATACAACATCTAACAATCCCGTGGGAATCCGGGTTGTTAAAATAGGTCCTCAGTGCCCCTTGCTTGTCGTAAGAGACGATTAAATGGTACGGTCCTTCGGATGAGACAGTAAAAACTGAGGTCCCATGTCACAGCAGGTGTGGCACGATAAAAATCCCTTTCTGCTCAAAGGCTCTCAGCGCTGAGCATAGGCCTAAATTTTGCAGCACTTCACCGGCAATGGTGACACCTCCATATGAGTGAAAAAATTCTCCAGCAGGACGTTAAATAACATATAATCAATCTATCTATCTAACATATTCATCTTAAGCAATCATTGTATACAGTCATCGTAAATGTAGTGTCTGTATCTGCAACATAAATGTTCTGATATGATCAAGTAGCATTGAAGCAAAGAATTATGCAATACAGATAAAGTTATTGGTCCTTTACATGTAAACAAGAAAACTGACCGAAGCAAACGTTGTGTTCGACTGATACTTCTTTGTAACCATCAAGACTAGTTTAGAGATATCAGAGCTTTCCAGTACATGTAAATACTGTGTGAGTAAACCTGTTAGAAACCTTCATGATTTTATATCGAACTGATCTTTTCTAACACACACACACACACACACACACACACGCACACAAACACAACACACACAACACACACACAGAGACACACACACACAACACACACACACAACACACACACACAACACACACACACACACAGAGTGGGTCTGGGTGATGAGAAGCTTAGGATGATGTGAAGACTATGACTGACCATCAATTATTTTCATTTTAAATTTGATTGCATTAGAAGAAGACACATCTTATATTTTGAGGAATATTTCCCCCGGGGATTGATCTGTTTCACTTGATTAGTCTACCTCATGTTTTGAATCTCCTCACAACAATGTGTCCAGGACTGTTGATTGCTTAGTACTTTGGAATTGAAATCCAACTCGTTTTTTTTAATCAACTATATGATTAAATAGGTGGATAAAATATTCTGGAATCCAACATGTTTTTGTACAATCCAACATCTAAAGAATATTGATAGTAGTTTTGAAAATTGAAATATAAAACAAGGAGAATTCTCTCATTAAGCTGTCCGCCTTGTGTATTACAATATTCATCCGGAATCAGAATTAGGCACTGTCCCAAAACATAATGAAACATGAAGTTTGCCACAATTCCACAACAGGCTTAGAGTTTCGTTTCAAACCACCGCGAATCTTTAAACATGAACAGAGTAAGGAACATAGACACGAAAGCTCGAAATTTAAATACATTGACATTTCATTCATATTTATCATTTTCATTCATATGTTTCAGTGAACTCAAAACAAAAGACACCAATTCGTCTTCCGCGCATGTTTTATTAAACAAAGATGTTAATGCCAAACTAACAACACAACTTTATGACAAACGGGATGAATTCAGCTTCTCCATCGTTAACTATTCCATATTTATGTAGAAAATATGCCATTATCACCTGCATATGGTGTTTAGGTCTCTCAACTGATTTGATACACGGGAGCATGTTCTGCGTATGATCAATTTTTAAATTGAGGCAGACAAATCACCATATGTATTTAGTGTTTATGTCTCACGCTCCCTCGACTGATTTGATACGAGAGGCCGTGTTCTACATAAGATCAATTTTCCTACAGGCTACTGAAAAATAAGTTGATGTTACATGGCTCTCAATAGTCTCGTTAAAAGTTAGTATTTCGCAAATTCTATTATCTCTGTATTGGTCTTATTTCCAAATACAACCTTTTGTTAGGTCTAAAATTGATTGACATGTTTTACACCTACTCTTCGGCTTTTCTTTTATATCAATTACGGTCTCAACAAGAGAGCCCAGCCGAAATTAGGTGGGGATGTTTACTCCCCCTGGACACCTGATCAACCTCTGGTGTTTCTAGGCGTCTGTGTTCGAGCTGCTCTCGATTTTGCTTTTGTTTTGGTTTTTCCCCCTTTATATGATTTACGAGATTTAACACTGTTCGTTTAGCTCCACCATTTATATTATGAATGTTTGCGCTCACCAGCAGCAGTGATGGGTCCTGGATTTTATCAGTTTCTTTTTATTTTTCGTCACAAAAAGGGGGGGATAGCCTGGGAATCCGAGCCTGCGAATCTGGGGCAAATATCTTTATGCACTTGTGAAACCGTATGCTTTTGCCGTTGTTCTAATACATTATATATATATATATATATATATATATATATATATATGTGTGTGTGTGTGTGTGTGTGTGTGTGTGTGTGTGTGTGTGTGTATTATATATGTATGTATGTATGTATGTATGTATGTATGTATAATGATATAAGGTAGGGTCTTTAAATCGCAACGTGTAACACCGTCAGTATTTAGCCATGTGATGAGCGGCAAAGAGGATATGCAATATTTCAAGGCCCTAAATATTTACGATTAACTTCTCAACATCAATTGATGAAAAATAATAACAATTTGAAAAATTATCACTTTAAATATTCAGGAATTATTTCAAAATATGATTTTGAAAAAAAAAAAGAGTTTCGTTGAAATACATGTATAGAGTGAAATAATTTTAAAAGATGATTTAAATTTTTCTAAGAGAATCTTGAAATGTGTCTGAAAACACTTGGTAAAATCTAACTTATTTTTCAAACACGGAAGTATGAATTGAATTTCCTTTGTGCAGTGAATCTTCATAATGGGTCCATCCATTAGTTAACCGGGGAAAATCCTAAGCATGTAGTTTGATTTAAACCATTCAAGGGGCCTCTGTGACCGAGTGGTTAGAGCATCGCGCTCAAAATCACAAGGTCTCTCACCACCAGTCGGCACGGGTACGATTCTCGCTCGCTCCGATTTACGTGAGTCAGTTTGCCGGTTTACTTTCGGAAGGTCGGTGGTCTCTTCCCAGGTACATTGTATCTAGGTTCTTTCTTCCACCAATAAAAAACTAGACGCCACCAGATATCTGAAAAACATGTAGAATGCTGTGGAAAACAACAAACAAACAATCCTAGACGTAGAGTTGCCATTATTCCTACTTACGACTAAGTGAGACATTCTGACAAGCATAATTATCACAAAATCAAGTGCAAAATTTCAGCAGCAGTAGTTGTAGTAGTTGTTATTGTTAGTAGTGTTGTTGTTGTTAGTGTTGTTGTTGTTAGTGGTGTTGTTGTTGTTGTTAGTGTTGTTGTTGTTAGTGTTGGTATTGTTGTTGTTATTATTGATAACTTATAGTGTTATCTTCATCCCAATCTTTCTTCTTATAGCAGTTATCTCGCATTGAACGAAAATCTCAAAATGATCTCTCTCATCAATCCTATAAAGAATATAAAATATAGGATCGGGAAAATATGGAACCTTGGATATACCAAAGGTAAGGTAAGATATCTAGGAGGAGTAAGCATTCCCTGTTAACGGTAATATGTTGGGTAAATTAAAGTAAAAAAAAAAACAGAAATAAAAATAAAGAAATAATGAATACCGCCCACCAAGAACAAATTTACAATAAATTCATATTCATCAATTAATTGCTGAGTGTTCTGATAGGGTAATTTATGTACTTTTTTGTTCAGAATTATCTAATGTGTTTGTTCTGTTTAAATCATTATTTCTGTAATTTTGTATGTTACGTAAAGAAGTAAATTTGTTTTCGCCACGTCTTGTCATTCATTCCATGATAGAAGAGCATTTCTCTCTTCTTTTTTTCCCTCAAAATAAAACTTTTCTCAAAATAAAAATCGGTATAAACTTATAAATTTACAGTATTTAGTAATCCCATCTAATTGAAATGAAATAGTTATCTATGCGTGTATGGGAGTGGATCTAACATTTGATTTTAACAAGATTGTTATATTAATCCAACTAATCATTCATATTAGAGTGGTTAATTTTCTAGTGTAGAGACATTAAAACCACAGCCTCAAGCAAAATACGTGAATGTTAGAAAATCCTTTCTCTAAAATATATACTGCCAAAGATGTACCATATTACAGCATAATTTCCAACTTTACATTGTCCTTTTTAACAATGTGACCAAATACCAACAATCCTATGAAGTACAGGAAACAGTCTCTGGTTGATTGGCATATTTATCAAAACAAAAAAAACTCACCCCCCCCCCACACACACACGCGCACACACACACACACACACACAACACACACACACACACACACACACACACACACACACACACACACACACACACACACACACACACAAAACACAATACAACAAAACAAACAACAAACAAACAAAAAAAGCAAGTGATTGTGACCAAACACGACGTGCATGACTCAGTCTCTGGTTGATTGGCCTATTCACCAAACCAAAAAAAATAAATTAATAAATAAATAAAATACGCAAAAAAAGAAAAAAAACCATAAATTAAACAACAAAAACATAAATAAAATTTAAACAAACGAAAACAAACAAATAAAATTCTCTGCATTGTTGAATATTGACCGCATTGAAGCTCTGTTACATACTATTTAAATATTGTGAATAGCAAATGGATTACTTACACCATCCCGACTGCTAATCATGATTTATCTAATGAATGTTTTTATCTTTCTAGCATGCTTTGCAATGCCAACCAACCAATAAAATTCCCAAACATTAAATGTCTTGAAAATCTATAAATTCTAAGTAAATTGAATTACTACGATAGAAATGTTATAATTAGTTATAATTAATTATCTCTTATAGCCGCCACTTGTATTTAGATACCATGTGCGGCGCTAGCACACTGATCTTTGTATCCGCCATGTGCGGCGCTAGCACACTGATCTTTGTATCCGCCATGTGCGGCACTAGCACACTGATCTTTGTATCCGCCATGTGCGGCACTAGCACACTGATCTTCTTTTAAAAGAGATGAGCTTACTGGGACTATACTCTTCTGGTAGGATGACGCGTACCTGAAAAACAAAACAAACAAACAAAAACAAAAAAAAAACAAAAAAAAGTTCATGCATTTTGATTATATATATATATATATATATATATATATATATATATATATATATATATACTTGTAAAAAGTTGATGAATAACAATACATGATATAATATACTGTGTGCGGTCTCGGCCTCATTTTTGCTGCAGGTCTATTTTAACTGTTTTCACTGTATGAATAAATCCGTGAAATTTAGCATTAGCATTGTCAGAATGAAAATGAAAATTGTGAATTCAAAATAAAATGAAGGCAAATTTTGTCTAGAAACTTTGAAAATAACCAAAAATAACCAAGAATGAAATCAAAATTATTAAAAGCAATTTCGAACTTTGTCCATACTAATCGGTTCGTTTTTAAGGTGGTTGATTTTTTTTGGGGGGGGGGGGGGGGGAGGAGGAGGGAGATTTCGTCATCATATAAGCAATGTGTCCCTGCATTGATAGCTTTGTTTCATATTATATTTAATAATTTCCCTTCAGAGAATTTCACTAAAATCGCAATAATATTAATGGGCATCGCCATCACAGAGTCCACTAGCCACTTAAAGTCACGCGCAAACACACGCATTCCGTGCTGTTGCATAGGGACAGTTCCAGAAAATCTACCAGGTAAAGTGAACATCAAATTTGCCGCAAACACATTTTACAAATCAAAAAAGAAAATCGATCGATGAACTGTGGAAATGAACAATGCGGAGGGTATAAAAAAATTATTGATAATTTAAAAAAAAAAATGCCATGATTATTTTTTATTTATTATTTTACATCTGTAATATAGTGGTATGACAAAGTTAATATCCGGCTTCGCACTGTGATTGAGAGTTTTCAGGCTTTTTGTGAAGAAAAACACTGGAATGTAAATAATGTTTTAAATTTCATATTATAAAAATTAAAATATTAATTTGGAGAACTGATAATGATGCCTGTTGAAAAAAAACAATCTTTGTGGATTTTTTTCTAGTGAACAATTTTCAACACATATATGCACGCAAAACTTATCAATGGCCCCTCCATGTATACATATCAATGCAAATTACATGCATATTTTATTTATCCAAAAAAAAAAATTAAATAAATAAAATAGAATAAATAAATAACATAAAATGAAAATATGATGAAATAAAATCCTATATTTACCAATGTCTAGGTTTTTATCAATATTTCATTCAATATAGAAAGGGAACCAGTTTATATATATCCGTTACAAGTCAATGTTTGTCCGCTGTTTGTCATTCATACTGTATTTTATTTCTACATAAAAACTAGTCACCTATTAACTTAATATGAAAAACCTATACACGTCATATTACCAAATGTAAGGAATAAATCTTTAGAATGTTTTATATAAAAAAAAAAAAAGTAATTATTTCGTGTTGTCTGTATAGAAATAAATCTCATTCACGAAAATACACGAGGGCAGAAACTGCTCTGAAATTCCAGCCGTTAAATGTTAAAATAGACATACTATATTATTTACATTGTTCACAACGCATATGTAATATATATATATATATATATATATATATATATATATACTCCCCCTGGACACCTGATCTCACCTTCGGTGTGCCCGGGGGTCTGTGTTCGCCCGGCGCTTTATTTTTTACTTGTAAAAACTTTTTCATTTGGTCCTGAGGAAAAGACGGGTTGATCTAATTGTGTCGATTTATATTTGTGTGTGTTTATTATTTATTCATTTATTATGTGGGTTTTTTTTTGTTTGTATTATAGAAATATAAGAAGCTATGGAGGCGCGAGGTCTCTATTCGTTATCTATTTATATTTTATAATTCTTCTTGCGTATGTCAAATTCAAATGTGAATTCTCTTATCAAGAGGGTTCTCTTATACATTGAAACCGAGTATGATTATCGCTAACAGAACATTAGTAGATGTAAATATTCACTGATAACAGGTCAAAATTCATATTCAAAAAGAGACCTAAGATTAATCAGGATTCGATAGTTTTGATAGAAACATAAAAATTCATGGGTGCAAAAACTGAGGGCAACTTTAAACACCCCCTAACCCTATAAGAAGCACGCTGTTTTCTCACTGAATTAAATATTTGCTCTCATCTGTTCTTGTGAATTTTTTACTACAGACCCATTGCATACCTTGTTTTTTGCAGTTTACTCTTCCTCGTCCCGACCACTCCGGAGCAAACGGTAAATGTCAAAAATATTTAAAGCATTTTGTTGAAAAAATGTTAAAAATAGGCTTTAACAGGAAATGGTTGACAACTAAAGGATAAATACATATTACAAAACATCTCATTATAAGCTAGTGTAACGCGGGCTATTCATTACTTCACCTTCTCCGTCGTCAACTTCCGCTATCTATGTAGCAATATTTCATCATCACCTGCATATGGTGTTTATGTTTCTCAATTGATTCGATACGCAAGAGCTTGTTCTGTGTATGATCATAATCAGTTTTTAAATCGAGGCAAACTGCTGAAAAACGAGTTAATGTTCCAGGGGTTTCAACAATTTCGTTTAAATTCAGCATTGTGCAATTTCTGTGGTCGTTATAACAATCTAGTTTGCTAATACAACCTAGGTGTTATTGGGTCAAATGCTGTCTGACGTATTTCATACCAATTGTTAGGTCGTTTTTTTTACACATTATTTAACTACAGATTACTCCGTTTACCTGATCAAGATATAAGGCTTACAGCGGGTGTGACCGGTCGACAGGGTATGCTTTCTCCTCCTTGGCACCTGATCTCACCTCTGGTATGTCCAGGGGTCCGTGTTTGCCCAACTCTTCATTTTACACTTCATATAGGAGTTATAAGATTGTTATAAGTTCGTTATTTTCACCTTTTCTTTAGTACAATATTCCCCTAACCAATAAAATCATTTGATACTGGGTACCTATGTTCTTCTGGTCATATATTCATACTGTGGAGGAATGCCACCAAATCCCCGAGTTCTCATTCAATGAAATAAACCAATTATAACTGGAGTGTAATATTTTTTGATGGGGGTCAGGTGAGTGGGTTGTAATTTGAATATGTGACAGCCAAATGTGGCTACACGTACGAGCAGAAATGCAAAATAGTCTTACAACTAGATATATTGTATGGCATGAAAGAAAAGTTTAAGTCTCACATTTTTGTCACTGTCTTCTAGTCTGTCCTTCCATATATCTGTCTGTCTGACTGTCCGTAACACTTTCGGTTTTCATGTAAAATATATTTTCCCTCTCTTTTATTTACAAACACTTTATACACATTACAGATATTGAATAAACAAATATTCGCCAGTAATGGAAGCACATATACAAATCATATAAATTATATTGTATTGTATCTGAATTAGCTTCGTTATATATGCATACAGTAGAATAACAACACACACACACACACACAGATATATATATATATATATATATATATATATATATATATATAGTATAATATATATGATACTAAAATTCAAAGGCCGAGGAAAAATTAGAAAAAACAAAGTTTGGACTTTACGTTTATGCATTGCTCCATGCGACATTCGATAAGTACAGAATGTAGACGTTCTGGGGGTTTTCCTTCAGCCTTTGTAGCTTAGTTTTTATGATAGTCTACATTTATTTATTTTTTTAATTTCATTTACATAGTTATCATTTCTATGTAGATGCTCCTGGGTCCTGAAGAAGGGGACAGGTTGTCCCGAAAATCTGACAACTTTCATATACTCTTCTTTTCGTTGGTCGTTTTCAGTGCACTATCCTTTCTAATTTGGTGTCGTATCTATATTCCGATCTCCTTGAACATTGTTGTCTTTTAGCGAAAGTTATATCCTCCTCGTTGCTTGGAATGCATTGTGATCTGCACTATGCACCCCCCAGCTGACGAGAGTGTGATAGAAATGATTATGTTGCAGTATTACAAAGATTTATCAGCGCTGTGACACCATTGTCTCTACACACGAAACACGATCCGGATACAGTCGTGAAATTGTGTCACATCGAGGTCTGAAGTTGAAAAATGTACGTTTTTTTTTTTTTTCGTTTTTTTTTTTCTCATGTTGAGGAAGCGTCAGTGGTAAAGAACAATGCTCGTGAGGAAGGGCTCCATTTCCAGCGTTTGTTCCGGGTCAAGGTTTGTTTCTCCTGGGGTCACGTAATCGCAAGTTACCGTGATTCTACCCATGTTGAAGTAAGACTATCAGTAACCACGAGGTTCCAGCGATACCCGAATACCACCCCGAAAAGTTAATCACGTGTTTTTAGTCATGGCGACTGTCGTCTGCAGAGTTTTTTAAGTCGAGTGAGAATGCTGAAAATAAATACTGTTGAAAAATTCACTTGCATACGGATCGGATAAAGCTTAACGACTGTGGTGTTGGTATACATGAGAGATTTTTGATAACTATCGTATAAGACAGCACTGTATAACCGTACTCAATTTAACAAATGTCGATTTCTCTCGAACAGTATTTTCGCAGTTTTAAGTTTTTAGCAGACTGCAAGTGCTTGTAGTCGCCCCGAGCTTCTGTATGACCTCAGCATGTGTACCTAAGCGGAAGCAATCACCTTCTGCGTTTTTACAACCAAAAGTGATGCAATTTCCTATTCAACAAGAACAAAGACATGCAGAGCACGTTTTAGTGCAGTTGACCTTCTCTTGTCAACGGGAATACAAGGCCAGTTTTACTGGGTATAATGCGATGAAATGAGTATTTTTTTTTCTTTTAATTTCGCTGATATTTCAGTATCCTTATCTTAGAGAAGATTAAATTCACCTTCTTATGCAAAATGGACATCTAATGCTGCTCTTTTGTTCTGACTGCCAAAACTTTTTACAACATTGAAATGGGGCTTAAGTCACGTGACCAGTAGAAGCAATTTCACTGGCGACTTGTATGGTTATGAACTTAATACTTTCATCAGTTTATGAATCAAAATATGCTAAATGGTCAGGTGACAATGACGTCTTTGTAATAACATGCATTTTAATTGCAACTGAAACTGTGATCGCTATCTTCAACAGACAGAAAAATGGACCCCTCGCCTTCAGTGTCCTCTATGACAAAACTTTTGCGAGACACCGATGTCCTTGAACAATCCTCCCATGAAAGTTTGAATAAGATGAAACAATGTTCATAACCTGTTTTCCCTGCACGTTATTTATTCTCAGCATTTTGTCCTCCATGTTCTGCTGATTTACGTTTCCAGTGTTTTTTGCCTTCGATATTTTTATCACTGGAAATGATAACTATTTCCTCATGAACGTATGAATCTTAAAGGGCCACGATATGAGTTGAATTTTTTTTTTCATTTTATTTTTCCATTATTAATGTTTATAATGCTTAACTAAGGTATTTCTAATGGTCAGCAAAACTCGAAAGTCAGTTGTGGAGCTACACGAGAGAAACAGAGCTCACAATTCTTTGTTACGTAAACAAGGCTCGTGCTCTGTTTTTGTTTACATAAATTAAATATACTTGTGAAAAGTTTCGTTTAAAGCATTTTTCCCCCAGTTTACTAGTTAATTCTGAAAACAATGAGTTTCTAGTGTTTGTCACATCTCATTTTGTTTTAAACATATTTTCTATCAACCAATCTATATGCACGAGCCTTGTTTACACAACAAAGAATTCTTTGGATTGGTTCATTGAACTATTGCAACTCAACAATTTTCACTGACCATTAGAAACATCTTAGTTAAGCATTGTAAACATTAAAAATGGAAAAATAAAATTCGAAAATTTTCAGCTCAAATCGTGTCCATGCCCCTTTAATAAATATAATACTATCTGACGACCGACAATATTCCGACACAAGTGAAAGTAAAATATTTTTAAAATAAATACAATTTTGAAAGTACATGAGGTAATGAACTGCGACGCTTCACGCCGGCCTATTTTCTAAAGTGAGTTAGCTGTGAAGTCTGCTGGTGTATAGTATTGCTCTTGATACCCTCATATACATGCATTTTCAAAATTGAAAATTTATTTCTTAAACAACTTTTTGGGATATATTTCCGCGTCCTCCCAGCTCTTGAACGTACTGGGGGGACAATTCAATTCCTTACAAAATAGAATAACAGAATTCAAACAGTTTCAATTCATATAATTTATTTTTGCTCTCAATATTATCCAAACATAAACAAGTTAAGACTTCAAATCGTTACACTGGTATATAGCTATATAACATCTTAAAACACTCTATATAATCAACTGTGAAAATGTAACAAATGCTCATTTCTCAAAATAATACTAAAAAAAGAAGAAAAAAAGAAATTCACGTTATTTTAAAAGCAAAAGGATATAAATGCATTGTGTGTAATGTAGAGTTGTATTACCAGTAGAGGGGAAGCGCCAAGCCATCGCTTTATCCAAAAGCTGAGCTATTTGTAAAGTCAATCAGGATGATGTTTATCAGCATATTCTATTTAAGAACAATTTCTCTTTTTGCTCTGAAACACCTATCATTAGATCTAAATATCGGGGTTTTCTGTTTCGGAGCTTTAAACAAGTCCCTCGTAAATATCCTCCTAATTGATAAATATTGACACACATTTCAACAGAAAACGAAACATTTCCGTTGGAGCCGTTGACAGAAAACTTTCACAATCAATTCTCGTCATTGAGCCACGTTAACGGGGCGCTATCTATGCTTGTCAATTTCAACTGCCAATTTGAGTTTGAGATTTAATCGGCGATGCTACATGCAAATAATGCAAGAACTGTTCAATGTGCTTTTTTTATTTGCTGGTTGATTTTACCAAATCATTTGTTAAAAAGACCTGCTAGGCGATGCGTTTATTGCGTCGTTCGCCACACTAATGGGGCCTCATAGAAGAACAATAGGCGAACTCTCCTGATAAAGATTTTCACTAATTTCAATCTAATGTCATACTGTTAATTCCTAGCATGGCCGCAGAGGGAAATTTACATAGAAATCTTATAATTCATCAGAGAAAAAAGTCAAAGGGAAATGATGGCTGTCTAGCGATTTTTGAAATGACTTTGATTGTAGATTAACAGACACGGCCGAGCTGATACAGCAAGATGATTTCACGGAGCAGAATCACAAATTGTCTCTTGGAATTTGTTAAGCAAACACAGAAACAAGCTATGTATGTCATCTCTGTTAATTTGATAGAGAGCCTTAGACTATCCCAGCCCTATTAAATCCAATAGCACTCATGATTCAGGCGATATATCACAGTGCCAAGGGACACCACTCTTACCAAGGGAGATACTCATGCCCATTGTTTTAGAAAATTCAAGAAAAAAGGGATTTATTTACTAATACATTACCTTATCTGCGTTAGAATCGGTGACGCTAGATTTTCTCTGAAGCCAAATGCCATTTCAATTCGAACTATTGTTGTTAAATTTATAGCTCTCTAGAAGACTTTTCCCTACTGTAAACAATTGAACAATGGATTAACATTATGATCTCCATTAAAGGACTAAAATAGATAAACAGATTGTCTCCCACTGAAAGCAGAATATAAAAGGTTTCATCCACTGATAGTATTTCATTAGAAGTAATGTTTTTTTTCCTTCTTCGTAGAGATCCTGTCAAATTAACTATATATCTATTATGTGCAATTTCTACACTTCTGGGGATGAATTTCTAACAAATTCAGAATATCCAATGAACCAGATAAGCAAGTAAAAAAACAACTCTTTCGATTAATTGTTAATGAATATAAATGCAAAACGATTTTGAGAAATCAGGGGGGGAAAAAATCCAGAATCAAGCAATGATACCACAAGTATGCAACACACATTGTATTAGGGTAAAACACAGCAAAAAAATGTTAGTTTCATCTCATATAAATGCACTGCTGCCATTTAACTCTTTCTGCTTGTCATTTTCTTTTTGGGAGATAATTTAAAAATCATGTTAATGCTTCTGCATTATAGGCTATGTCAAACATGGGGTGGGTGGGTGGGGGGGACTCATTTTCACTAAATATAACTTGCTTGGAAGCAGTATTTTCTACACTATACCAACATGTAGTTAAATAATAAATAGTTAAAAATTTGTACATTAAGCTAAAAATTGTACAAAATAAAATCACAACTCAAGACAAAAATAAATAATAAAAAACAAAAGTCATAACTCTGTTTAAATAGTACACGTATGAATGATTCTGTGGTCATGGAAATGTAATAGCTCACATTCTGCTGACACAGTCCTCAAGACACAAAAAAGGCTGCTTTCTAGTCTCCTAATCTAACATTATATTTACATTCTACAGCTCAGCTTAGAGAACCTTTGATATACATATACAGTGAACACTCTATACTCCGACACCTTTGCAACCCATTTCACCGGACATTCCAACTCTAAATTTCATTCTCAATTTTCATATTTTCATTGTTTTATTACACTGCTTATTCCAGCAAAAAGTATCTCAACAAAAATTTACCTCCCAGTGCATGCTGGGTTAGACAGGTTTCACTATACACGTATCCTAACATTTATTATGCATGGATCATTTACATATTCAGATTATGCAGAATACTATCAATCCTATCCAATGCTGCTTCATGATTAACCCTGTTATACTACGCTGAGACAGGCTCGGGGTTTAAGATGGGGGGTGGAGAGGACAATTTTGGGGGTGAGGGAGACATGGTATATTCTATAGGTTTCTCAAACATACTAGCACTGCTGTTCTCAGGGTCTGAGTATTGGGGGGAGGGGGGGTTTTTCTCCCCCTCATCGTCACTTCCGTTGACACTACTGTTACAACTGTTCAGCCGTAGATGGTTCATGCTTCCGTTAGCACCAGGACTGGCAGCATTATTATTGAAAGAGTCTAAATGGCTCTGATTGGACAGATCTTCCTCCAGTTCTTGGTCATACTTTTCGAATTTCTCACCATCCATGTTTTCATTGTATCCGTCTTGTCTATCTTGACTGATGACATCATGATGAGTATTTTCTAACAGTGTGTTGTAGTCAATATTTAGACCAGCTGGGATACAATTGCCAGTCTTCCAGTGAGTTTTCAGTCCGCTAGCACTAATGTATTTGCGATTGCATTGTGGGCACTCATATGGGCGTTCATTTGTGTGCAGTCTTTTATGAAGCTTTAAATGGACGAATTGGGTGAATTTTGCGGGACAAAGTTTACAGTGAAATGGCTTTTCTCCTGAATGAAGGCGCATGTGAGTCTTCAGGTTGGACGTTGAGCTGAATCTTTTTCCACAGACAGTACACTCGTGAGGTTTCTCACCCGTATGGACAAGATGGTGTTTCTGTAGATGAGCGAGTTGTGTGAATCCTTTCCCACAGGTCTGACACACGAATGGCCGCTCTCCAGTGTGAGTTCGGAGATGTACCTTTAAATTTGACAATTGTCCAAAGGATTTGTAACAAACATTACACTCGTAGTGCATCTTTCCATCCCTCTTTCTCAGGGGGTAAGGCAAACTCCTGTGGCCTCGAGACCCATGAACCCCTTCCATTCTTGGTTTGGTGAGGTTCAGGACTTGTTCTGGCTGAGGCATCATGGGACGGGGAGGAAAAGGCATAGACACTTGCTGATTTCCCATCTGTTGGAAAGGGGGAGGAAACATCTGCCACGGCATGCCTGGGTATGGACCGAATGGGTACATGGCTGGAATATAAGGCATGGAGGGAGTGGGAAAATACAAAGGGGGCCCTGACTGCGGGGGCATTTTAGACATGTACTTGTCCTCTTGACGACTCATGTAAGGATGGAGTGGCAAATTGTTTTTGTCCACCACAGGGTTTGGCTGCATGAACTTATAAAAGAAGGGATTGAAAGGGTTGAATTGTTCTGGAATCGATGCACGCTCTTTCACATCCTTTGGACTAGATTCTTCTGTTTTGATTTTGTGCTCATGTGCAGGTGAAATCTGTGCTTTCATTTCTTTGGGTGGGTTGAAGTCTATAGAAGACATATCCCCCTTCAGCATTTTATCGGGGATGTCCTCCCCATTCTCCTTCATTTTCTTCATCAGAAGACTATCAAATACAGTGCCTGAAGATTTCCTGGGAGTACTATGAGCCATGACAGGTTTCTGATGGAACGCAGATGACATGGAGCGAACTTGGAAGGCAGATATTGGGGACAGCCTCTCCGGCATGTAATTAAGCGGGGGAGACTTAGTCGGTGAAGGTATGATCTCTGTGTTCTCTGTTTTCTGTTTTTCCTCACGACTTCTTTCCAAGTCCTCGCTGGAGGGGCTGCCATCTCTCTTGTGAAGACTGTAGTCAATGGCGTAACCATCGTCTCTGCTGCTGTTGCTGCTCTCACTTTTGGATTCTTTGATTAAGTTTTCCGGACAGAATTTTGAATCCTCCAGGTCTGGTTTAAATGCGTTATGGCAGACAGGAAGAGGAAGCAGAGGTTTTGGCATGGTGATTTGTCTCTCAATGTACTGCCGCCCTGAAAAATAAAGTCAGTTAAACTTTATTTCAAATCTATACTCATAAAATTAGGAATTATTTAAATAGTACACAAATTTTTATGATTCAATAACAAAACACTTTCAGAATGATGGTAAATCAATAACTAATCTGATAAACAGATTTTTAATCATTAACTTTGCTAACACTTGGGAGGAAAAATTTAAATGGCGTCCTGGAGTTCTGTCCATTAACAAAAATATACAATCTATTGCAATATTTTAATCAATACATGTTTTATATTTTGGAGTTCTGTGACCTTAAACATAAAAATATAGAAGTTTCACGTTCATTTTTCGCACAGCAGCAGTCATGTGATATCACAGAAGGCAATTTAACAGGACAAACAGAAATATCAATAATTATTTCAAATCATATTTCTTCTGTGACATATTTGACATTTTTATTTCTTGATTTGATTTCATTCAACTGTCAAATCAGACTCCCAACAGAAAAAAATGTGTTTTTAATTGAAAATTGTGAAAGGAAAATTGTGGCAATAGATTAATACTTTAATGGTTTAAAATTTATAAAATGGTGAAAGTCATTACAGGTAAAAAAATTTGGACGGTAATATGAGCTGACTGTAAGATTTAGCAGGTATTTACAACAATCACTTTCATTGATCTTAGTTTTCATATGACAGTCTTTTAAATATCTTCGCTGTAAAGCCTTGGACAAAACAGAACTGCTGGGAAAATGATCATTTACTCCAGTTTTATTGCTGTATAATTTCCAACATTGAGAGGGGGAAAATAAAATCTGCCATCCAAAAAACTGAAATATAAGAAAATGAAACTACGGAGAAATCTAGATCTTCAAACTAATTAAGCCTAAATCTTGACGAACAATCAGCCACTTGATCAATTGTTACGGAACAAATCAAACGAAGTGATAACTGGTCTCAAATTAACAAAACAGTTATGATCTGATGTAAAAGTTGTTTATTTAATCGAATGATTAGGCCCCTGTAATTAATTGGTAACTCTTGACATCCTCCGTATTTGACCAAATCGATTGATTCAACACTTCACTACAGAGAAAGTCATTTGCTCCGGTTACAATGGTGCACAAGGAATACTTTGGAGTTCAAACAACGTAGTAATTTTTCTGCACTCAGAAACTGAGCATTGATCCTATAATTAGACACTGATTTAAGGAACTGCCAATTGTGAAAGAAACTCTTTTTGCTCTGCTAATTAGGAAGTCCAAAAGTAAACGAAAAAAAAAAAAAAAAAAAGACTGTGTAAATTAAACGCACTTACAAAAGAGCTTTTCAGTTCACATCACTAGTGTTTCTGTAAGTGAGATTAAATTCATTCTCAATTTTCAATCTTATTTAAATTCCCTTTCATGATCCACATAAAAATAGATAAATAAATAAAAATAAGAAAGGGGGTTGTTACATCATATATACTTCTTTAAATAATCAATGTACTAAGTAATAAAATTTCAGACTAATTGAAGAATGTAGGTATATTTTATCTACTATTGGATCATTAATGATAAATCTTTATTAATATTAACTTATATAATAGTAATTCTCGATTATCTTTCCACTCAAATATAAACACTTTTATAGAATATAGGGAATGATTACTAATTGTTTGTATCATATGAGAATAAAACACGAGGAAGTAAGCGTTAATTTCTTTTAATTGAGTGATAAAGGAATAGATACAGTGGTACTAGGAGTTATGAAATTGCATGGTTTTTTGTCAGTTATGGTAATATAATAAATATGCCCCACAACTGTGTATTTACATTCATGATACCAACTACATATTAATTTCTTGAATATTGAAATTGGAAATGAAATTAGATTGAAATTGAGCTTTCAAAAAAATAGGATTGCATGAAAAAAAAAAATCCTCAATTAAATCTATAAAATGAATAATGTTTGCCCCTTTCAACCAACTTCACAAAACCAAACTGTTTTAAGTAGTTTACAAAATGATTTACGCACATTATCAATGTAACTGATAGGCTAATTATCTACATGATAGCAAAATTTTCTTTTTAGAAAATGTATTTTCAAAATGATTTAATCATCCTAAATGATGGTAGAATCTCTCCAAATCATCTAAATCACCATAACGGTTCCACAGTTTTAACTTCTGTTCGTTAGAAAGTGTCTTGTGGAACTGTCATTAACTCGGAGATCATATTTTTAAATGGTATATTTAAGTTGCCATCTCTATATTAAATCAGGTCCACCCCTCCTATCGGGTTTCATTTTCCGATGAAAAATGTGAAAATTAAAATTGGCACTCTGTCCAAAATCTTCAGATCTCCATAATTCATGATCATTAACTTTAAAAGTGACAAGGTTTTTCAGTAAATCATAATTTTTCATAATCGGGAGAAATTAACATGGGAACTATTGACTCTTCATCAATTATTTCCGAAAGCAAAACAAAACACAGACTGGAGTAAGATTTCACGGCATTTTAAGTGACAGTGAATATACTAATGTCATCCCTGATCAATAGCCAGCAAACAGATGTTGCTCCATATCTTTTATTTTTCTTAATGTAAATTCAATGCACAACAAATATGTTGCAATTACGTACACCTTCAAGGTTTGGCTGCAAATGATTTTTAAATATCTTTTTTTTTTCACTGGCATATTTTCAAATTGTCTACACAATCAAGACTCAACAATTTAAAAAAAAAAAGAAAAAAAAAAAAAGATATCATGATTTGTAGGGTGACTTTGAATTAAAGCGATCATTCAGATCTGCCCATTGAGCTTCACTGATCTTCATTCCTTGTTGCTGATCGAGATTCCAGATCTTATTTCAAATTCTCATATTTGCGTGCAAAGAACTTCATGAGAAAATACCTCCTCAGGGGACTGGTCCTTTGTTTTTACCTCCACTTTAATCAGAAAAAGTCATCTTTGAAAATCAAGATGTTTCAAAGTCTTGCCTCTAAGAATCTACTGTTTCAAAAGGGGACATGTCTGGATATTGTCAGGAATATTCTTGTGTGATTTCAATACCAGTAAACATATGAAAGTCCACTTTTCATTCTAGCACTGTATTGCTCCAAGAAATAGAGAAAGACTGCTCATTTCAGGAAAAAAGACTAATTTATGATCTAGCTTTTTTTCTTATTTTTTTTATCCAAAAAGCAATGGATTCCATTTTCAAATGATAATGGTAAATTAATTTGTAAACGTTAGAAATCAGGTTTATTTATAATGAGGTAGTAGTTGTAACATTTTTCTCTTTGAAGAATTGATAATACAAATATATTCCCACAAAAAACAAAAATCCTGCTTAACATTGAATTTCTCTACATTTAAGAAGCAGAATTTCTATAACATTGAATTATCTCAGCATTTAAGAAGCAGAATTTCTATAACATTGAATTTTCTCAGCATTTAAGAAGCAGAATTTCTATAACATTGAATTTTCTCAGCATTTAAGAAGCAGAATTTCTATAACATTGAATTTTCTCAGCATTTAAGAAGCAGAATTTTTATAACATTGAAATTTCTCTGCATTTAAGAAGCAGAATTTCTATAACATTGAATTTTCTCAGCATTTAAGAAGCAGAATTTGTATAACATTGAATTTCTCAGCATTTAAGAAGCAGAATTTGTATAACATTGAATTTTCTCAGCATTCAAGAAGCAGAATTTGTATAACATTGAATTTTCTCAGCATTCAAGAAGCAGAATTTCTATACTATTTATTAGATTTAAACTTGAAGGTTGAATTTCAAATGTACAGCTTCTTTTTGAAAAATGATACCATATTATTGACTTTGTCTTTGTTAGACATAAACAAGTATCGATTACAGTCACAATTTTAACTCATTCAAACATGTATTCAAAATAATCATTTCAAGAACTGAATAAATTAATATCCATATCACTGTTTTAGAAAATTGTAAATATTGTGTACACTTGAATTTTTAGATGAGTTATGAAAGACCATTTGATAGAAAGAAATAATTTTTAAACATCAATATATCTAGTCTGTGAAGGAGAATTGAAATGGCAAACTGCGGTACAACCTAATGTAGGGATTTTTAAAAAAAAATTCATTATCAGAAATATGTAACCATGAACATAAAATCTCAAATTACCTTCAAACCTAAAACTTGAATTCTGGTAAATATTAGATAAATCCTTCTCACATAATAGTTATTAAAGAAAATTTTATGATGTTCACAACAAATGATAACCATGCATGATGCAGTGTCAGGGGAAACAAACAATACTCACTCCAGTTTTGGAGCATTTCCTCCCCTGTTAGGGGACAGTTGAGACGATCAGCATACTCCCTGCAGTACCAAACCATGAGTTCTGTGTTGGGGGGGATGGGCTTGATGGTGTAGAAGTAAATGTTGAAGTCAATTTGACACGCGATCAAGTTTTGCTGGGCTGCCGTGTACGCAAAATTTGTGTAATGCATCCAATTACTCCGAGTTACATCGCTGTTGTCCAGGAATTGGTAGACATTATTGTTTTTGAACACCTGGTAAAAAAATATCATTTTTATGTTTATTAAATTTTGGCTCAAAGTGAGATTTTTCCCCCTCCAATTAAATTCTTTTTAACAAGAACTTTGCAAAGAATAATCTAGAGCAAACATTTCTAGACTCCAATATTTTTCTCAAAATCTCAACTGTAAAATACTTGTAAATAACAGTGGAAATATTCTTTAGACATAGAGTGGAAACAAATGGACTGATGCCTATGATGCTACAGCATACTAATAAGTTTTGCTATATCTAAAGTCATAATAGAAAAAAAAAATCATCTTAAAATTTTATCAATGAAATAGGATGCACGAAAACCAAGTGGATAAAAACTTTGTTTTATGATCAGAATTAAATATAACTCATGATTCTGAAATAGTCAGTGTGTCATTTCAAGTTGCATTAGGGGGTCCAGGAAGTTAGACGCTGCTCGGAGTGAGTTATTATCCTGATATCGCCCCAATCTAAATGCAGTGGTAATGTTCAGTGTACAATAAAACGTGTGTCACTCTGACAGAAACACAGATATATATAACATTACCGAAATGTTATGATAACGCTTTTTTTTTTCTATGAAAATTTTTTTTTGTCTGACAAAAATTGTTTATTTGAGTACAGAACTTCAAATTTTGTCCATGGGAGATTTTAAACACCAATCAGGTAAATATGGATTCAAAATTTACTACAGCAGGGAGATTTTTAGAGATATTATCAGAGATAGGACCACATTATATAGCCTTTCTCTGCAAAAATAAATCCGATGGAATATAAAAAACTTATCAGAAAGTTTGGTAACACGGTGGAAACTTGGGTTTTTGCCCCAATCACTCTTAAAGTGTCGATAGTACATAATGGAGTGGTTGAATGAAGAAGTTTTCCAGGCCTTATTTCAGAATTTCGAGATTAATCAAGTAAAACGATGACATACTAAATGATAAGTTAAAAACTATTGAAAAAAAAATCCCCTTTTATCAAGCATCAATTGCTCATCAGATTTGGTACATATATTACATATATTATAGAGGATTTCATTTGGTAATAAATTTAGAAGTCCAAATTTATTCATGTACAGAAATGTTATATATCTGTAAAAGCATGTGTCAATTGAAATTTGTCTTTCAAATTGTTACATCCCCCCCCCCCCCCCCTTGTTTGTACCAAATTGGAAGAGATAAGACTAAGACTGAACAAAAAAAAAAAAACATGTTGATAAAAATACCTCATTCTCTATAGCAAAAAATCATCATCGGGGGAAAAAAAATAAATAAAAGGAAACCACATGAACATAACTCGGATATTTTTCAGCGTTTTACTTTCAGTCATAAAAGAGATTATTATCAGAAAATTATATTGTTCATACTTGCAAAATGACATCATCGAAATGCATAACCCTGTCTTGGATTTCCAGTTTTTATATACTGTTTCAGTAACATGGTTATATAGTGGGGTGTCGATATGCAAAGAGAGCTTAGTTATTTCTCCCCCCTCCCCCCCAGTACAAAACTCGACCACTGAACGTTTTATCTGAGAAAATCCTGTGTATAGGTAAGTGAATCTAATATTATTTATGTATCTTAACTCCATTTGAGAAAAAATTTAAAGATAGAAAGCCATGAGGATTTTGAAATGAAATTAATCTGCTAGAAGGACTGGCAAACAACTTTTACATGTGGTTTTTAAACATTTACTTTTGCATTTTTTTTCTAGTTTTAAAGCTCACCACACAGATCAGGGCAATCGGTATTAACTACAGCCAGGACAATGCTAAAATTGATACAGCTTAACTTTAAGGTTATCTGAGCTGGTTGTGTAGCTCAGGATCAAATGAAAGTAAAATACATCTGCAAACAGATACTAGGTATCTAAATTACCTAAAGGTAAAATAAAAAGATATAAAATAACCAAAATATATCATATTATTGCCATGCAGATGTTTATCAGGGCTCTTGATGGTGCCCAGTGTAAATGGTGGGACCGGCAGTAAGAAATCAATTAAATTCAACAGCACTCTCTTCCACTCTCACTAGGGGAGAGTGCTTGCTCAATTCATTTCAATTAAAACTGACAGTTTTTACTTTTTATAATGACCCAATACATGACAAATTCTTCCTCACTTTCCACTTTGCAATTTAAATCTTTTCTCTCATGACAATTTTGTCCTTACACTAAATCACTACTAGGTATCTGGTGTTTAATGAACAACTACAGTACATCTAATTATACCGTAATCTACACTGACTATCAAAGAAAATGATCAATCTTATGGGTCTTCATTTAGTTCTTATAAATATTTATTTTAGTTCATTTTCTACTGTTACAAAATGTGTTTTGTACTAATTGAATGAAGTCATTTTACATTTACAAAAGGTTTAAGAATAGCAAATCTTACACTAAAAAAATATTATGCAATAGATGTTATGGCTAACAATACATGAAATATGGGGGGAAAAAAGAAGTAGAAGAGGAAAAGAAAAGCTAAAAATCTAATCTTCATATTACAATTCATTTCACTTATATTTACCTTCCAAAGAGAAATTCTGTCTGAGTCCTTTCTGCTGAACGGCTCGCGAGAAAACACTTCTCCAACCAGGGGTCCGAATCTTGTGCCTCTGGGTATATAGTCAACACTCCACACCCCAAGACCCTGCAAGAAAAAGAAATCAAAATACAGATCTCAAGACAAATAAAAAAAAAAAAGTCATTTCAGATTTCAATGCTGTAGTGTTTGTTTTCCATAAAACAGCAGCCTTGTCTTCATTCAGTCAACCAGCCATTGACAGAAGGTTTACCTCTGTATGGTTCAAAGTTACCGGTTCAGTATTAGCACCTATCTTGCCAAGCAATGCACTAAATTGTGAATCTGTTTTTTGGGTTTTTTTTTGAAATGACAAGAACTTTTCCTTCTATCACAGATTTTGTATTAATGAAGAAAAAGGCTAAAGATCCTCTGGTTTTAAATCAGGAAAGGTAGAGATATAAATTATAGATCGGACCCCCTACCAATTACCCAGAGATAGCAAAGACTAAGATGGTTTTACATATAGGCAGCTCACACGAGTTGTCAGTAAAAATTACATCTAATATTTCCATGCCGTGGATGACCCTAGTGAGTTCAGCAGCTCTGTTTCACTGATATGACAACCCAGGGGGTGTGTAAAAAAGGAAATCTTGTGATAGAGGGAACGGAAAATGAAAAGTTTGAAGGAGGCCCCTTAACTGAACTTACAAAAGTATGTACAGCTGTCAAATCGACAAGTGTTTATCCAATGAGAATCTCCTCTGCAGACGATTGATGTTCTAAGAGACTCATTCATTGATGTTCATCGCCAAATTTGTTCCCATCAAGGGATGACCAAGATCAAGCGTGAAAAGAGGAGGTGGGTGGTTTACTAAAGACGTGTTCTTGTCTGAGAAGACAAACCTCGGTGAATTCATAAACTCAACTCACAACTTAGAAAACTCACAGAAACTAACAAATCAGCACTTAACTCACAAAAGTCATAGACACACATACACTGACAAATCAGCACATATATATGTGTGTGTGTGTGTGTGTGTGTTTACAATTATCATAACTAATTAGAAAATCGCAATATACTGATATTTCTCAGGGACAAGAAAACATACTCACCTGAATCCACAGGTGAAACAGTAAAAATGTACATGTAAATGAAAAAAAAAATGGTCCAGACAATTTAGCAGAAGAGAAGAAATCTGGGCTGGGGGTTTTAAACAATTCTAACTGAGCACAGGAAGAAAAATGCACTTCTTTGAAAAGCACCTACTTCATGAAAGCTATGAAGTATTCCCTAGTTTGAAATTCTGTCATTAGGGGACATTGAAAAGTGAATAAGTCCCTACCCTTCAAAGGAAAAATCTCAAGTTGTCAACAAGCTTGTCAAAACCCACTTTACAAAAAAAGTGGACTTTTAATTAATTCAATAATACTTGAAAAGTGAAAATTCAGTCAACTATCTAGACCATCGTCTCACACCTGCAAATCTGCAAAGGATATTTTTCACTACAAAAACATTTACCAAAAAATTGTACTACTCAGTCCGTGGTAAGCCTTAATTGATTGTAAAACTTCATTATCTTGTCTTCCTGTGCATGTGCGTATCTTCAACAAGTGAATTCAAATTGAGGCGATTATTTCTTTTTAATCTTTTACACTTACCTCTTCATCAGATGATAATCAATTCATTGGGGTTAAAGTTTGATAAAACATTTTTCATCTGACAGAAAAATTAATCACTAAAATAATCCTCATTTCAGAATTTTTTTTTTTATCAAGATGCATGTATTTGATTAATATTTTGGAAGAGGATAGCTGCAAATAGTCTGGTCTACAAATTGATCATGAATGGGCTTTTAATAGCCACCATGCATCATTTCTGATCTTTCATTCATAAAAGTTTTAAGATAACACTGACCTGCAATAAAATTCACACCAAAATCCCTTATCCATAAAATGACCACATCATCACGATGCAGTAAAAATTCACAGGATGGATCTCCTCTCTCGATAACCACTGACTGTTAAACTTAATCTTAAATTTCATTTCCCATAGCTTAAATACCCAATTATGTTTCTTTCTATTTGCATCTTCAAAAGTTAGTAATCTTCACAGACAGACCTCTAAAAGAAAAATGACCTATGTCTTGTGGTTATTTTACTTTCAAAATGATATGGAAGATTGCGAGATATCTTACTACGTGCTGGGAGCTCAAATCCTTGCAGTTGCCACACCTTTCACTTTTATATGCAAATTAGCTATTACGATTAAATTTAATACATTCGAACCTAATTTCAGTAATACAACACTCTCTGTATGAGAAATATGGTCATAATTTAAATATTTAACATTCATTCTTGTATTCATGTGACCTTTTCCTCCTCACAAGCTCAATTTTCGGGTGAAAATTTATCTGCCTCTTTTGTGAAAATTTACAAAAGATGCAGTTATGTGATGTTCAAGACAGTCAAATTTAAAATAATTTAATTTTTTCAAACCATGATAAATACACTGAGTGGTGAGAGTCATTGGGACGGCAAAGTGAGGAAATTATGTCTCTTCAAGGTCAGGATTAATTCATATTCGAACAATCAACTAAACTTTTTAGCGAGAAAATTGACTAAAAGTCGCTTGTCAGACAATTAACCACTACGAGGGGCGTGAATGATTGACATGAGTGGAGGAGAAGAGAAGGATTTTAACAGGAGAGTCTTTCAATGGATACAATTTATCTGGTCGGCTAATTTTTGACGTAATTGCTGGTAAAACGGAGCGGGTGATATTTTACAGCAATTGAAAGTTATAATCACCGAAAAAGAAATGAAGCCTGCTTCTCTTTAACATGCCCATTTATCATCAGTCTGCAAGAATAAATATGCTCCTTATTACAAATAAAGGAATTCTAAATGATGTCTTCAACAAATAAAAGAGGACATTGAAAATGACAAGATATATATAAAATGATCCACTATTCATGATTTTGAAACTTCCCTTGAATTATAAGGTAACCTTTTTTTTTTTTGCAAATAACAGAAAAATAATTCCTTCTCTTTTGAAGTATGTAAACAATTTACAGTTTGTTCAGATATGAAAATTTCAATTTCATAAAGGAGTGGTTTTGAAATCCAAGATATCAAAAGAGAACAAAATTTGTCTGAAAGTCTCGTCAATTGACTATGGACCTCGAGTCTTTCTGTGTCCTATAATCGTTGACTGTTGTCGGTGAGATCTATTTTGTTTATTGTAGCGTTACTGTCTCTTACAACAATTTACATCGGAGCCACTCGCTACACAGAATCATCATGTCTGCACAATCACCATCATTATCAATATTTAACCTGCAATGCATCACAATGAAATCTGATTTTTATTTAAGAGGCTTTTCATGAAATCTAAGCTATTTTGTGTAAAGAAACTGTGATTGGTCTACAAATATTTATAATCATTTTTTTTTTTAAATTAATGATTTAGTTTCACTTTTAATTGATGACTCATGATTAATGATACATCTGTTTAATTTTTGCAGATGTCTAATTTTAAAAATGTTTTACAGTGAGGTAAAATAGTTTTGTGGGGAAACAAAACATAACTGTCCGAGTTCGAACTACATCATTCTTCAGACACAGCGATCATTTTCCCATGATGGAAGTGTGATCATACACATGATAAACTGCTAATAAGCCAGGCAGGATTAGGTGTCGTGATCTCATTACGCGATCAACACCATAAAAACCAAAAGTGACAATCAGAAAACGTTAAAAAGGACTTTAAAAAGATAACATTATTCAAAATTTCTAAAAAGTTATCATTTCACTGAAAGAAAATGAACTAGAAAAGACATTGTTAATTTGATAAATTTAAAGATCTAATCTCATTTTAGTGTGACAGTAACAGCGAAATTGTAGAAAAGGTGCCTCAAAATTTTCCCAGTGTATAAGAAGAAAATTAGAGGACAAAAAGAATTTTTTTCTTCTTCGTAAGGGTCAATTTGTTGTTGTGGTCTAGATGGATGAATTTGATTTCACAGTACGATCATAATCTCCGCAAACTCTCTGTTGAATTGAATAAATATGAATCATCATGACCAGCTGATTCCGTGCTGTCTTTTCAAACTCAATGTCTTCATTACATGGTAACAATCTCTTACCTTAGGTCTATAATTTCAGAATTTGGAATGATTGAAATGTTATTGACAAACAAAACCCTGTGTGTGATAGATCGATAAACTAGCAAGATCCCGGACACCTTTCTGTTATTATCTGGGATTATACTATCACTTTTGTGGTAGAAATTGACACAGACTGAAAACAATGTCATAATTTGTCGGATTTCCTTTTCTCCGAGTCTGATATGACCAAGGATTTTCTTCCCATCAGCTGGAATTTCATGGCATTTTTCACACAACAATCATCTCTTCAATGGAGTAAATGTTTATAAGAATTAAGCAAGAAATGATAAGAGGGAAAGTTTGCAAACTTTAGACAATGCTAGAAAGTGTCTTCAAAAATTCATAAATCTCAAATATATTTAACAATGTTTACCTCAGCATAAATCTTTAAACTATTTGAACTTTGCTTTAAAACAAAATAACATTGGAGGGAAAAAAAATCTGAAATTTGATTAGAAATTACCCACTTTATCAACTGGATTCTCACTTTGGTATCTCTGGTAGAATTTACAAGAAAACTGAAAAATTGTACATGCTAAAAAATGACGGAAAAAGTCCCCATCAGACATTGAAAAGTGTGTAATTGACTCTGTATCATGAGTGCTTATCTACATTATCGAAGCCTCAAATCTCCTGGATCAAACTTACATCTTCTCTAATTCACTAATTTTATTTACTTACGCTGAATGAAAAAGCATCAAACAGTTTGCCCTCCCCCCTTCGGTTTTGGCTCCTGTTTTGAAGAGGCGATAAAAGTTGCTGCATTCAAAACTTAATTTCTTTTTTAAAATATTGCCTGCATTCATTAACTACTCCACACACTAATGCTCAAATTAAACTCACGACCCATCTGTCTGTATTTACGGAAATTTCGGATTTGAAAGTAATCAAAGATCAGAGATATATAATCTTTTGGATGAAACAAACAGACATGTGGCTACCCAGGATTATCCAGGATAATCACTGAAGAAAATGGAAAGTTTTGGATTTTTTTTTAAATGACCTATTTATTTATAAGGAATAGCATCTAAAATACTGCATATTTCATCCCCCCCCCCCCCCCCCCCCCCCCCCCCCCCCCCCGCTATATCTTCCTTTATCAGGACCCAGAATATTTCAGGAAAATACTGAATGAGCTTAGCACTTGTTTTTGTGTTGATGCTAAGTAAATGGTTCAGAGAACATGGAAAAACTGACAATTTCCACCTGTACAACATATCTGATATGTTGATATGTAATTATCACAACATACCTTTAATTATTACAACAGGTACAAAATACCTTTAATTATTACAACAGGTACAACATACCTTTAATTATTACAACAGGTACAACATACCTTTAATTATTACAACAGGTACAACATACCTTTAATTATTACAACAGGTACAAAATACCTTTAATTATTACAACAGGTACAAAATACCTTTAATTATTACAACAGGTACAAAATACCTTTAATTATTACAACAGGTACAAAATACCTTTAATTGATGCATTAAATAAAAACACTTGTAATTGGTCTGCAGAGTGTAATTATTTAAGTGGGTAGGTTTTGAATTGCATCTTTCACCTAACCCGTCTATCAGCTCTGGGGCCATTAAACCTAGATGATCTCCCTTTTGATGCAAGTTATTTTTTGGCTGTATGTTCCTTCTATAAAAGGGTGACTAAGATCACAGTGGTGAGTTCATGCAAGTTTTAGGGTCCTGGAATATGCACCCATTTCTCTTAATATAGACCTCTCTGTATGTACAAATGTTTTTCTCCAAATAATATCTTATTAAGATATGTAACAAAATATTAAAAATCTAATATCATCTCTTTCATTCATTTGAAACTCTGACCAAAGAATGCATTTTGGTGAAACTTACTTGAAATGATAAAAGTTTATTGAAAAGAGTTTAAAAGTAATTAAGTTCCCTTTAAAAGAATCCTTAAGAACAATGTCTCGGAGGTATCTTCCTTAAGCTATCGGTGTAGTGATCTACTCTCAGCTATAGTCGATCAAATGGAGATCATTATCATTTCTATTGAGAAATTGTCATTCACTCTGAAACCCTTACTTTGTCAGATTTAAATACAGAAAACGTTTAGGACAATATCAGAAATTGGGGGGAGAAAAGGAAATTGAAGTAAAAAGGTGTGTAAGTGTATGGGTGTGTACAATGAATTGAATAGAACCCCACCTTACGAGCAGATAATGAGCGTGTCTTAAGTTGTTTCATCCATGCTTGATTGGAATGACTAGGGATCTTTATTTCAAATGATCAACTTTCTATTAATAACTAAATAGTGGATACTTGTATCTATATCACTGAGTAAATGCTTTTTTTTTTTTTAAAAAAACTATCTGCTAATATTTAGTTTGAGTAGAGAGATTCCCAGTTCTCACACTTACAAGTGTCCCATGTGATGCCTTGGGAACTGAGGCCCCCTTTAAAATCAGTGAATTTTTAATGCCACATTTTCGGACAACCCCCATTGTGTTTTTTTTAAAAAGTAAGTTTAAAAAAATAAACTAGCCCAATAAATGGTATATCCTCCTGTACAAAGGTTTTTCTTTCTTGCTACAAAATCAAGGGACAATCAAGTGTTAGCACAAAACAAAAATGACAGATACATCTGCCAGTGTATAGTTTTCTTTGAAGCTGCATGAACTGGGATCTAACTTTCTCACACTTTTGTATGAAAACTTCTCAAAGACTGGCGTGTTGTCCGTTTTGGGGCCGTTTCTTTCAAACAAGACTTTGATTTGCAAATCTAAAGATGTCTTCTTTTTTTTTATATATACTGAACAGACCTCTCTTTGCTTTCATTTCTATTTTCTTGTCTCGTGTTCCATTCAAAAGAGATTTCCCTTCTCCTGACCAAGCTTTGTAATTTTCCCTTTAGTAAAACAGACACATATGTAGGTGATAATTATTGCATACAGACACATCCACCACTTTTCTGCTTTTATAATTGAAAAAAAAAAAGGTGCGTGTTTATTTGAGTTGCTTGTTTGAATGTGCAACACCAGACAAATATTCCATGTTAAGAACGGAAGGGATTACTTCACTTTCTTGTATAAATAGTGCCAAGAACTAAAATCATTCCATTCTCCAAACACACAGTCGTACACAAAAAAGAAAATTCTAGTGTGTTCCATGTATTATGAGAATTCTTTTCTCTACATATAAAATATTATTCGACAGAATTCAAGGGGTGAAGAATAAAACACGTTCAGCCGCATGCACACTGTAATTTTCATTCATTTATTTATAAAAGAGGAGTGAGACATTTATGGTCTTAAAAATTGTATCATGCAGGAAACAGCATACTGAATCCTACCACAAATTACATCTTTTTTAACATGGGGAGAAGGGGGAGGAGCCTAATGCATGCTTCACCATTACAGTGTCGGTATCAAGAACTGAAATGTACTCACATTGTTGACCTGGTTCTGTGAGGGTTTCAGGGTTAGGTTTCTGGGCAGCGAGGCTTGAGCCCGGTTGGGACACACTCGCTCGCATGCTCGATCATGAACAATGTACACACAAAATTCTTCAAACTCGTCCTCCTTCAGATTTGAGCTTTCCCAACACTCCTCCAAATCTGTAAAAAAAATTTTTAAAAAAGTTTCAGAACCGAAGAGAAAGTAAACTTTAACCATAAAAGGGCTATACATTCAGTATGTTGCTGACATTAGAAAAAAATACCTAGATGTGTAGTGATATAACATAAAAATACTTCAAACTTTATCTTAAATGTACAATTATACACAAATGTCAGATCAATATATAGCTGCACGTATGGCGACACACCGTAATTTTCCCATCAAACAACATTGCGAGCTTTGTGTTTTATTCCACCATATCTACAATTACTACTAATTTGTTAGTAATAATCTTATACTGTTTTGATATTTCTCGATAAAATCAGTCACCTTAAAACTTCACAAAACAATCTACATACCAACACAGTGACAGCCCCTCCTAAAAACCCTTGAAATCAGACAGTTTGGAGAGTCCTGTCTTAGCAAGTTTATTTGAAAAAGTAGACCATTACCAGAAACAGCAGCAAACAGAACAAGCTTTGATAAAGGGACATAACTCATCGTCAGATTTCATTAAATGAAACCAGTCATTTTCTGCAATCGGATAATTGGCGGGTATCATGGAATTTCACTGCATTACACCAGTAGAAGAATGAATATGTTCGCATACATTTTAATTTACAACTGTACTTTTTGTGACATTAAACGAAATCTCCTCCATTATCAAAATCATTTCTACTTTCTAACTAAGTGTAAACAGCATACACTCCTACAAACTTTGATCCCTCAGGAAAGTTCAGAGGTCAAACATAAAGACGTTGAAAGGTCAGATTCCGCTTTATGAATTTAATGTGAATTATCACAGAGAAGATAAAGAAAGGCGTACTGAGAAAATTATAGGAAAGGACGGAGATGCTTATGTCAATAGAAAATTTGAACGACTGGGAAATACGACAAGACACTGTGATGTGTTATCTTAAGTATCAAAATTCAAATGCTGTCAAATTATGAAAGTTTTATCTGTTTTTCTCCCCAAACATTGATAACTATTGTGGAAATTTGTCCTCCAAAAGGTTCAAACTTCACCAAAACACTCGAAAACTGGTCAGTTTCCCTATCTATAACGACTGAAGGAGCCCTCATGGGCTCGATGAATTTGGTACAGACTTGATGACTTATCACATAACACAGGGAAAAGTACTTGTTTTATCACAAAACAAACACCCCTGACAAGAAAACTTCTCCCAACATGTTTCAACATCTGCCTTATGACAGGGATAACTCTCTCTAGACGGCGTTCATAGAGTTGACTTTTTAACACGATTCCCATGTCTTTTTGTGGTGTACTCTCCCCTTTCCCAATCAGTGGTTGCTAAAGCTGAAAACAAGAATGAGGACTGGAGTTGCTCCATATAAAAGTGTCAAGTACTGCGATATGTCATTCATTATCTATAAAAGCATAATTTTTCATTCATTATCTCCTGGTTTCCTGGGGGGAGGTGAATCCTGTAGAACTAAGTTTGAGCGTCAGTCTAGATCCTGTTAATGCACTATGGATTTTTTTCTTTTCCTCTCTTTCAGACATCACAAAATGACGTCTACTTTAGAAAAAAAAAAAGAAGATAGTGAAGTTTACAAGATCTGATTTAATGAGACCCTGTGTCTTGATTTGATTTTACAGTCTATGCTATGACAAGATTATAAATTTAATAAATATATTTGAAACGGATGAGCAAATGGTTTAGCGCGATCTTGTGAATGATATCACTCGCACAGCTCAGTGGGGTGGTGGAGAAAAATAAAATTTCCTAGTCAATAGAATGAAATAGGTCGTAACATTTATCAGGAAAATCTCATCTTTTTGGAGTTAAAGATTTAATGAACATGAAACACAAATAAACACTTTGAATGTGTATATCTTGTTGTTTGAAAATAGAAAATGTCAGGCTTGCCTGCCGAGCCTATCATGCTGCTTCAACAACTTTTTCACTTTTTAAGAAAAAGCAAGCTTTTTTCATCACGGGTTAAAGAGGGTTAAAAAGATAAAAACTTTGTGAGCTGAAGTATTTATTTAAATGAAAAATTACTGCATGCACAAACAGAGAGCAAAGTACATTGAGTGATCTCTTTCACAAGAACTCTTACTTCAAAGACTAGCCACTCTAGTTTGTAAAAAAAATAAAACTGCAAGTTATCTCCCCTGAAATCAGAGTGAATTTATTTTTGATACTGCTTACAAAGGTAGCATGATTCACAAAGGTCACCGTTCCTTAATTTTATATTTCTATCATTAATATCTTTGCACCCATCACAAGTTGTTCAAAAAGTCAATTCACTCCACATAGGGACTTTGGTGACTAAACTTTGTACTTTTTTTTTTTCAGATGACTTTTTCAGACAGAAATACATTTAATTGTTCAGAATCAACAAAAACGTGTCACACTGAATAGGCCAAAATGGTGCAGTGGAAATTGATTCACCAATATTGAGCAACAATTCCTACATATAGATAGTCTTTTTCTACACGGTCAATATTTTGGGTAACACATTTTCTCTCCCTATCCCATTAGAAAACTGACAAACAAAAATTAATAAGAGAAAAAAAAATGCTTTCCATACAAATTATTGTAAAAGACTGGTGTAACAGCCCTTCTGAAACACCGAAAACACACACACAAGAAGAAAAAATAAATAAATGCATTTTTCAAAGAGGGAAGTTATCATTAATTCACCAACTGTTAAACTCATTATTTAGAAGCCATTTTTATGGAATATTAAATTTCTATACATTTTTAGGAAATATACAAGGGACCTATAAATCATTAGAGCGAAATGGAGAGCATGTTAACCTTTTCTCCCCTCATCTTACAAAGGAAGAATGAGACCATGATCCACTTTAATTTTCTGCTGTGAATAATTGCCGTGGTAACAGATTGTCATGAAAAAGAGTTGTATTAACTTCATTAGATAGATAAAAAATCTTTATCATAAATTAAACCATCAAATCAAATTATCAGGGAGAGAAAGCAGAGAGAGAGAGTGTATGAGAGAGAGAGAGAGAGAGAGAGAGAGAGAGAGTTTAACTGTCTTAGATACTATAAGGTTGCTACAGAAACTATGACCAAAGGAAGTATTAATTTTTTCAAATGCCACAGATGTAAAATTAAAATCACAGGAATATTTTTTGTGTGGTCTTCTTAAAATTCTCCATTTGTCTGGCCAGCTGTCTAAACCTAAAAGTCCCAAGTTCAAATCCCACAGGTTGCAGAAAAAGAAAATTCTTTGATGATTTTACACTAAAATAGCAATGTTTTCTACATGAGGCAAAATGTCACATTTCTAACACCACAAGTGAATGCACGTAGCAGTTTTTATAGGTGACGATTTGGAAAGTAAGTGGGTAATTTCACGAATTTAACGAAGAATGATACATCTTCATAACAGCCGACTTCCTGTTGAAATAATACAAATATCAACACTACCTGTCTGTTCCTTTCATTACTTGGGGAGTTCAGTCGGTTAATGTGTTGACTGCTGATCTGTAGATCAAGGTTCGAGTCTAGCAAGGATTTTAATTTTTTTCATATCACCTTTTACTAAAACTACATTTTTAAATTAAACAGGTTAATTTTATAGTTTTTAATTTCAAAATATTATTGTACATATTCCTCAGAAATTTATACACATATATAACTTATTGTAGAAGCGTAGTGAACACCTTTCGATCTATAGACATTAGGAATAATAGGAAAGTGAATTTATCCGCGGAAGATAATGCTATACTAACACAGAGGAGCTTTAAAACATTTTGTCAATAACCTCAAGCACTGCTGATAATTATGCCTTACTTGATAGTAAAATCACATGTTTATCTCGTAGATAAAAACTGTGTGAATTCTGATCAGGTCATCATTAAAGTGAAAAATATATCATGCTGTGTAGTAATTAAGTACCAATAAGTAATAATGTTTAATCATGAAAATAAATGCAACTGGGTTTGTTCCTAAAAAAAAAAAAAGACATTGAGATAATGAGTACAAAATTGGTACATAAATGAATATCAAGGGTGGGGTGGGGTGGGGGGGACCAACCATGACTTGACTTCAGAGGTAAATTAGCTCTACATACATAATAATGATACTGCTCACCACATGCAGAACAAATTGGCTACAAATTAAAATTAATGCCAGGGACATTTGACTGTTGGTGAAGGATACCTCTCCTCCATGGCTGATGACAGACAAGTATTTTTCACAGGTATACATTTCTCTTCAATTGTAGAAACTACACAAATTTGTATGAAATTTTAACAGAAATTATTTTTAGATAATCTAAGTCTATAATTATTAAAATTTTACAATGTACATAATAATCAGTAATTAATAAATTTTTATGCCTGTTCTAAGATATTATATGCAGAGGATGCCCCCCCCCCCCCCCCCCCCCCTCCCAGAAAGCTCACAACTGCATTCTCAAATATTCTCCTTAAATATGAAATGGGTCGCAACATCTAAAAGCTGGATAAAATCATGAATGCAAAAATGTAAATCTGTACTATACCATGCATACTAAGTGCATGCATATTAAAGACATTATATACTTAGTAATTAGTTAATTATAACACATTCTTCCATATTAATTCTGGAATAATGATTCCACAAACTTATAGACATCAGAAATGCAGGTTTTCTCTTTGGTAAATGGCTGGATATACAAATATACCTATAAATCTCCAAGTTTTTTAAATTAAAAAAATGGTATACAAATTTAATGATTTTTAATTTCTTTAAAAAAATATAACTGAATTAAATATTTCAAAACTTTTTGGAAAAATAAGGGGGGAAAAAGTAACTAAAAGCAAAAAAAGTGAAATTATTTCATTTTTTTTTAAAAAAAAAAAGAGAAAAAAAAGAAAAAAAAACCACAACAAAACAAAAAGAAAATGAAAGAGAAGGATAATATTTTTTAAAACACTCACTTCGAAATCTTCTAGGGTCTTTGGTAAAAAGCATTCTTTAGTTGTTGTAGAAGTTTAACAGTATCAAATGCTGGTAGTTAAAATAGATGGTCTTCACTAGCAGATGATATTAATGCAACAAATTTCTCAACGGAGATAATCCAGGTATCATACAGCAGAGTTGGACTTATTAGTGATTGACACACGCTCGCTTGGATTGTTTTCTTCAGGTGGGATACTGATAGACAACCCTAGTTATCAATGCAATGTTTTTACCTGGTCCCCAAAGCTAATTATGGCTTCGATCAGGGCCAGTCCACTTCTAAGACAACCGCTCCAGTGGTCAGGTGTCAAATTTACAATGCAGTAAAAATTTTTTTTTAAAAAATGTATGTAAATATATATGAGTTTAAGAATATATACGGGGACAATACCTGCCTTTTTTTCTCAGTAAATTAATGATTTTAATTAAGAAAATGTTTATTGATTGTGTATTTTGATGGCTGTATGTCGTGGGTCACACACCTTTGGTACCTGCACAAGATTCAGTAGGAGGAGCCAATGATCACCTTCATTACTTAAGCCTCAGGTGAAGCAGTGATGGGGGACAGCAATTCAATTGGAAGGCAATGCACACTCCCATCTCAGCCAATCAAATCAGCTAACAGACTGCTTGGGTTATAATTGTGTGCTTTCAACAGGTAACACACACAAAAAAATAAAAAAATAAAAAAAATATGAAAAAAAAAAAAATGAAAAAGGATTTGCTTCATGCATGCACATGAGATTAAAGTTTCATGATAAAAAAAAAATAAATGACAAAATGCACAACATCTCGACTGCAATGCAATCCTGCTTTTATAGGAAGAGAAGCCTCTCATGAATGGTTTCCTGGTGAAGGTACGAAATACACATTCTGATTAAATCCCCTACCTAGGACCTTGCCTTTAAGACTTGAAATTAAATTTACTTTTAGTTTCAATTAACCCCAGTGTTCACATCTTAATTTTGAAGTTTTCTCGCTTTTAATCCCTAAGAAGTGAAGTCTTCCTATGTGTGTTTAATCCCTGGGATTAAGTTTTCACAAGTGCATATTGTCTGATTACACATTAATATGCTTCTGTGTGCTATGTCACAGTGTGGCATTTGGTTCAGAGACTATAAATTCTGTTTCTCTCAATGGCACCTGTCGAGCTGCTGTATCAAATGAAATACTTCAACAATGTGAATGAATTTAACTTTTTTAATAAAGAAATACCACAGACTTCATGTAGAAAAGTGGATTAATTTTTATCTATTCTACAGACTTTAATTTTAGGCGAAAGTATTGAGTGTAATAATTTATCTGTACGTGTTCCTCTCTCTAACATTCAGTGAAAATCAGAAGTTATTTTCAGATAGGTTTATCTGTGTGCATACAAATAAAAATGTTTTATTTGAGGGAAATCTCATTCCATTATATAATATTTCCCTTCTAATGCACACATCACTCTACACCACCAGATAGCTGCCTTCTAGAAACAAGAATACCGACACCGACAAATTGTGGGGGACACATCTAGAAAAGTATTTTGTGATAAAGAAGTGATATGCAACAAACCAGAGAAAAAAAAATTTTAAATGAATAAATTAAAAAACAAAAACCCTCAATCTTACTACACTCAAATATTGAACCCAGGCTCTCAAACAAATTTTAAAAACTTTTTGAAAGTTAAAAATGTTTCAGAGATAAGCTAGGAAATTAATTATCTTATCTTCTTTCTGGGTTCAACTTCCAACAGAAACCAACAGACTGCTCATGACTTTGGACTTTTTCTGATAGTAACAAGTACTTAATCAAAGATTATTGATGCTGTCTATCTCGGAAACTAAGACATAAAAACTCTTTTCTCTCTGCTTATCTCAACTACATAATAAGATTTTCACCCATTAGTACTTAAAATTGGACCAGTCATTTTCTGGACAGGTCTTACATGGTAAATTTCAGGTGAAGCCCTCCCAGAACACCTGTTGAAGGTGGACAAGATAGTTGTTTGTTGTTATAAACATTACAAGACATCAAAGGCCCAAGTTTGTTTTTCTTTCACATCTTGCAGGAGTATTAGGTTTCAAATCTCTTGTTTTGGATAACACCTCCATTTTTATTATCTTATATGAAGAATAAAAGGCACATCTCCCTTTTTACACTTAACAATGCTTGCTGACTGATTCTACCTCTTTTATCTTGTTTAATAAAGACATTAGATCTTTTCACTGCCAATTATTTCCTGAAATGGTGCATCCGTTCAAATATAATTATAATAAAACCTATCCAATATCATATCATTTAGCTGCACTTGTACAATTTTACGAGTTGTCTGCGCAATACCTGTATTGAAAAATTGACATTTCTAAAGGAAAACTGACAACAACATAGGGACAAATGACCACAAATTGTTATTTATTTTTTTTAATACTCATGTGTAATGTTTATCTGATAAACTGCTGGAAAGATGTGGTGCTTAATATCCTGCATGTGTTGCCACTACTTACCCACTGTCTAGGAAAGTGAACACTTTTATTTCAACTGCAAATTGATTTTAATTTCTATATTAATGGACTGGCCCTTAATTGTGTGTGGCAACATGTTTCTTTTAATAGGCTGTTCAATATATGGAAAACAGAAACCTGGGGGAGATTGGTGTCATGCATCTGGGAGGGGGAAGGGAGGGGGGGAGGGGGAGGGGAGGGGGATGGCAATCTAATGTTTTACGATACTAATACAGTGCACACTGGTATACATTATTAGCAGAGAGGGAGACATTACTAGTGAACACTATGTCCCCTTTGTATCTGTCTGTCTGTTGTTCTATCTACACTGTCTGTCTGTCTGTCTCTGTTGTTCTATCTACACTGTCCGTCTGTCTGTCTGTTGTTCTATCTACACTGTCTGTCTGTCTGTTGTTCTATCTTCACTGTCTGTCTGTCTGTCTGTTGTTCTATCTACACTGTCTGTCTGTCTGTCTGTTGTTCTATCTACACTGTCTGTCTGTCTGTTGTTCTATCAACACTGTCTGTCTGTCTGTCTGCTTACATCCTATATTTCACTATAGGAGATCACCATGAAGCACTGGTTTGTAAGAATTCACACACACACATCCTCCTCCTCACTCAGGCCATCACTGTTAAGTCAGATGTAACAATGTGTCCCACATTACCACAGAAAGAGTACAACGTTTCTAAAAGATTTAAAATTATGAATTTTTCAAAAACATGATTGTAAAATACAGTTTGATGGAAAACACTCAAGTGATAAAATGTTTTAAGCACTGTTGAGTCTATCTTTGACCTTTAAATCAGTAAAAGAAAAGTTGTTTTTAATGTCCGATGAAAATCTCACAGATAAAATTATATTTTTCTCAAGTAAAATCTTCAAACACATAAATATATAGGAAATTACCAGGGCTGTAATTATGAGGGTTATCTACAGAGGGAAGAGATTTTTTTGGTTTTGTGGAGCCAAGGTTATGATGGAATTGACTGTAAAATCTTGACATTTACGAGGAACCACATGACACTGAAGAAGTGGGCTCCATACCCCACACAATTACATTATTGCTTGTATCAATTAGCGTGGTGATTTACGAAAGATATCCTATCTTATTCAGCGACCATTTTTTGAGGAAAACTGATACACCGATATATTTTAAGTCATTCTCAGAAGTCACTGCCTGTTCCCCCTCTTTTACCGTTGTGTGCTTTTTTCCTTCAGTTCCCTGAGTGGTATTGCTTTTAGTGGCAGATACTGAGCCTCTTTGGCGACTGTTTTATTGAGCTCTTGAATTTTTCAAACCGACTTTTATTTTTTAAACAAAGATTAAATATACAGTCTCCATGAATGCGTTTTTGAAAATATCCCTAAAAACATTCATGATTTCAATGTACCACACTCATGAAAAACCTTCTTTGTTGGGCAAACCCGAGTCACTTCGTTTAAATGGTATCTATTATATCACTTTCGATAACCTGTAATTATACTTTCTCTAAGATTCTCAAACTCTCATCCTGTTTAAATATTTGGCAATAACACTGTCTCCATTATTTACTCAAAAGTTCATTCAATTCCAATACAAAGTATTAGCCTTGAAATATTTTCAAATGACCAACAAATTTATGACATGCTTGCATACAAACTTTCTCACAACAAAGGAAGTTGTTAATTTGTTTTAGACTTAGTTTTTCCATTCTTCATACACTTGAATCTTATATTCAGAAATATAAACTTAAACAAAAAATCCCAGTATTACGTTTTCTGTATCAATAGGTAAATATCACAAAGTGCTGGAGATAAGTGCATAAAGGGGGACAACTCTTGCCTCTCATTTTGTGCTGCTACAGGAATGCAAGTTCAGCCCTGGAGAAAAGACAGTTTACATTTTCTTTCTTTCTAAAGCACAACTTCAAAATTATGGAAATCATTAACCATTTCTGAAGAAATGCATAAATTTTTTTTTTGGAGTGGTGGGGGGGGAGAGAAGTTGGAAACAACAGCAGTGTCAATGACAAAGACTCAAACAATGTTGGTTTTTACGATTTTCAATATCACGAATCCTCTATAAAAATCTAAATCCACTCTTCGTGTTAATAGAC
Source organism: Ostrea denselamellosa (assembly GCA_024699665.1). NCBI lineage: Eukaryota > Metazoa > Mollusca > Bivalvia > Ostreida > Ostreidae > Ostrea > Ostrea denselamellosa. Next base: position 3,659,962 of record JAMZEH010000006.1, on the reverse strand, counting down.
TGTGGTTTTTCCTGGTACCTCATTCCTCGGTAGAGAGGACCATGGACTAGGCAGCCTGCTCAAGTGGCCATCTGACAGTCTGGACCAGGTGCTCAGTCCTTCTCCGTGGAGAGTGTTGGACCACTCTCCCAAAAAACATAAAAGTATCAATATCGTTTTTATCTCATGGTTTCCGCAATATGAACAAACAAACCAGGTGAGTTTCTGTCATACCATGATATTTTCTCTCCCCTCCAAAACAAAATCAATTAGGCCAGAAGATAAGGTCTCCCAAGAAACTAATGTATAAAAACAACTTTCCGGAATGTCCAGCCACTTGACTGCGGTTACGAGCTGATGGAGGTATTGGATCATATGATTTTGAGCATGTAAAATGCTCTGGAGACTCGGAGATGAGGATTCACCGTGGAGACCGCACATCAGCATGGAGAGTGGTCTCCGGATATGTTACTTCCTATTGTTTTGTACATAAAAGAGCTCTCCAACGCTCTGCTGTGTTTATTTTGTCTGGTTTTAATGACACTGACTGAAACAGATTAGGCTTCAGCAATTAATTCATGTTTTAGCAATACAGAAATTGAAATCTCTAATTGATGTCAATGTTTTCCTAGTCTTGTCGTACTCGGAGCATCATTGTTTGACAAACTGAATAAAAGTGAACCTTCAGAATACGGTTTTGTAGTTAGTGTGGATTTAACTTCAACAGAGCATGCTACATTTTATTGATGCTTTGTAAGATGAATCTTCATTAACTAATATACTTTAACAATCCATTATAAAAACCCAAAAATAAACCAAAAACAGAAAATCTCTATGTTCACCATTTCATAATTTACAATATTTTATCTTCAATATTTCTTGTTTTTTTTTTTTTTTTTGGTTTTTTTTTTTTTGGCAAATAAAAGCTCATTCAAATTCCGTGTTAATGCTCAGATAGCAAAATGCTATCATCTTCTAGTGAAGATAAAGCCTTTTTTATGTTTAAAGATCCCAAATCGGCACTCCATCAGAATTTATATAAGAAAGCAATGTCGCATCATATTATGCCTGATAATATATTTAAATCTTTAAAGATTTGGTTGCTGATAGGCTGTTAATGATCATGTGATCAGATAACAAAAGAAAAGGTGTACAAAACACAATGGGTATAAAATCAACTGCATCGACAAGCACAAAAAGATCTCTTCTTTTTTTTTAAACAGATTTTTTTTCTTTCAAATTACTAATGTGAATTTACAGAGTTAAGAGACTGTTTGTTTTGGATGAAAATTATGCAAGATACATATTATAATTCTGTGAAATTGAAATCATTTTCAATATCTACCTTACCAAAAACTTTGCATTTTTAGTTTAAATATTGATTGATAAACAAATGAAAATGTCTGGGGGACATAAATCCATGATGCACAGATCAGTAGCCATACATACTAACATAGAGATCACAGTCCTTAAAGGGACACTGGCTAGGGGTGTAGTACTGGTGTTTATTTAGTATTTTGTATCAAATGAATCCTTCTTTCTTTTTTTTAAAAAAAAAACATGATGTGTTAACTTCTCTTCCTCATGTACTGGTATTTATCTAGATATTCAGTTGGATAAGAACAAATAATTTTTTCAGTATCATTCCTCACATGGAACAGATAAAAAAACAATATATATATATAGAAACTATATTTTACTTAAAATCTGTATACAACAAAGTCAGTATTTTTTTTTTATAAACTTTTCCCAGGGGTGGATAATTTGCGATCTGAATGTGGTAATTTTTTAGGAAACAACAAATTCATATAAAAAAAAATTCACAAAAATAAAAAAATAAATAATAATCTGCTATGATGTACTTGTATTTTCAAACAGCTTATCAAAGATAAAGCTCTGAAGATTTACTTAATTCTGTGTAATTATCAGAACTGGTTGAAATCCTATTTAAACAAGTTAATCAAGGCTTTCCCCAATTTTTAATATCAGATGTTAATTTCGAAGGTCATTACACTCTATAAAGATCCTTTGAAGGAGGGAGTTACTATCATAGGATCGGTCCAGTCAATGTGTCGACACCCCCCTCCCCCACTTTAATCCTCACCTGTTCCAAAATGATACATGATACAACTATCAACAAAACGGCAAAGAAAAATAAATATACATCATCCCTGATTTTTTTTTTTATTATGAATGTTCTCTGATGCTATTTGTTCTGTGCTATCTTGGCATCAATCTGAGCAGATTCCTGCTTAAAATTGGTCGTCCTCCACAGGGCGCACCATGTGTACTTTCATTTTGATAGTTAGTTTTTTCTACGCTGTCCGTAATAAACAACCCAAACCTGCTGATCCAACGAACCATGGTTGTGATTTTTTTCATGATAATGTAATGCCCTTATACATCCTTATCTTCTCACTTCCTCCTCGGTTTTTTTTTTTTTTTTTTTTTTTGCATCAAAGTCAAAAGTCAAACCTTGATTAAAGATAGAAAAATAGATTTCTGTGGATTTCTCGATATTTTAAAAAGATTTACTCTGTCCATAAAGATAAACGCAGCACAGATGCCAGCTCTGTATCCCTACCATGCTCAGGGGCAAACTGAGAGGAAATTATCAGCTTCATTTAAAAGTAATTGACCAGAAACTGAGTTTTAATAAATGAAATGGAAAGTGGGAGTGAGGTTCTGATAGGCAAGGAATGCGAGTTTAATCCACGATATGATCTGATGTAAAAAGCTGCTACAGTGTTGGTGAAAACACATTATAATAGTGAAATATAATGCCCCCACCCATGCACAATTTGAGGCCAATTTGATCATGACCCTGACCTTCATCAGTACGATATATTTAACCTTGATGAAGTATGGGTTCTCAATCTTGTATGATTCAAATATGGAAAAAAAAAATATGCTTCCAATCTGTCATGTTATCCCAGGGCATTTAATTGAGAGAAAGAAGGAGAGAGAGAATGAATAAATATAAAAGACCAAAAGAACAAGGCAACTCCTGAAACATAAACATGAAGATGACAGTGGCCTTGCCCCAGTGTGGATAGCTTAGCCTTACCTTGACCAATAAAAGTTTGACTTTCACCTTTCAGGTATCTTTGATGTGTTTTAGTTATAAGCACATGTTTAAGATGAACAGATGCTAAGGTAAAGACAACATGTCACTCATGTCAAGCAGAGACAATACATAATCTCTGATGTCACTCATCTACAGAAACAATACATTCTCCCTGATGTCACTCATCTACAAAAACAATACATTCTCCCTGATCTTAGGGCTGAAACAATATATATGCTCCCGGATCTTTAATCTCGGGGGCATAAAATAGGAATTAAATGAAAAATATAAAATTAAAACAAGAGAAAAGAGGAATGGTAATTGGTCTAAATTGAAGAGTGTTGGGGGAAAGCAGTGTAGAGAGTTAAGTTTGTTTCTGTACCATTCTGGTCTGCACTTGATGGCACTGTGATCAGGTGATCTTGAATCTGTACCAACATATTCCGTGCAGATTTAAAACAAGTTCATAAAAAATATATTCATAAAAAGTGGTTATATTCTCATAACTGATATCAAACTCAACCCAGATAAAATTTCACTGCAAATTTTATTATAGGCGAAATATCTGCATACATTGAAGTCTCTGATATACAAATGGCTGTGGCACCATCCATTAACATGTTTACAGTGCTGGGTGACATTTTATCTCTGTGTGTATAAGAGCTGTTCAAAAGCACACTGTTAAATGAGACAGTTCCATGTCAAGTAATTGCATATGGAGAAATTAAATAATACAGTTTAACTTAATCACTAAGAGTGTCCACTGTCACTTTATGGTAAGCATGCCCCACTTGGCCCCAAGTACAAGAACGAAGTTTCCTCACCAGAATATATACTTAGTTTTGCTCATTCAGAAACATATAAGCAAAGAATTACAGTGTTTTAAGATTTTCATCTTAATTGTGAGATTTTTTTTTTTGTGAAATGGGCTACAGGATTGTGCAATAATTTAATGGAATTCTACTATTCATGTAGTCTTTGAGTCACTCAATATATGTTTCAAATATTTTTCCTTTGCCCTTAATACATAAAGGTTTTCCAAATAGTTGATAAAACTCAATAAAATGACAACTTGCATGTTAGATTAGTAATTAAAACACTCATAAGCCAGCACAATAACCTATGGTATATTCTAAAAGACTTATCAGATGAAACAAGTTTATTTTACTGATCCAGGGCAAGCAAATATTTGAGTATCTCTTGTCGCACATAACGAACAATTAAAAAAGAAACTAGATCTACGATCATTAAGTATATATGTAACAAAGTGTTTCAGATGGGAAATGATAATCCGAGTTATCTACATAAACAATCAAATATATCCCTTTAATAGGACAAATAAGCAAGCTTTCATAAAGACCAAGGGATTGACAATTTTTTTCTTGATGCATATCTGGCGTCCCCTTCTTAATAAATCTATACAATTTTCATTGTCCATTGATTGTTTTAAGCCAGTGAAGCAAAGTATCTTTAGCTATTTTGTACAACTAGTTGGCACGATTGTTATGTTATTTGAATTTCAAAAATTCAAAAACAATTTCCCTCAATAATATTTTGTTTTATTTACACCAATCCAATTCTTTAATCTTGTAAATTACTGCAGAGCCAATGCTCAATTTGAGAGGAAACAGCTGAGGTTACGTGCATCCCTGAGAGTTTTGACAGTCCACAATCAAAATCACACTGTCTCATTTTCATACATCTCAAATATTTTACACCATAGTGAATCAAAATTAAAGATTTGAAAAATAAACAAACAAATAAATAAATAAACAAATAAAAAAACCCGCTTTACACTTAATTGCTTTCTTGACCTGCGATGTCTGATAAACAAAATGTCTAACCTGTTTCAGAATGACTACATTCAGAATCGGTCTTCTCTGTGTCTGATAAATCTGTAATGTCCACATCAGATGTAGCTGTAACATCAGGCATGGTGGAAAATGAAATCTTGTAAAAAGCCCTCAGCTTCTTAAAAGTCTTTTTTTTTCGTGTGTGTGTCACCCTAAAAGTTCCTGTTATAGAGCCCAAAAGTAAAAGTTAAGCTGGTGCTTCGGATGTGTTTTCTAGAACCGTTAGATGTAAGTGAGCCTCTGTTTGTTCACTTATACTTGTTTGAGGGAGGAAAAAAAGAATGGAGAAATAAAAAAATCGAGGCATGAACAAAAGCCGAGTTCTGCATCATGTGTCAACTTTTGTCTCTCGTCCGTCACTCAGGTATGATCGAGATGCAGGTTAAATTTCCAAGCACTTTTGTGACAGGCTGCTCCGATAGATAGCCTAGTGAATGGATATCAAGTCAATGTATTGTAAAGAGGGAAAAAAATCTCACGATGACAAATCTGGTCCCCTTGTTAAGGCTTGCAAGAGTTGCAAGTTGCTGGGAAAATAGGTACAATCAATGTATGAGTAAACCTCAAATAAATTCTAGCAATGTCACATGAAAATATCATTAAAAACTCAGTGTACATTGATCTAGAAGTTTTTATTTGAATAATGTATACAAAAAAAAAAATGATTTTTTTTTTGTAGTATCATCGAGTTGGAAGTGACTTTCACAACTCTTTCAATGTACTGTATAATTATTTGGCAATTTGATGTAAAATGAGAAATTCAAACCCAGTTTTCTTATTTTCAAATTTGCCTAGAGTCACACTGTTTTACAAATAAGCTAAAAAGAACCAAAAGGTTGGAATTTGTAGAATTAAATGTATTTAACATACCTTTTAAATTGTGAAGCTATCAAAATGATAAGATTTCGTCAATACAATGAAGTGAAATATAACAAAACCTCAAGAAAAGTTGTCATATTTTTTGCAAATGTAAACATTTGGGTCATTGAAAATACTGAAAACAAATTGAAAATGACCCCTTTGAAGTTAGTACAGGACCCTGATCAGTGGAAGTGACAAAAGCCATCCCAGACCAAAATGGTAATAACTCTTAATTTCTAAATATGATCATAATACCCCCCCGTAATTAGTGGTGTCTGTTTGAATAGTTCTCATGAAAAGGTTCAATTTCTCTGCTAGACATCCTCAATGCCAAATCAATTTTAAAGCTGAAATGACACTCAGGGATAATTAGCACCATTATAAAGATGATATCATAATTTTTTCAAAATATGACAGTTAATTTCACCATTTGTGAATGGATTACTTTTCTGTAAATTACTAGTTCAAGGTATTCAAAAAATTTAAAGACATCATGTTAGAAAGGGAGAGAGTTTGAGCCTTTTTTAATGAAGAAATTGATTGAAATCTCCAGAAATGATTTCTGCAATTATCAGTTTTACAACGATTGAGGCAAGGCGAGTGCGTTAACTGTGGAAATATCGTCATTGTCTTTAAATTTTCACACAGATTTAGGAATTGCAGGTAATCAGACAGAAGTCTAATATTTGCTAAAGCACAATATACTAATTCTTTAAATAAAGAAAAACTATTGCATGAAAATATAATTAACCAATTATATATGTACTAAGTGTTTGGAAGTAATTAAAAATTTTGATTCCATAAATAATTGTTTTAATTTGATTCACCAGTGTTTATCAAACTCTCTCACTATTCATGACTTTGAGAAAGTGACCTTCATTTGATCGTTTGTCCTGAAGTCTACACTAAAGGAAAGTTTAAACCCCTTAAATGTAATGAAAGTGCATGTTAAAAGAGTTAGATGAAATCTGCTGAGACTGTCTAGAATCACTATGTACCTTGACTCTGGGATACACCTCACACAGCTAAAACAACGAGAACAAAAGCTGAGCCCAAAGAAAGCCGGGTTTCAAGAGGTGATATATCAGTAAGAGATTTTGAATTTCACCCATTCCTTGTCTTTTTACACAGAAAGAAACAAGAAACTTGTCTCTATCTGATACATAACAAAATCTTGCAAGAAGTTTTCGATTATCTCTTTTTTTTTTCTTTTTTTTTTGGTGGGTCTTCCGATTGTCTCTTAATAGAGAAGTGAGTGAAGGTTAACTTTGCTTTCTGTTTTACAAGAAGCAGTCAACAACACCTTTAGGGTTTACAGAGAAATGGTGCGACATTCCGCAGCGAAATTCGAACCAGTTTTACTTTATAGAGCTGTAATAAAAAGTGAAAGAGACCCAGCATATAATTTGTTAGGTCTCTCTGTCTCTTCATTTTCAGGCGTAAGAAAAGTGCTTGCATTTCATCGTCTCACAATTTCACCATAAATTTTCTTCACATTGGGAAAAACAAATTCAGGTGGTTTTTCAAATTCAAATTTTCTTTAATGGAAAAGGGTATTTATTGAGCAACGAGGAGTTGAAAAATCACCTTATTGCGACAGACAGAGAGGTAAATTGTGTGCATAGCTGAAATCGAATCCAATGTGCATTTTCAGTTTAGGGAGAAGCACGTTACAGATGATGAAACCTTATAACGTGTTTCCTATCCTCGAAGCTGCCTGGAGACCATAAATCTGTCTTTACAATCCAAACATTTAAAACAGTTCACGCTTTTAAAGAATTCTCTCATGCACCTCAGGAAAGCGGAGTCAAGATCACACAATAGATAAATTTTGTAACATTTTTCACTCTTAAAGACCCCTAATATCAAATTATGGATTTCTTTTATGAGTTTGGGGGCGATAACGTTGTAACTGATTTCGCTACACCTTCTTCGTATTCATTTGTCGCATTGTATTATCCCTAACCCAAAGAGATTCACATCCTTTCTTCAAACAAACACAAAACGTTTCTTTTAGGGACTCCTGACAAGCCTGATAGTTTCAATTTTCACTTGTTTTTCTATCTTTGTTTACCCTTTCTAAGGAGAAACGTCAGCCATCGCTTCACCATCGCTGGTGTTAAATGTAATCATGGTATAGAGCAAAAAGAAAATAATCTGCTTCACTGGGTAATTTTGTTATTCTATACTTTCAGTCAATATCTTTTCTTTTTTTTTAAAAAAATTCTTGAATGCAAGTTTAATAAAAAAAACAACAAAATTCAAAAGAAATACACCCTCTGTTTGAGAGATATGAAAGTATTTTTTTTTCCCTTCTATTTTTCTTCTTTTCACTGCTCTCACTCAGTACAGAAGTTGAATAATTGCATGTTCACAATTAGAAACTCTTTTGAAATACCTGCATCAGTTAATATGCACATCAATCTCAAAATGAAATTAATTAATGTATAAAATTTTCACTCTCAAAAATTTCTGACACTGTAGATTAAATATATTCACTAAACAAAATAAGTATATTTCCAAAACTACTTGTTAGCAAAATCTAGGCAGAAATAGACCTACTTGCAGGATCTTCCTGGTGAATTACTTGGTCATTTTCACTTGGCATGTGACAACCCGTCATGATTACATAAATAGCTGCCAAAACTTTTCTTTTACGATTTCACTTCTTTTTTCAAATTCATCTACTTTAAGCCAAAGACAACAGGGCAAAAAAATTAAAATGATCTTCCTTCAGTTTCTTGTCTGCTAATTAAAAAACCCCAAAGAATTTTTTTGATAGGGAATTATAGATAAAAGTCTGTGCATGCATGAGGGGGCCTGAATCATAATGGGTAGCTGCAATTGTCTCTTCTTTTTTGTTCTTTTGTTATTTTACTGAATCTCTGATCAGCTGTAGCCATTAAAGACCGCCTTCTATGAATCTTCTTAATGCATGCGAAATTAGATCTCGATTAACCCAACCAGTAAATGTAACAAATCTGACTGTCGAAACTGACAATAGTAAGCCACAATTTTTAATGTATGGCATTAGTAGACAATCACATTAAATCTGAAATTTTGGAAATTTTCATACTCTCCCCAATTTCTTTCTCACTCCAATAACTGAACTTCACTGACCAAAATGTATGAATATCAATTGTTTCTGACAATATCTATATCTCCATTATTAAATCCTGAAGAGTGTATGTGTGTGTGTGCATGTGCATGTGCATGTGTGTGTGTGCATGCGTGTGTGTGTGTGTGTGTGTGTGTGTGTGTGTGTGTGTGTGTGTGTGTGTGTGTGTGTGTGTGTGTGTGTGTGTGTGTGTGTGTGTGTGTGTGTGTGTGTGTGTGTGTGTGTGTGTGTGTGTGTGTGTGTGCAAGCGCATGTGCGTGCATGTGTGTGTGTGTGTGAAATCTCTTCCTCATTTTACCAATTTATTAAATAAGATGGATCAACAGTTTTCAAACATTTTTAAAATTCTCCCTTAAATTCCGAGACATCATTAAGGTCAACATCTGGAATAGCATGACCTAGTACTGAACCAGCAAAATCAAAATAAGAACAATCCAGGACAGGACTTGGAGGAGAAATCCCATACCATTTCCATCCCACTAAGAGCATCTACTCAAGGGAGACAAAATAAGACTCTACCCCACCAGCATCTACCTGAGGGGGACTAAATAAGATTCCACCCACCAAATAGTATCTACCTAATCGGGACTAAATAAAACTCCAATCAACCCCTCACAATAGCATCTACCCAAGGGAGACTAAATAAAACACAAATGAACAACCACCTGACCCCACTCACACAATAACAGCATCTATCCAAGGGAGACTAAATAAAACACAAACCAACAACCACCCCACCCCACTCCACCCACACAATAACAGCTCTACCCAAGGGAGACTAAATAAAACACAAACCAACAACCACCCCACCCCACCCACACAATAACAGCATCTACCAAGGGAGATGAAAAAACATCAAATTCCACCCTGCCATCAACATCTACCTGAAGAGAAAAGTTCAGATTCCATCCCACCGAAAGCATCAACCCAAAGGAAGAAATGTAACTTTATAGTCAGTTATAATGTGTACTCATTGTGACTGTACAGTGTTATAATATTCACTATATGTAACTGTACAGTCTAAGTGATATAATATGTACTCTATATAACTGTATGGTCTGAGTGATATAATATGTACTATATATAACAGTACAGCCTGTTTTAATATGCATTCTATGTAACTGTATAGTGCTTTATAATTTGTACAATATGTCTCTGTACTTTCTGTTATAATGTGTACTATATGTCACTGTACCATCTGTTATAATGTGTACTGTATGTCATTGTACAGTCTGTTATAATGTGTACTGTATGTCATTGTACAGTGTTATAATGTGTACTGTATGTCACTGCACTGTCTGTTATAATGTGTACTGTATGTTACTGTACCATCTGTTATAATGTGTACTGTATGTCATTGTACAGTCTGTTATAATGTGTACTGTATGTCACTGTACAGTGTTATAATGTGTACTGTATGTCACTGTACAGTCTGTTATAATGTGTACTGTATGTCATTGTACAGTCTGTTATAATGTGTACTGTATGTCACTGTACAGTGTTATAATGTGTACTGTATGTTACTGTACAGTCTGTTATAATGTGTACTGTATGTCACTGTACTGTCTGTTATAATGTGTACTGTATGTCACTGTACCATCTGTTATAATGTGTACTGTATGTCATTGTACAGTCTGTTATAATGTGTACTGTATGTTACTGTACAGTGTTATAATGTGTACTGTATGTCACTGTACAGTCTGTTATAATGTGTACTATATGTCACTGTACAGTCTTTTATAATGTGTACTGTATGTCACTGCACTGTCTGTTATAATGTGTACTGTATGTCATTGTACTGTCTGTTATAATGTGTACTGTATGTCACTGTACAGTCTGTTATAATGTGTACTGTATGTCATTGTACAGTCTGTTATAATGTGTACTGTATGTCACTGTACTGTCTGTTATAATGTGTACTGTATGTCATTGTACTGTCTGTTATAATGTGTACTGTATGTCATTGTACAGTCTGTTATAATGTGTACTGTATGTCATTGTACAGTGTTATAATGTGTACTGTATGTTACTGTACAGTCTTTTATAATGTGTACTGTATGTCACTGTACTGTCTGTTATAATGTGTACTGTATGTCATTGTACAGTCTGTTATAATGTGTACTGTATGTCATTGTACAGTCTGTTATAATGTGTACTGTATGTTACTGTACAGTCTGTTATAATGTGTACTGTATGTCATTGTACAGTCTGTTATAATTTGTACTGTATGTCATTGTACTGTCTGTTATAATGTTTACTGTATGTCATTGTACTGTCTGTTATAATGTGTACTGTATGTCACTGTACAGTCTGTTATAATGTGTACTGTATGTCACTGTACTGTCTGTTATAATGTGTACTGTATGTTACTGTACAGTCTGTTATAATGTGTACTGTATGTCACTGTACAGTCTGTTATAATGTGTACTGTATGTCACTGTACAGTCTGTTATAATGTGTACTGTATGTCACTGTACTGTCTGTTATAATGTGTACTGTATGTCATTGTACTGTCTGTTATAATGTGTACTGTATGTCATTGTACTGTCTGTTATAATGTGTACTGTATGTTACTGTACAGTCTGTTATAATGTGTACTGTACGTCACTGTACTGTCTGTTATAATGTGTACTGTATGTCATTGTACTGTCTGTTATAATGTGTACTGTATGTCATTGTACAGTCTGTTATAATGTGTACTGTATGTCATTGTACAGTGTTATAATGTGTACTGTATGTTACTGTACAGTCTGTTATAATGTGTACTGTATGTCACTGTACTGTCTGTTATAATGTGTACTGTATGTCATTGTACAGTCTGTTATAATGTGTACTGTATGTCATTGTACAGTCTGTTATAATGTGTACTGTATGTTACTGTACAGTCTGTTATAATGTGTACTGTATGTCATTGTACAGTCTGTTATAATTTGTACTGTATGTCATTGTACTGTCTGTTATAATGTTTACTGTATGTCATTGTACTGTCTGTTATAATGTGTACTGTATGTTACTGTACAGTCTGTTATAATGTGTACTGTATGTCACTGTACAGTCTGTTATAATGTGTACTGTATGTCATTGTACAGTCTGTTATAATGTGTACTGTATGTCACTGTACAGTCTGTTATAATGTGTACTGTATGTCACTGTACTGTCTGTTATAATGTGTACTGTATGTCACTGTACAGTCTGTTATAATGTGTACTGTATGTTACTGTACAGACTGTTATAATGTGTACTGTATGTCATTGTACAGTCTGTTATAATGTGTACTGTATGTCACTGTACAGTCTGTTATAATGTGTACTGTATGTCATTGTACAGTCTGTTATAATGTGTACTGTATGTCATTGTACAGTCTGTTATAATGTGTACTGTATGTCATTGTACAGTGTTATAATGTGTACTATATGTCATTGTACAGTCTGCATTATAATTAAGAAATGTCCAACAGTTTTGGAAGTTGATGAGATGATAAAAGTTAAACCTCTTTATACAGGCATATTAAATGTATCTCATACAGAAGTTAAAATTACATAAGGGAAAGGCTTGTCTTTATTACTTTTAAATACCTTATTATGAGTAATAATGATTTTATAGAGTTCCACGCATGCTAAGAATGATGGCTTTCAACAATTTAAATGTAGTGCCCTTTGTCAATAGCAATTGACAGACATGGAACAACACACTTAACACTTCGAATCATTGACTCGCAAATGACTATAACTAATATCAAATTTGAATGTCGCCCATTCCAAGTCTCAAAGAATTTCGTTATATGATTTCAAGTAGATAAATCTGTCAGATTAGGCTCCAATCAGAAGCATAACCAAAACGCTACAACACCATAGATTATAATTTTATATCTAAAAATGTTTCTTGCTTGTTGCCTTCTGTGAAGACAAGTACAAGTTTGATCACATTCAATGAATTCAATTAGTTCTATCGAGTCTGTAACCCTCCATTTTAAAGGCAATGAATTTATAATTGAAAATTTTCAATGAATACCATTAAAAACTGATTTGATTTAGGCAACACAGTATCTAATTTTCACAATGTATAGGACAATAAAATTCTAATGAAAGAATCAGACTCATTTTAAGAGTGACCTCTGTCTGGATTTGCAGATTTGTCATCACAACGCCACAGAAAAAGCCAGCAGTGTCATCACAACACCAGCCAGGAAAAAAGCAAATGATTTGATTCCATCTAATGCTTAAATTTTAATGATAAGATATTGATTTTTTAATTGGACTGGTAGGTTTTAGGGGTACTCTTTATTCAGTAGCAAAATGTTTCCGGTCCTTACAGAATTAAGACCGCTTGTAAATTCCACTTCGCCCTCGTGATAAGTAATTTTAACTATTGCGAAAGTTCCCTAGTACATGATTCAACTGTCACTGTTTCTGATGTTGAATAATTATTATTGGTGTTGGGAGGAAAATAATTCATGCATCCAGTTCACCTTCCTTCTATAAATCACTGGATAATTTACCTTTTTCATCATCTCTGTACTATAAATCACTGAATGATTGACCTTTTTCATCATCTCTGTACTATAAATCACTGGATAATTTGCTGTCTTCATCATCTCTGTACTACAAATCACTGGATAATTTGCTGTTTACATCATCTATGTACTATAAATCACTGGATAATTTGCTGTTTTCATCATCTCTGTACTACAAATCACTAGATAATTTGCTGTTTACATCATCTCTGTACTATAAATCACTGAATGATTGACCTTTTTCATCATCTCTGTACTATAAATCACTGAATGATTGACCTTTTTCATCATCTCTGTACTATAAATTCACTGAATGATTGACCTTTTTCATCATCTCTCTACTATAAATTCACTGAATGATTGACCTTTTTCATCATCTCTGTACTATAAATCACTGAATGATTGACCTTTTTCATCATCTCTGTACTATAAATCACTGGATAATTTGCTGTTTTCATCATCTCTGTACTATAAATCACTGAATGATTGACCTTTTTCATCATCTCTGTACTATAAATCACTGAATGATTGACCTTTTTCATCATCTCTGTACTATAAATCACTGAATGATTGACCTTTTTCATCATCTCTCTACTATAAATCACTGAATGATTTACCTTTTTCATCATCTCTGTACTATAAATTCACTGAATGATTGACCTTTTTCATCATCTCTCTACTATAAATTCACTGAATGATTGACCTTTTTCATCATCTCTGTACTATAAATTCACTGAATGATTGACCTTTTTCATCATCTCTGTACTATAAATTCACTGAATGATTGACCTTTTTCATCATCTCTGTACTATAAATCACTGAATGATTTACCTTTTTCATCATCTCTGTACTATAAATCACTGGATAATTTGCTGTCTTCATCATCTCTGTACTATAAATCACTGGATAATTTGCTGTTTACATCATCTATGTACTATAAATCACTGGATAATTTGCTGTTTACATCATCTCTGTACTATAAATCACTGGATAATTTGCTGTTTACATCATCTATGTACTATAAATCACTGGATAATTTGCTGTTTTCATCATCTCTGTACTATAAATCAAGGAATGATTTACCTTTTTCATCATCTCTCTACTATAAATTCACTGAATGATTGACCTTTTTCATCATCTCTGTACTATAAATTCACTGAATGACTGACCTTTTTCATCATCTCTGTACTATAAATCACTGAATGATTTACCTTTTTCAAATCTGAAGAGTTCTAAAACTCAACAAATAAATCAGCAAATATTCTGCAATGACAAATTTTGATTGCTAAAATTTCTCCAATTAAAGGCTTATATAGAAGTTTTTGTTAATTTATTTTCATGAAGAAAGTGGTAGACTTTAACGTCATAACATATCTACAAATAACTAGCAAGGCCACTCATATCTTTTAAAATTTTTATTTATTTTACCTGTGTGATCTTAACTAGGCTGGAAAATGAACAGATGGATTGCGAATTGTTTTCCATTTCATCAATATCATCTCATAGAATCACTGAAAAGACACAATTAACAAACTCTGTTTACATATAAGAGAAAAAAATCAGAAAAAATCAGATCCACCCTTAGTCAATTAGGTTTATATTCATCGACTGCATGGTGCTCAAGTGAGTTGCTAATTGTTTTCAATTACAGGCTTGCACAAAACATCAATATGTACTCAACAAGAAAAAATGGATTTCAAACAACTTTCCTTTCAACTTTGACGCTGTTTTAGGTGAAAAGAGAAAAATTGTTACAAATAGGCTTGACTGAAAGACTGTGACTCGCTCAGATTGAAAGACTGTGTTAAACAGAACCAGAATCAAATATTGAGTAGTTATTGAGTATATTGATGAAAAAAGAAAAAGACACTCGTTTGCCTCTCAAAGTCTAGTAACCATCAAAATGAGCTGAAGGGATTGAACAATTTAGTTTTCTATTTATAGTTTTTCATATCCTCTTCTTTAATAATTAATTAATATGACTTAAAAGAATCTGAAATTTCAATTTAAACTGTGACCAGTGGTCTCGGCAACAGAGACAGGTGCAAATTAGTTGAAGTTATTATCTTAGAAATACGAAGTTTTCTAAAATTTCAAATAAAATTTTCCCAAGATTTTGAAAATTCTTTCATTTTGTGTTATACTGACACTACATTTCTCCTCTGTGTATAACCTCTGCTTAAACTCCAAAAATATTTGCAAAGTCAAAATATGAAAGGAGAAAAATGGCAACAATTAAATTTTTACAATAAAATTTCCTGTTTTATGAAATTGATATAAAAATGATAAAGATTTAGATAGAGCGGGGTGTACAGACTCTGTGAGCTGTGGGAGTTCAGTTGACTGATAGACAGCTAAGATAACAGTATAACAGCGACAAGGAAAAGCAGTTAACAATACCACGAATTTCTTACCCATTGTCTACAATGTCTGCTGTTTTCTTATCCCTTGTTCCGCGGGTTCGCCCAGCAAATCTTCCCATGATCACCTTATCATATCACATTTTTTGGGGGGTTTTTCTGACAAAAAAATATTCTTTTAATTGTGTTGCGAGTCAAATAAATAATTTTTTTCCCCCTTGCTTTTAATACACATGAGGAATTTTTTTAAAGTCATTATCTTGTCAAAACTATCAGATAAAACAAACCCTAAGGAGAGATTAATATTTGAATTTCAGATAGAAGAACTGGAATTGACCGATAATTGAAAATTAACCACTGAAACATTAATGATTGAAATCAATATTATTTTGATTAAAATCAACAAAAAGGTACTCCACTTCTCTCTCCGATTGTCTCTTTCTAATCTTAACCATTAACCTCGTACAGACAATTTTCATTTAAGGGAAAAGCCATTCTTCATTCAACAAAACCGTCTGGATAAAAAAAGAATCCGGCAGAATATGGAGATCATTTTTCTCATTCGTTTCCTAGCCTTGGTGGTGAATTGAGGTTTTCCATGGCAAAATTTCATTACCTACTGTAATTAAATGGTTTCAACGGAAATCAAGGCTAATCAAATTCTACAGAGAATCAAATATTAATCAATAAGAAATGCACAGGGCAGAACATAACAGAGACAGTTTCCTCTAAATCTCTACCACAATTCGAAATTAACAGCAATTTTTTAAGGCAAAAAAGACATAAGACCAAATTTTGGGAGTTAAAGACCATGCCTAGAAGAGCAATCATTTTGTTAAGTGTTTGAAATTATCATTGCAGGTAATAATTATACAGACAATAATCGAATGAGAAAATGTTATCCTGAACATTTTGAAATTTGTCACAATATTCACATTTATCATCTGAAGTGGATGGTAGTTAGTCTCTCGGTTTGCTTTGTTTTTGTATGTACAGATTCATTTACGCAAATTGGGATTTTATTTTTCATTCCTTAGCCGAATAATTGCTCTTCAAAATAATCATGTATCATGTATCCCCTCAGGCACCATGTACACCCCCTTGTACTTTTCAAGCACCTGAGGTTTCAAGGTCAAAATACTCATCTTCATTAAGTCTGCTCTACCATGCAGTTCACATTACATACACCTTACAAAACACCAAAAAAAAAAACCAAAAAAAAAACACCCCCTCCAAAAAAAAAACCCCTGTCCATTCAATACCAGGTCCACAATACATAAATCTTAAAACGAAGACATTAAAATGACCTTGAAAATGCTTCTAATAACAATTCCTATTTTACTGTGATATTTTACATTATAGATCCAAGCAACAAGAATTCAGATTATTAGTAATATCATCTACATTTTGATTTTGAGAGCTGGTTTTTATGTATATACAATGTGTATCCTGTGTAAAAAAAAAAATATTTTTAATCCACTTATTTATAACACATCTTTAATAAACTGTCAATTTCAGTCAATCAAAAATTAAAAACAAGAGCTAATTACTTTGATGGCCTAGTGGACACGGAGACATGGTGGTTAAATACAGATAAGACAAACAGTCTTTGAAATCAGCCACTGACCTGGAGACCATGTCTAGTGAAAACGGACTTGAAGAATTATTTCATATAAAGGACCGTCAGATGTAGGTTTTTTTTGGTTTTGTTTTTGTTTTGTTTTTTTGTTTTGTTTTTATTATTTTTTTTGTTTTGTTTGTTTGTTTGTTTTTTTAATATCAAAATCACTCTGCCTGTCTCATAAAAAATAAATTACCATATAATAAAATGAGTAGTGATTGTTATCAGATGAGAAGTACAGAGAAGTTTCTATCACACTGAAACTAATTTTGACTAACACTTTATCAGTGGCTGAATAATTTTCTGTACTCTCTCTCTCTCTCTCTCTCTCTTTACGTTTGATTTAGGCCGGCGAATTTCTCTTTGGTCTAGTCAAAAGTCCAAATATAGAACTCCGAATGGCCAGTGCTCGAACATGACTTTTGTTAAGACCGTGCCAACATTTGTCTCTGTTTTTTTGAATAATTTCAATGTTATAAATATGAATGCTTGCATTGCCTAAAATCTCATAAATCTAAAAGTTCACTAAAAGTGAAAACAGTGAGATGTCTATCCCACAATTCATTCTTTATCGGCCGTGTATCGACTGGCTTCTCGGTGGTCACACTTTCAATACCGTTTATGCATTTCATTGATTTCCTGGGATAATTATCGACAGTTTAGTGAAACCTACACCGCTCTATTCATGGCTAAAGTAACAAATTCGCTGACTTTTAATTGTGGAAGAGTCAACCCAAAGAATACATTTAAGATATCGTTCAAGATATCATCGCACATTCATTGCCCGGGAGAAACTTAACGCTTATCCACCTGTGGAACACCCATGATACAGTCAGGGGAACCCTAACCGTTAAAACAATAACCTTGTGAGAGTCGTGTGAAAATCGTTGCTGGATTTTATGCCATTTTAAAAAGTCATTATTCCTGATGACTATCTGTTCTCTCCTCTTCAGATTCTCGCAGCTTTCAGAGAAAGAGGACTGGGAAAATTTTTTGGGGGGTACGAAACCGGCACAAAAGCTTGTCATACAGAATCTAACCTTTCTCAACACAAAACGGAGTAGCTAGATGAGTCCGGAATGAAGTAATAGATCTACTGTATAAAGTAATGAGTAACGATGATCGTCTTGTAGTGGTGTTCCTTTGTGAGATTGGTAGCTGTTGACGGTGAATATTTGGACGATCAGGTTATGGGAAATCCCTCTTGTCTTCGAACTGTTCTTTAACAGTTAGGACGTGTTCACAGTAATCAAAATTCAAAAAGCAAAAAAAAAAAAAAAAAAAAAAAAAAAACAGAAAAAAATAATGATTTTATCAAAATAATCCAACTCCGCAAACATGTGAAGTTCATAAAAGATGATATGAGCAGGTGTTGGTGTGTGTAAATAAACAAAACATAAAAATATTTAGACAGGTATATACATTCTTAGAAAGATAAGTGAGAAAAATAGTCCGTTAAATGAATATTAAAATACAAATTTAAGTAAATACCCTCATCCACTATGAGTCTCTGCTTGTTGTTAAGGCATAATTTACGATCTTTTGTGAAACAAAATCTACTCAACATAACTGAAAGGCCCACAAACAAGTTGTAAATGGTAGTTTTCGCAACTTTTTGGAAATCACAACAAAATTACAAATTCTCTTCTTTCAACCATCGCTTTATAATATCTAACATTTCCTATGTAAATTGCTATGAATAATTTATGATAAATAATGCAATGCGACTCTTGATTGAGTATTTAAGAGAAGTAGATTACCAGACTGTAATTGGGGGTCAAGAAGATACCCCCAGTGATGTGACTTTTACTCCAACATCAAAGATGCCATGTGAATATTTGGATACACTGTGTAATCAATCGCAGGGGCTTCACATTTTACCGTTGGATTCATAATACGGGATATTATCATAAGAAAAGAACGCCATCATTTGATAACCACTTACGATACCAGATTTCTTCATACCTCAAAAATTGTCATCTGAAATGTATTGATATAAAAAAAACAAAAACAAAAAAACCCAAACATATTGCATCATTAAAGTTCATCTCAATGTGTAACACGGTCATAGATGGATTTGAACTTCAAACGATACATTACTGGAGGATAAATGTCTCCCGAATGATATTTGTATCATGGGACTATAAAAACCAATAGAAGGATTGGGTTAGTATAAATAGCAAAAAATCTCCAAAATACCTGACTCGGCCAGTCAACGTTCCTCCAGATCTTTCACTGTTAACTAATTTCTTCTAAAACTTGATTTTGTTATTTCCTGTGTTTTTATTTTATGTATGTCTAATTGAGAATTACAATAGAGTTGTAAATGAAATACAAAAATGTTTTAAAACTGAATTGTGGTAAAAAATTTCATTTTCTTTTTTCTTTTCTTTTTGATGACACTCTCATTACTCTCTCTCTCTCTCTCTCTCTCACACACACACACACACGAGAACATAACTTAATTTTTTAAAAACATTTTTTTTGTAAAAAATACTATTTCTCCTATGAGGCAAAATGTCATTTGTAGTTGAATAGATCTAACGTTGTTAAACAAGATCCTATCAAATAAGCTTATCATTAATTTAGAAATGACTAATGCTTTGAGCATTACTAATCTACTGAAAAAGTGATGAGAAAATTTTTTAAGATGCAACACTAGACAGCATGCATACTTGTGAGAAAATTCCAAATGCAAACTAAGTATCGAAGACTAGAAAACATATCGGGTTTCTCTATTATACAGCTTCCATTCTCAATCTTTCAAATTTGGAATTTGAATTCTATTAAGGTCAAATACCTTCATCCAAAATCTTTCACGCAAAAGACAAAAGGAATTTAACTTTAATTCATTTCAGTGATTAGTACGAGAGTCGTCACACGAACATTCAAAGCTGGAAAAAAAAAATAGGCTACAGAAAATGATAGAAAATAACGATAAATTATTTATTATCTATAAGGTCACCTTACATCAATGACTATAAATAAAAAGGGGCCTGTAAGTCGATCACATCTGATCAAAAAAGTTTGCATGTGGCAAAATTCTTCTATGACTGGATCTGAAAAGATCGCATCGGTGGGCGGTGAAGCGAATGCAGAATTCTGTCCAAGTGTTTGGAAACTGTTACCTTTTTCATTATCAGCCATCCAATCGAGCCATTGTTTACCCGCTGACGCAGGCGAAAAGAGCTTGCTCCCAAATTCAGTGACAAAAGAAATTAGACTATCATCTATGGAGATTAATACTGGTCTCATTTAACTGGTTTCTACATGTTGAAGTGTTTTGGTTGGGGAGTCTTGTTTTTATTTTAAATTGTCAATCCGTCTTTTATAACCAATTTTCTTTAGCTTTGTCTTCAGTGTACCTATGTCTATTGTTTTTATTGGTTATCTTTAATCAGTTTCCTTTAACTGTATACATAATCTTCAAGGGCTGACTTAATTGATACATCATTGCCAAAATTTCGTACACCAAATTTTTCAATAGTACAAAAGAAAAGAACAAACACAGGTCTGACACGCAAAATGAAGACTGACAAGACGTGCACTAATACACATAGAGAACTGCAGCACATAACTTAGTCCTACAGTAATACATCTACACTGTCCAGTACCTACACTGTCCAGTATCTACATTGTCCAGTACCTACACTGTCCAGTACCTACACTGTCCAGTACCTACACTGTCCAATATCTACACTGTCCAGTACCTACACTGTCCAGTACCTACACTGTTCAATATCTACACTGTCCAGTACCTACACTGTCCAATATCTACACTGTCCAGTACCTACACTGTCCAATATCTACACTGTCCAGTACCTACACTGTCCAATATCTACACTGTCCAATATCTACACTGTCCAGTACCTACACTGTCCAGTACCTACACTGTCCAATACCTACACTGTCCAGTACCTACAGTGTCCAATATCTACACTGTCCAGTAACTACACTGTCCAGTACCTACACTGTCCAGTACCTACACTGTCCAATACCTACACTGTCCAGTACCTACAGTGTCCAATATCTACACTGTCCAGTAACTACACTGTCCAGTACCTACACTGTTCAGTACCTACACTGTCCAGTACCTACACTGTCCAGTATCTACACTGTCCAGTATCTACATTGTCCAGTACCTACACTGTCCAGTACCTACACTGTCCAGTATCTACACTGTCCAGTATATACACTGTCCAGTACCTACACTGTCCAGTACCTACACTGTCCAGTACCTACACTGTCCAGTACTTACACTGTCCAGTACCTACACTGTCCAGTACTTACACTGTCCAGTACCTACACTGTCCAGTATCTACACTGTCCAATATCTACACTGTCCAGTACCTACACTGTCCAGTACCTACACTGTCCAGTATCTACACTGTCCAGTAACTACACTGTCCAGTACTTACACTGTCCAATATCTACACTGTCCAATATCTACACTGTCCAGTACCTACACTGTCCAGTAACTACACTGTCCAGTACCTACACTGTCCAATATCTACACTGTCCAGTATCTACATTGTCCAGTACCTACACTGTCCAGTACCTACACTGTCCAGTACCTACACTGTCCAGTATTTACACTGTCCAGTACCTACACTGTCCAGTACCTACGCTGTCCAGTACCTACACTGTCCAGTACCTACACTGTTCAATATCTACACTGTCCAGTACCTACACTGTCCAATATCTACACTGTCCAGTACCTACACTGTCCAGTACCTACACTGTTCAATATCTACACTGTCCAGTACCTACACTGTCCAATATCTACACTGTCCAGTACCTACACTGTCCAATATCTACACTGTCCAGTACCTACACTGTCCAATATCTACACTGTCCAATATCTACACTGTCCAGTACCTACACTGTCCAGTACCTACACTGTCCAATACCTACACTGTCCATTACCTACAGTGTCCAATATCTACACTGTCCAGTAACTACACTGTCCAGTATCTACACTGTTCAGTACCTACACTGTCCAGTATCTACACTGTCCAGTACCTACACTGTCCAATATCTACACTGTCCAGTACCTACACTGTCCAATATCTACACTGTTCAGTACCTACACTGTCCAATACCTACACTGTCCAATATCTACACTGTCCAGTACCTACACTGTCCAATATCTACACTGTCCAGTACCTACACTGTCCAATATCTACACTATCCAGTACCTACACTGTCCAATATCTACACTGTCCAGTACTTACACTGTCCAGTACCTACACTGTCCAATATCTACACTGTCCAATATCTACACTGTCCAGTATCTACACTGTCCAGTATCTACACTGTTCAGTACCTACACTGTCCAGTATCTACAGTGTCCAGTATCTACACTGTCCAATATCTACACTGTCCAGTACCTACACTGTCCAATATCTACACTGTCCAATATCTACACTGTCCAGTACTTACACTGTCCAGTACCAACACTGTCCAGTACCAACACTGTCCAGTAGCTACACTGTCCAGTACTTACACTGTCCAGTACCTACACTGTCCAGTACCTACACTGTCCAGTATCTACACTGTCCAGTATCTACACTGTCCAGTACTTACACTGTCCAGTATCTACACTGTCCAGTACCTACACTGTCCAGTATCTACACTGTCCAGTATCTACACTGTCCAGTACCTACACTGTCCAATATCTACACTGCCCAATGTCCAGTATCTACACTGTCCAATATCTACACTGTCCAGTACCTACACTGTCCAGTATCTACACTGTCCAGTACTTACACTGTCCAGTATCTACACTGTCCAGTATCTACACAGTCCAGTACCTACACTGTCCAATATCTACACTGTCCAATATCTACAATGTCCAGTAACTACACTGTCCAGTACCTACACTGTCCAGTACCTACACTGTCCAGTATCTACACTGTCTAGTATCTACACTGTCCAGTACTTACACTGTCCAGTACCTACACTGTCCAGTACCTACACTGTCCAGTATCTACACTGTCCAGTATCTACACTGTCCAGTACCTACACTGTCCAGTACTTACACTGTCCAGTACCTACACTGTCCAGTATCTACACTGTCCAGTATCTACACTGTCCAGTATCTACACTGTCCAGTACCTACACTGTCCAGTACCTACACTGTCCAATATCTACACTGCCCAATAACTACACTGTCCAATATCTACACTGTTCAGTATCTACACTGTCCAGTAGCTACACTGTCCAGTATCTACACTGTCCAGTACCTACACTGTCCAATATCTACACTGTCCAATATCTACACTGTCCAGTAACTACACTGTCCAGTACCTACACTGTCCAGTACCTACACTGTCCAGTATCTACACTGTCTAGTATCTACACTGTCCAGTAACTACACTGTCCAGTACCTATACTGTCCAGTACTTACACTGTCCAATATCTACACTGTCCAATATCTACACTGTCCAGTAACTACACTGTCCAGTACCTATACTGTCCAGTATCTACACTGTCTAGTATCTACACTGTCCAGTAACTACACTGTCCAGTACCTACACTGTCCAGTACCTACACTGTCCAGTACCTACACTGTCCAGTACCTACACTGTCCAGTATCTACACTGTCCAGTACTTACACTGTCCAGTACTTACACTGTCCAATAAATACACTGTCCAGTACCTACACTGTCCAGTATCTACACTGTCCAGTATCTACACTGTCCAGTAACTACACTGTCCAGTACCTACACTGTCCAATATCTACACTGTCCAGTAACTACACTGTCCAGTACCTATACTGTCCAGTACTTACACTGTCCAATATCTACACTGTCCAATATCTACACTGTCCAGTAACTACACTGTCCAGTACCTACACTGTCCAGTACCTACACTGTCCAGTATCTACACTGTCCAATATCTACACTGTCCAGTATCTACACTGTCCAGTACCTACACTGTCCAGTACATACACTGTCCAGTAACTACACTGTCCAGTACTTACACTGTCCAGTACCTACACTGTCCAGTATCTACACTGTCTAGTATCTACACTGTCCAGTACTTACACTGTCCAGTCTCTACACTGTCCAGTATCTACACTGTCCAGTACTTACACTGTCCAGTACCTACACTGTCCAATACCTACACTGTCCAGTACCTACACTGTCCAGTACTTACACTGTCCAATATCTACACTGTCCAATATCTACACTGTCCAGTAACTACACTGTCCAGTACCTACACTGTCCAGTACCTACACTGTCCAGTACCTACACTGTCCAGTAACTACACTGTCCAGTATCTACACTGTCCAGTACCTACACTGTCCAGTACCTACACTGTCCAGTACCTACACTGTCCAATATCTACACTGTCCAGTACCTACACTGTCCAATATCTACACTGTCCAGTAACTACACTGTCCAGTACCTACACTGTCCAGTATCTACACTGTCCAATATCTACACTGTCCAGTATCTACACTGTCCAGTATCTACACTGTCCAGTACCTACACTGTCCAGTACCTACACTGTCCAGTACTTACACTGTCCAGTATCTACACTGTCCAGTACCTACACTGTCCAGTACCTACACTGTCCAGTAACTACACTGTCCAGTATCCAGTATCAAGCAATCTAGTCTTCATGCAAAGCAAAACATTGTGTTATGGGAGGCAGTCTTATTTCTTTACTTGAAGAAACATTCATACAGTTTCTATTGCCGTAAATCTTGAGAACAAATACATATTCCTAAAACTTTGAATCAGAGTACATTGTCAACAAAGTTATGTAATCCTGGCAACATACTGACAACAAAGTTATGTAATCCTGACAACATACTGACAACAAAGTTATGTAATCCTGGCAACATACTGACAACAAAGTTATGTAATCCTGACAACATACTGACAACAAAGTTATGTAATCCTGGCAACATACTGACAACAAAATTATGTAATCCTGACAACAAACTGACAACAAAATTATGTAATCCTGGCAACAAACTGACAACAAAATTATGTAATCCTGACAACAAAGTTATGTAATCCTGGCAACATACTGACAACAACGTTATGTAATCCTGACAACAAACTGACAACAAACTTATGTAATCCTGGCAACAAACTGACAACAAAATTATGTAATCCTGGCAACAAACTGACAACAAAATTATGTTATCCTGACAACAAAGTTATGTAATCCTGACAACAAAGTTATGTAATCCTGGCAACAAACTGACAACAAAATTATGTAATCCTGGCAACAAACTGACAACAAAGTTATGTAATCCTGACAACAAAGTTATGTAATCCTGGCAACAAACTGACAACAAACTTATGTAATCCTGGCAACAAACTGACAACAAAATTATGTAATCCTGACAACAAAGTTATGTAATCCTGACAACAAAGTTATGTAATCCTGACAACAAAGTTATGTAATCATGGCAACAAACTGACAACAAAATTATGTGATCCTGAAAACTTATCTAAATAGTGCAACAAACTTATCTAAACCCAGAAAAGAAAACTGAACCTTAGCTAAAATTCTTCCACATACCTGGCAACAAACTAACCAAAGATAACTTTTATAAAGATCAACACTGACAACAAATTTACCTAAACCTGTCCAAACCTGGCAATATATATATATACATCTGCCATGGATTCTAAAAATAAGGATTCCCAGTGTTAATTTGTCCTATCAAAAGATTCAAATCTATTGGACAAAGACCGAAATCTGGAAGTTCTCTCTTAACTCTGTCTGCTGTAGTCCAAGTTTCCAATGTCCCTGCTGATATACAATCAAGAGATTTATCAATAAATACCAGATTGGTAATAATTATTTTCAATGTATCATGACGACATTAAAAAAATTCTGAATGGACCCATCATCTAATCAAATCTCTACCTTGTCCATTATCAAAATTTAACAAAGACATGGAAATTTTGTTCTTTGTATATTTGCATCTCCTTAGTGTTGCCCCAGAAACTTCTTTTTCATGAACTGAATTACGAGCAGATCAAAGTACGGAAGCAATATTCAGATTATGATATCTTTTACAGATATATTACAGGTATAATGTATGGACCCCCTGCAGAAGTTCTGCTTTTAGTCCTATTTTGTTACTGGTTTATCAGAGTTGTGCAATTACAATTAGCTAAGGTGCTGCGGACAGCCTGACACAGCCATATGATAAATGGCGGTCTTCTTATAAATTTACATGCAGCTTAATATCAGCGTCACCTGCTTTTTTCTTTACTTCCCAAGATATGGTCCTCACGAGGAAATAGAAATGGCGAGTTCAGTGGATGACAGATGTATATCTCTTCTGTGATTTGTAAAGGTCGATTGATTTGTTCACACCCAAAATGTATATACGTAATTTTGAGGGAAACTGGAATTGAAGATGTAACAGGAAAGGAGAAGACACAATGTATCGAGACTGGAATTCAAACTCCGGTCTGATTCCTTCCATGCTTTCCTTTCCTGTTACAAAGAAGCTGAATTTAAAAAAGAAAAATGCATATGTTGATGGAAAAGGTGCAACAGACAATAACCATATGGTAAGGTAAAACTTCAAATTCCATGAAAATTAAACACTGGGGTATACGTGTCTAAATGATGCAAGATTTTAATGCCAAAAGATATGTAAAATTGTTAACACTGAAATGAAAAAAATTTACACATACAAATAAACAAATGTAAGAATATTGCAAAATTGTTATAATTCAATAACTTTTTTCAACAGGTAGACAGGTAAAAAAAATGACTCAGATTTGAAATTCTAGAGCTTTGCAAACCCAATACAAAGGACCAAGGGATGCTGATAAAGTCTTGCGTTCATTCTCGAGATTTTATGCAGTTGTACTAAATAATTCCTTAAGGGCAAAAACAGATACATTTTAATACTGCAATTAAAATATTTTATTGAAGTTATAACACATAGAGTAATTTTCAAGGAATTAAAATCTGAAATTAAAAATTCTTCCTTCTGCATCTCATTATCTGTCTTTGTAAAAGAAATGTCCCAAGTAACTTTTTCTACATCAAATTTCAATTACAAAGAGCTTAGAGTCTTTGAGATAAATGCCAGACTTTAAAT
>JAMZEH010000006.1:3297500-3627500 GCA_024699665.1 Ostrea denselamellosa | reverse complement strand
AAATATGATAATTTCATCCTCTCTAACATTGATTAGGAGATTAAATTTTGAAATTAAAACACATCTAAGAATTGTAATAACATGCAAGCCAGTAAAACCAGCTGGATGGCCATACATCATAGATTTGCATACAAACTCAAGCAATACTGAACGTATCATGATTTCAATTCAATTTTGATATGATGCAAATTCTCAAAGTACAGTTATAACATGTAATATTAACCTGAATAAATAATAGCATTTAATTTGGTCTTTGTAATTCAATTCCACAAATTTTGTATTTCAAACCTTATTTTAATACACAAAGAATAGTTATTAAACTGGTAACCGAGTTCTGTATGCAATGAGAAGGCATTCTTTGCATGGTCTCCAATATAAACAGATAGCTCTATATTTGAGGAAAATCCATTTCATACCAAAGTAAGATATATATTGTGAAAAACCCATTTCATACCAAAAACAGATACATTTTGAGAAAAACCCATCTCACACCAAAATGAGATATATATTGTGAAAAACCCATCTCATACCAAAGTAAGGCACCCATCTCATACCAAAGTGAGACACCCATCTCATACCAAAGTGAGGCACCCATCTCATACTAAAGTGAGGCACCCATCTCATACCAAAGTGAGGCACCCATCTCATACCAAAGTGAAATAAAAGAAAATATCATATTCATATTACAGTGGCCTTTTTCACAAAAAATCTTACAAATAAGATGCACATTTTAAATTGTAGATAAAGATATATTGGTTTAAATCTGATTCTTTCATTAGTTAAGAAATATATATTTCAAGTATCAAGAAAAAAAAAAGAACAATTATATTTAATGATGTCCTTTTACATCTTAATAATTACTATTAATTAGAAAGGAGATTGTACTATGATTGATTGATTGATTGTTTGTTTGTTTTACGTCCCGTCGAGAATTTTTCACTCATATTGAGACGTCACCAGCTGTAGGTGAAGTACCACAAATTTAGACCTATGCTTAGCGCTCAGGATCGTAGCAGGGAGGGTTCTTTAACATGCCAACGCCTACCGTGACACGGGACCTCCGTTTTTAAGGTCATATCCGAAAGACCTCACTTCTAAATGCCGAACGTTTGGCGAAGGAGCAATCACTACCTATTTTTCGTCTTAGGTTTGATGCGGCCATGGCACGAGCGGGGCTCGAACTCACGACCTTCCGGTTATGAAGCGAACGCTCTAACCACTGAGCTACCGCAGTAGACGGTCAGAGTGGAAATGCTTACAGTTTATCTTTTCCTTCTCTGCACGTACACACCCGTCTCTGTCTACGTCTGAATGTATGGACGTGTACAAGGCTGAATGTATATGCATGCAAATGTTTATATACTATTAAAAAAAAGCAGGGGGTATTGGATTTACAAGGACAATGAAATGCAGATCATGAGGTCAGGAAGGAAACAAATGGCAGAAAAACATTATGGAAACATTTGTCAATTTAATCGAAACCCTGTGTACAGTCAGAAAAGGACAGATTCTCCAGAATAAGGGTCGACACCAACACAGGGTCACACAGCAAATTTACCACCATTGTGAAACAGAGTCAGTAGCAGGTAAACCCCCCTTGGTTGGCCAGACAAGCTCGGAATTGGCGTGGCATACTCCTATGGTCTGACCACTCACTACCAAGCCAGTATCCCTTTGAAGTTCAGACCTTATCTGATTTGCTGTTACTAGACGATTTCTCAAGGCAGTAGTGTGAATGAATCTGTCCTGAGCCTGAGTTGTTGCCCTTGGTCGACCGAATTGTGGTCTATCCTAAACAGACCCTGTAGAATGATGTCTGGACCATAATCTGCTGATAACAGACAGGGAGACATTCATTGCCCTTGCCACAGCGACCTGTCTTGTGCCAACCTGTAGCATGCTAAGGGCACGTAACCTCTCATCCTGTGTTAGACAGGGCATGGTCTCTGTTTAATTAACGACTTCAACAACTGATTATCTGATGCTTTCTCTTCAAAATCTTCCTTTAGAGTAGCTCTAACCTTCCAATTCAGAGGCATGCAAATTTGTGGCAATACACCCTTGATCATCAGCAGCAGATCGTGAAAGTGTGATTGATGTGTTTGAGTGATGAATTTCTTTGGAAATTCTTCTCGTTAAGGAACTATACAACATGGTTTTGTATCCCTTTGTATATGTGAACATTTTGATCACAAAATACAGTATCCCCTACTTTTTTTTAATAGTATATTATATGACTGATGTTGGAAAATCAAATTTAAAAAAATAAAAATTTTAATGCACTGTAATTGTTTTATAATTCTTTAAATATATATTTCTAAATGAGCAAAACTAAGTGTATATATATATATATATATATATATATATATATATATATATATATATATATGTTGGTGATTATTGTATGTTTACTCTGGGCATTGTGACACTCACCTGAGAAGGCAGAGACAAAAAGTTTAACTTAGTAGGAAGAATGTTTGTTAAAAGACATCGACCAAATCTGACAGATATAATAATGAGCCTTCATGTTGGTATTCATTTCACAAACTTTTATTTGCTTATAAGCTTATATTCCCATGTTGTGCTAAGACTTCACAACTTAAAAAAAAAGAATCCAGTTAATCTATCTCATTAATTTTACAACTCGGGTATTGTAGTGTTCCTGAATACACAGTAATTATGAAAATACTGTATCTTTTAATCGCTGTGTTCTATATCAGGTGAAACTTTTGTTCAATTTCGCTGAACTTTTGAAAGTGACCGTTGGAGCAGAATACCCAGTTCTCACACTTTTCCAACATCAGGTCATGAATTTCTGTGTGAAAGTTACGATAAAGTTACGCCTCTAGCTTAAGAACTTGAGAGAGAAATGAGACAGGTAAAAATTTACACCTGTCACTTTCATCTCATCTTTCACTTCATTGAAAGAGATAAATTTGGATGCTCCAGGGTGGGTTACACGAGGTCAGGTATTAGAAACTGACATCCAAAATAACCAAATTTCGCTGCATAGGCTCCACAAGTTCCAACCCCCCAGACAATCACAGTTTCCTGTGTAAAATTGTTCGACACTTTTACTGCGAATAACTTGCAACAGTGTATGGGAGTTTGTATTGCCTTTCCAAATTACAGAGTACTGGCTCGTAAATGGAAATTCTTTTTAAGAAAATTCAAATTAGAAATGCAATTTATGCTACAGGTGAAACGTTGGGGTCCTGCATTAAAATAGTATTTATGGATGAAACATTTCTTCGTTGTCCAAATGTAAATGAAGTGTCTTGTATGGAATGTCTGAAATTTGTGAAAACAACAGTAGTATCATTTAACATCAATTAAACTCTGCATCATTTTATAGTTATATTCTATGAAATATCATATCTCTTTAAATAGGATTTTAAACTTCAAAAATATCATAAATTTCTGAACACATATGACTTTTAATGCCAGACAGAAAATTAAAAATGAAATTAAAGAGGGCGTAATTTTTTGGCATCGTGTACCCGAGGTGACAAAATTTCCAGAGAAAATGTTTGTCTTACCTACCACAGACCAAATTCAGTGCAACAATTACTGCTCATCAGGGAAAAAAGACATCAAGAATATTTAGTGGATTTTTCTCAAAAACTTAGTTTGTAAACAATAATCACTGCATTACAAATCACTGATATCATATTGTATACAATAATCTCTTCATTACAAATCACTGATACTATATTGTATACAATAATCACTGCATTACAAATCACTGATATCATATTGTATACAATAATCACTGCATTACAAATCACTGATATCATATTGTATACAATAATCACTGCATTACAAATCACTGATATCATATTGTATACAATAATCACTGCATTACAAATTACTGATATCATATTGTATACAATAATCACTGCATTACAAATCACTTATATCATATTGTATACAATAATCACTGCATTACAAATCACTGATATCATATTGTATACAATAATCACTGCATTACAAATCACTGATATCATATTGTATACAATAATCACTGCATTACAAATCACTGATATAATATTGTATACAATAATCACTGCATTACAAATCACTGATATCATATTGTATACAATAATCACTGCATTACAAATCACTGATATCATATTGTATACAATAATCACTGCATTACAAATCACTGATATCATATTGTATACAATAATCACTGCATTACAAATCACTGATATCATATTGTATACAATAATCTCTACATTACAAATCACTGATATCATATTGTATACAATAATCACTGCATTACAAATCACTGATATCATATTGTATACAATAATCACTGCAATACAAATCACTGATACCATATTGTATACAATAATCTCTACATTACAAATCACTGATATCATATTGTATACAATAATCACTGCATTACAAATCACTGATATCATATTGTATACAATAATCTCTACATTACAAATCACTGATATCATATTGTATACAATAATCACTGCATTACAAATCACTGATATCATATTGTATACAATAATCACTGCAATACAAATCACTGATATCATATTGTATACAATAATCTCTACATTACAAATCACTGATATCATATTGTATACAATAATCACTGCATTACAAATCACTGATATCATATTGTATACAATAATCACTGCAATACAAATCACTGATACCATATTGTATACAATAATCACTGCATTACAAATCACTGATATCATATTGTATACAATAATCACTGCATTACAAATCACTGATACCATATTGTATACAATAATCACTGCAATACAAATCTTGACTAATGTTGTAAGTTCATCAGACACATTTCAAAATGTAGATCATAAAACTGTCTGTACCCTGTTAATGAAACAATACCTCATGTTATTCTTTGTTTTTAGGAGGGGGGGGGGAGGGGGGGGGGAGGAGGTCAATTTCTGTCTGTACCCTGTTAATGAAACAATACCCCATGTTATTCTTTGTTTTTAGGAAGGGGGAGGGGGGTCTAGTTTCTCCAGGTTATTAGTTTCCTTTCTTATTTACGTCAAGCCCTGGAATTATTTTCTATATCACGATGTTTCTACATTTATTCACCTTTCAGATTAAATTCTACAGTTATATTCTCTAAGCACTCCTATTCTCAAGAAACACATCAGCCTTTGATAAACTAAAGTCTTTGACTAATTTTCTAGGGTCATTAATTTCATAATACTCATATAATTTCCCGTAAAAATGTCTTTGTCATTGTTTCTGGACAGAAAATGAAAAGAAAATCAGTGATCAGCTTTCATTAGAAATTTAATATCCTGACATTAAAGCCGTCATCACTGACTGATGTCACGACGCTGTAACTGCATCATAAAATCAGACGGGTTTTCGAAGACAGAACCAAAGGCAAGCCCATTTTTGTCTTTTTTAAATTTTTACACTGTCATTTCCTAAATCACCATCTCTGATAGAGAGAGAGAGAAGTTGGGTATTGTATCATCATCCAGTGACGGACATAATTATACAGCCTCCGTGTGTAGAAATAAGAAAATGGGGGGGTTTAACTCCTCACTTGTATGTCGACATCATAAGGGGAATTTACAGCTG
Organism: Ostrea denselamellosa; assembly: GCA_024699665.1. Classification (NCBI taxonomy): domain Eukaryota; kingdom Metazoa; phylum Mollusca; class Bivalvia; order Ostreida; family Ostreidae; genus Ostrea; species Ostrea denselamellosa. The sequence goes on along the minus strand of JAMZEH010000006.1, from coordinate 3,621,908 downwards.
GTTAAACACTTGATGATATCAAAGGACTTAATTCCCCATGAAAGTCTACTTATAGAAACTTTTGTGGAGAATTTACTGTCATTTTTTATTTTTTACTGTGATTATTTTCTATCGAAGCACAGAGTGAATCTCACGCATAATTTCAAGGTATTTAAATGAAAAATACCCGTGAGGAACTTAACTTTCTAACCTCCAACAGAACAGATTATAACATTGGGAAAGTCGCCTCCTTTTTTTTTTAATACACAGAGCCAGACATGAAAAGCATTTAAGCTTGGGTAGAAATTTAACCAGACAAGAATCTGTTTCAATACCAGCATCAAATTACTTTCCCTTGCTTTTCTTCTGCCACGAAGAGTTGATATTTATCATTGTCAAGACTGCCAGCTTTAATAAAAAATGGAAAGTTAGAATCTTTTGATATTTTTTTTGGTTGCAGAATATAACATCCCTGGATCTAATCAGAATGTATTAATTCAGTGAAATGCAATTAATTTCATAGTCTGCTATAATCAGTGAAGGAAGTTGAACTTGAACAAAGCATCTCATTAAGTTTGCAAGACCACTGGACCAAAAGTTTCATTTCCTTCTCTATGGATTTATGTCATGCAATTCAAGTCTTTCCTGTGAAAGTTAATTCTCAGTGATTAAAAAGCAGGTGGTGCATATTCCACACAAAGACGATGAAAGTTTCAGGGGCTAATAGAGCATGGCAAGGCAAGCTTAAGGGAGCTAACTCTTGCTATCAAACCATGCCATTGGGCATTTAATGATGTTGTACTCACCTGTTTGTCATCTGACTCTTTCTTTTGGCAGCTTATAATTATTTTCTGGCTCGGAAGACTTGTTACAGACTATGAATCTGTAGGAGAAAAAAGAAATGGAGAAAAATGCCAGAAACATTGAAAACTGCACAGGGAAATCACGGAAATCGGAAGTCTAGCAGGACATGTAGAATCTATCAGATTTCTTTATTTGTCATACCACATCATTCGAAAAATGTTTGCATAAAGATCAAAAGCAATGACTCAGATGTCTTATTTCAACATCAGTGCTCCTGTAATGACGAAGACAAATATAATGTACAGCAGCAGTATCTTGTATCATTTCACTGTTACATTTGTTAGTAACACAACGTTTAGTTATTTTTTTCTTAATATCACAACACTGTATAATAATATTTTAATTAAGATAATTATTAGTAATTCATTCTTTATACCTAAAATTTACAATAAAAACTAATCCACCGTCACACATGCTTCGTTAAATACACCGGTATGAAGCATTGCAATGCATATCCTCATGTATTTTCAAAAATGAAAATTAATTTATAATTCCATTCTACTTTTATTTCTGTCAGAATTTGTAGCCATTAAAATAGACATACTATATTTATTAAGATTCATATGCGTATTGTTCACAAATGCAACACATTCAGAATCAAATGGCCATCATAAAATAATCAATTTGTAAAGCTGCATATATCCAAAGCAAAAATAAAAAATAAAACAACAACAAAACCATAGAAAATGTAAGAGTTTTACAATACAAGTTTATACTACATAATTCTTTATCAAAATATCATAAAGTAAATATTGACACCTCAAAGAACTTCATAAAGAAAATTTACAACAAAAACTCGATTACAGTGTATATCAACTCTCTGGAAGTCACAGATTAAAACTGCAGGTGTGAAGAAAAGCGATCTTGGAATGCACACATCACATTTCCCATCAATTTGGCTCTTAAAAAAAAAATTCAAAATAAGGGTATTTTGAAACCGAATATTTTAATAATAGGCTTCATCTGTTTCAGTCTTTCACTTTAAACTAGGTGTGAAATTTACAGGTACTTTGGAGCAGATATGACACAAGGTTTCACTTTCTGTATCTAAATAGGTACATATAAAATGTTAAACAGAATTTTATGTCTTGAAGTTTTAGCTAGGCAGATGAATAACGAGGCGACATCTCTACCCCGTGTTCAATGACTGACATCAGACAGACGGCAGTACATCCAGCCCAGATGATATTATAATAAAATCTATTCTTTTGTCAACAATAATCATGTTAATCATCAGGGTTGTTTAAAATACTAAAAAATTACGTCTCCAGAAAAATACCAATCTTCTTACAACTACCCTATAAGTCAGACATAGATTTTTGGACCAAAATCCAACTTACAGGTGAGTATAGACAGTAGTTTGGTCTGTATCCTGCCACAAAGTTTACCTATTGACTGACACTATGACCTTGACCTGTAATCTTGAAATACAATAGACATCTTCCTCTCATCATGGTGATCAAATGTACCGAGCAGTAAGAGCCTGGAGCTTGTGGTTCATTTTGCTCATAAGGTTCAGAAAGATGGACAAAAAGACAATGCTATCAAGTGATACATGTCAACTTGTAGCCTTGACCTTTTGACCTGAAAAAGAAAAGTATGTGTACCAAGTTTGACAGTCTTAGCCAAAATGGTTCAGTATGTATCCTGCCTACAAGGTTTTCCTACTAAGTGATACTACGACCTTGACTTTTGACCTTGAGAAACAATAGACATCTTCTGCTTTTCATAAGGTGTATGTGTACTAGTGTGACAGTCCTTAGCCCTAACGATTCAGTCTGTATCCTGCCTACAAGGTTTTCCTATTAAGTGATACATTGACCTTGAAGAACAATTCGCATGAGGAGTATGTGTAACAAATTTGACGGCCCTAGCCCAAATAGGTCTGTCTATAGTCTGCCTAAACAGTTTTCCTATTAACTGATACTACGACCTTAACCTTTGACCTTGAAAAACACTGTGCATCTTCCTCTCATCATGGTGATCAAATGTACCAATTGCAACATCCTGTATCTTATGGTTCATTTTGCCTACAAGGTCCGGACAGACAGACACCACAATACCAGAACATGATCTGTCTTTGTATAAAAACCTTGTATCAATTTTGTGAACGACCATGGACACTCTTACTCCAGCACAAATTCATACATCTGACACATCACAGAAACAGAGGCATTTCACATTATGGAAAACCAGAATATATATCTCAAATTTTCATACAGATTTCAACCACATTACATTACAAAGCTCTTCAGAAATGTTAATGATTTAATATACCTGTAACTTCACAGGTGTTCAGAAAATGCAGCATTAAGTTTTCTTTAACCATTGAAAGACACCAAACAGCATACATTGTACAGACATGCCACCACAGCATACAAGACAGATATTTTTTATATCAGACATTCCTGAATGATACATTCCCCCTTATAGTAATGTGTTCCATTTGTAACTCATTCCCCTCAATTAATCAAACCAAGAGACGAAAATCTGCTGAGGTCTGATTAAACCTCAAAATGAATATAAAACTAACAGAATTGTATCTTGTTTAAACAACAATGAGGTGAACACTTCAGAATCCTTTCACTGTGAAATTGCTTTCACAAAGGTGAACTTGGACGTGAAATCTGAGGACCATCATCATCTCCCTGAGTTTAAATTCACAGGTGGAATCTCACTTTTATTTTCTGTAATTCCCGGCTTTTATATTAAGGGGTAAATCAACATCAGCAATTCTGAAATGCAGTCCCGAGAAATCAGAGATCTATGAATTTCCTTGTAATTCTAAATATTCAAAATTTTACGATAAAACAAACTTGGTAGTTTTCATGTCATTTAAGTTTGTATTCTCTCTGCTACAAGGTATTCAATTTGTAAACGGTATGCATTTACAATGCTTGAATAAAATTTGCAGAAAATAACGATGCTGTGAATTAAAGCAAAAATCGAATTTCATTGATTCATAAAGTAATTAACACAGGTTTACTGAAAAAAAAAATCAAGTACAAAATTCCCAACATGACACAACAAAATTTCACATATGAGTAGACATTTATATGATGTATGAAATCAATCTTGTTATATGAATTATAAAAATTGACAAACATAGCCTATGGTGGAATAAAAAAAAAAAAGAATATTGAGACTATCCCTTAATTTTAGTAAAATTATACATGATTTATAAAATTGCCATGAAAAGTGATTTAAATTGTCCTCCAAGCAGGTGCTTGCCCACACCTTGATGTGTCCCCTTTTCATTGAGAAAGTAGGAGAAAGGCGGGGTCACTGGGGGCAACCAATGAAAATGACATCACTTGACCCTTGGATTGTCTGCATAAGGTCATTCATGGAATTTGATTTCTCAGCACTAAGCGATTTCCCGTAAAAACAGCTGGAGGACAAATTAGGCACAAAGGAAAGTCCGGGTTAGATGAATCGTAAACCATAGGTCCACAAGGGTCATTTGGTCAGGACAGCTGATCGACTTTCAACTTTTATGCTTCAAATTCATGACCACAAATCATTTTCTCTTTTAACTTCCCATAGCGAATAAAAAATTTAAAAAAAAAAAAAACACACACAAAACAAAACAAAACAAAAAAAACCCCACTTTATCAACAGCCCACTCACTGGAATTGCATCATAGAGAATCAGATTTCATTTTACTTTATTCATATTATTATCTGTGTCACATGTTTTTCCTCCTCTTTTTTTCCCCTTTTCTACATTTAAGTGACAAAAAACAACATAACAGAATTCAACATAAAATTAAAACTTCTAAGGAAAAAAAATCTTTAAAAAAAGGTGGAGGGGAGGTGGGAATTGGACACAGAAAAGCCATGTGAAATTACACAAACGAAACTACTGCAGACATTTTTGCGGACAGACCAACCCAAGGTCACATCACAGTACAAAATTTTATTTCAATAGTGTTTGTTCCCAGACCATGCTGGGATGACACCATTAATTACACAGAAACTATGATAAATTTTGTCAACTTTCTATCAGGTGTGCCATTAATAACCCGTATCAAAGCAGGGTGTCTTCCCACTGCATGTAAAGCTCAGAGAAACTCCACTCTCCACAGGGGAAAGCCTGTCTAGGCCAAATATCAGGAGACAAGTAGATAATCATTCTGTAATATGTTGTTTATTCAATTTCAGCTTTCAAGAAAATCAAGACCAAGGAATTCCTCAAAATTGCTTGTAGCAAATGTCATGGGGATACCACACCAAGATACCCATGGGCCATAAGGCTTACCTGAGTCAAGTGATTGTAGCTCCTATCAACCAGTGTTCTACGACTGGTGGACTATGGATGCTGGTCTGGGCAGCTCAGTGGTTAGAGCACCTGACACAAAGCAGACGTTCTGGCTTTGATGATTTCCCATCAAGATCTTTCGTACTACAGATGACAATCTATTCTCTCCCATCAGTGAGCGTGTGCTGCTGTCTTTGGAGTCAAAGTCTGTTTAAGGAGGGAGGAATGTAGTCAAATTGGTGGACTGAGGATAATGGCCTGGATGACTCTGGTTAGAGCACCTGATCCGAGTAAAGCAGGCGTCCAGAATCAGGGGTAATGAATGGTAGACAGGGTGGACCTGTCATGATCATCCATTCACAAAACTGCCATTAAGTGACCACACATGTTTTTAGGATGTGAACTTCTGAAACATGTGTTGTTCATTTAAACCCAAACAACAACTGCACAATATTCAATGTTATTAACATAAATTAACATCCCGTGTGGATCCAGGTTAGAGTACGTCCTCAGTACCAAAAATATTTCGGCTAACTTGACCTGAATGCACATTCTCAGACTTTAATTCTCAATGCCCCTGTCCATATATGACTGAAATGATGAGGAAAAAACTGTGAATGTTTTAAGTCAAAGGGCCATAACTCCCCTAAAAATTATCTGACCAGAACCGTACAGTACCCTGACCTTTGTACTCTTGTGACTTGTCTATATCCTGAATTTCATTTCAAAATGACTGAAATAATGTAAGCAAACTAGGAGTTTTCAAAGTTCCAGGGACACGACTCTGTCAAAACTACTCCATCACATCCAAAAAAGAAGTTGATGTAGATATTTTTGTAATATATCTTTATACCAAGTTTCAGTTGAATATGTGCAACTGCAGTAGAGATAATGAGTGGAACTGAATTACGACAGAAATGAGCAACAGCATATGCCCCAGTCATTTTATAAAAAAATTATTTAAAAAAAGATTGATTGATTGATTGTTTGTTGCTTTCCGCCACACTCAACAGTTTTTCAGTTATCTGGTGGTGTCCAGTTTTTATTGGTAGAGGAGAGAACCCAGATACAATGTACCCGGGAAGAGACCACCGACCTTCCAAAAGTAAATTGGCAAACTTTCTCACATATATCGGCGCGAGCGAGAATCAAACCCGTGCCAACTAGAGGTGAGAGGCCTTGTGATTTTGAGCACGATGCTCTAACCACCCGGTGAAGGAGGCCCCTCTATTTTGAAAAAAGAAAAGGATTGCATCTTTCAATTTGAAATAAAGAATCTAGATCGTAATATAACCCATTCTATACTAACTGCATTTGTCATTTGGTATTATAAAGAGAAATTGGAACAAATAACTCTACCAATCAGAAACCTGTTTTTATAATTATTTTGTGATAGTTGTCTCTAAATATATATATTCTTTGACACATTTAAAGCTGATGTGATTCTTACCAGACAATATGATCAGTCTAGCAACTAGTTGCTACAATCAACTAGCTTAGACAGTTAATAACCACTTTTTTATATTTCAATTTTATAAATGATTAACAAGAAGAAAATGGAAAATGAATTTGTTCAGCTGTACATCTGTTAAAAGGAGAGGACATCAAAGATGGAAGGGGGATTTAGAGGGCTTTAGAAGTTGGTGGAGTAGGGGTTAAGACAGGGCTGGATCAATGAATTTATAATCCCCTGTAGTCTGATCGCACGCCAGAAATATTTTCAGCTGTTGACATATGCTTCCTCGAGCCGGGAAATAGCGAAAGTCAACGATAGAATAGATTTTTAAAATCATCCCACAGAAAAAATGTCAACAGACCCAGTGTGAAAAGGAAATGTCGACATTTGCCAAAGACGAAGAAATAGTTTAGTTGCAGAAGACAATCAAAGATCAGGCCTTCACGACAGTGAAACAGGAGAGAGAGAGAGCCTTCCCAGCTCACAAGTATAAAACTCTCTTTCATTTTTCCTAGAGCAAATTGATGTTAATGAAACGACAAATATCAAATTCAAGTGCCAATTACCAAGACATCAGCTGGAACACAAACAATGAAACAAGTATCTAAGGAAATTAATTAAACAGCATCTCCTGCAATATACAACAGAAATAGATGTCAGGGGGGAAAAAAAAACCCAATGTCGATGATCTGAAGAACACAGTGTATGTTATCTAGTGATGTCTGAAACACAAAGCAATACCAGTGGACTTCAGAATCTTAAAACCTGACTACATATATAAAACTTTTTATAAATCTTTTTTGTTACCTGGAAAAAATGTTAACCATTTAGCAGAGAATGTGCTGCGATATATTTGACAATGAATGATTGATTAGGCGCACAGTATGTATTTAGACAATGAATATCTAATTTGGTACACACAATGGTACTTAAAGGTCCACCTGGGAACTGTGCAGTTATCTGAGGGGTAGGTGTGGCCCAATCAACACAGGTGGAGATGGTGGGGGCACTGCTAATCTTAATCCAGTATCTTAATCCAGTGCGGACTAGGAAATAAATGTCGGCGATTAAACTGTCACAATAATCTGACTTGTTGATTAGTTATCAACTATTCTGGTAATATGAATCTTGAAATTGATGTCATTACCAAATTAATATAAAATGTGGGTTTCATTTCAGAGCTACAATGTTGTTGTTCACTACAGAGATCTATGATAACATAGATTACACCCAACATACGTAAACTATTGAAAAATAAAAAAAAATCAGGATTATTGTAGTGTTTAATTTGCTATTCACTGCCTAGAAATGCAAAATATCGACAGGCTGATGACATTTCAAATAATGGTTGATATGTATTTTTAATAGACCCTACCCCTTCCCCCTTTCCACAAACCCAACCCCCACTGCAAAGTCTGACACAATAACTTGCCAGATAAATCTCAAAATGCTGACCATAGCTATGATGGGGGACAAGTTTTGAAACAAAACATTTAGGAGGACTCAAAACTCAAGTCAAATATGTTATTCTGCAACAATATAACAAGATTATAAAAAAAGTGTTGAATATTTAGTTTAAATTAAGATTGATGTAAAATTTCAAAGCACATGCAACGTGCCTCAAAACAAGGTCCTATTTTGACTGCCTATGCACTGCATAAAAGACAGTTTTCCAAAATTCCTTAGAAAAGTTTAGAATAAAAGAAGTGCTTTGTATTAAAAGATCTGTCAACATTAAAGCCATTCAACTAAAATTTCAGACTACTTAGCAATTCCATTTTGAAGAGATTACATATTGAAGAATCACAGAAGATATTCCAGAATTTTTACAACAGTTTTAGGACACAGCATGTTTTGTAGTTCAACAACCTGGTATTTTAATTTGAGAACATCAGTATTTAAGATTTTTACTTTGGTTTTTTTTTTTACTGATATCTGACAATTCCCACTTTTTATCTCTTGCCACATGATAGGGTCTACAGTGTAATTCCTTTCCCCAGGATTCAAAGCTAACAAGAAAAAGTTCTAAATAGTATTAAATATGATGAGTCCCTGGTTAAGCACACAACAGTGTGTTGATAATGAGTCCCTGCTTAAGTGTACAATGAGTCTCTGGTTAAGTGTACATTAGTACATTATACTATGAGTTCCTGGCTATGTTTACGAGTCCCTGGCTAAGTGTACAACAAGTTCCTGGCTAAGTGTACAACGAGTCCCTGGCTAAGTGTACAACAAGTTCCTGGCTAAGTGTACAACGAGTCCCTGGCTAAGTGTACAACAAGTTCCTGGCTAAGTGTACAACGAGTCCCTGGCTAAGTGTACAACGAGTCCCTGGCTAAGTGTACAATGAGTCCCTGGCTAAGTGTACAACGAGTCCCTGGCTAAGTGCACAACGAGTCCCTGGCTAAGTGTACAATGAGTCCCTGGCTAAGTGTACAACGAGTCCCTGGCTAAGTGTACAACGAGTCCCTGGCTAAGTGCACAATGAGTCCCTGGCTAAGTGTACAACGAGTCCCTGGCTAAGTGCACAACGAGTCCCTGGCTATGTGTACAACGAGTCCCTGGCTAAGTGTACAATGAGTCCCTGGCTAAGTGCACAACGAGTCCCTGGCTATGTGTACAACGAGTCCCTGGCTAAGTGTACAATGAGTCCCTGGCTAAGTGTACAACGAGTCCCTGGCTAAGTGTACAACGAGTCCCTGGCTAAGTGCACAACGAGTCCCTGGCTAAGTGTACAACGAGTCCCTGGCTAAGTGTACAACAAGTCCCTGGCTAAGTGCACAACGAGTCCCTGGCTATGTGTACAATGAGTCCCTGGCTAAGTGTACAATGAGTCCCTGGCTAAGTGCACAACGAGTCCCTGGCTATGTGTACAACGAGTCCCTGGCTAAGTGTACAATGAGTCCCTGGCTAAGTGTACAACGAGTCCCTGGCTAAGTGTACAGTAGTATTTCTTGGGATCCCTTAGTTTCCTCATTTTCTTGAATTGCCTGGTATAAGATTCAAAATGAAAGATAAATTGTAAAAACTATATCAGCCAACTGTGGTCAAGTCCTTCTGTAATTAAACTGACCTTGACCTAAGCTATAGCTGTGACCTTGAACTTTCAGTTCATTAAATATGCCTCCTTGGCTCGTGCCGATATATATGAGAAAGTTTGACAGTTTACTTTCGGAAAGTCGGTGGTCTCTTCCCGGGTGCATTGTATCTGGGCTCTCTCCTCCACCTACAAAAACTGGACACCATCAGATGACTGAAAAATTATTGAGTGTGGCGGAAAACAACAATCAATCAATCAATCAATCTCTGACTTCTATTACAGCTAAAAATTATGACAAAGACAACAGCTGCATTAATGCTAGACAAAACCTAGAAGATGTTCCAGATCTCCATCTTGGGAGAAGAGTATTAAATTATGATTGATTGATTGATTGATTGATTGTTTGTTTGTTGTTTTCCGCCACGCTCAACAATTTTTCATATTAAATTATGAATTACTGATTGTCTAAAGAATAGATCAGGTTGACCAAACCCAAAGACAATGAATTACAGTTCATCAGGTAATCACCATGCTGTCATCTACACCTTGTGTTTGCTACAGACTGTCTATAGAAATATAGCTGGCAATCACATGATCTGCATCATCCAATGATTGATTGGTTGTTGTTTTCTGCCACACTCAACAATTTTTCAGTTATCTGGTGGCACCCGGTTTTTTTTATTGGTGTAAGAGAATACCCAGATACAATGTACCTGAGAAGAGAACCACCGACCTTCCGGTAGTAAACTGGCAAACCTTCTCACATATATCGGCGCAAGCGAGGATCAAACTATCATCCAGTGAAAAAAGTGTCAGAGATTGCATTGTTTTCTGTACTGAAATACAACTCCCTGAGTATATAAAAGGCAGTCTGATTTCACTTTAAATTAAAACTTCAGTTAACAAACCAAGGACAGTTCAGCACTGGAAATAGACTTTTTCTCTATCCTTTGATCCCCCACTCACAAAACAGAATCTGAAGCATGATACAGACCCATAACTTACAAAGCCATTTATTAAAAAAACTCACATACTGTGGAGAAATTTGGAGAATTATGGGAAGTGATCCATGGTTATGACATCACAATTAGAAAACTCCGACTACAAAGTCTTGATTTTATCCATCATATATATGAAAAAAAACTTTCACAGTGGAACTGCTGGAGTCTACAACATGTTTAGAAATTTAAGAGTCAAATTTATATAATCACTACACATTGTTCCATGTTGAGCAAATCTGATGTGAAAACATTGGATTGATTGATTATTATTTATTGCTTTCCGCCACACTTAACATTGGAGAAAAAATTATGTTTGTTCTCAAGATGACAAAGTCATCTGTCCTCAGTGAATAACATGATCTTTGAAACTGCATATTGTCTTTCATCGTTATTTCATTTTTTTTTTTTTTATGTCTGCCTAACATATGCATATGGTTTAAACTGGGAAAATTAAATTCATTCTGAAGAAATGACAAGATGCAAGTGGCAGACTACTTCATGATTTAGCAATCACTGTGATAATGATGAAAGCCGTTGTCAGGTAATGCCATGATTCAAATATAATTATCTCTCTCTGATAGGCCATCATAGAGATAGTGTTAGGTATATTAAACATCCAGGGTGAACATCTACTGGCCCGGTTTCTATGTTGAAAAGGATTGGACAAACACTTTTGTGGATTTTGATGACCAAAGTATCGGCTTGTTTGGCTAAATATTATTTACCTTTCCAGCTCAAGCTTCAAGGGAAAACGTTTGATTGATTGCCTCGATCCAGCCCAGAGGTGTTAAAATTTCAGAAATGGAAAGTGTATCCATCATACAAATTGTGAGGTGTTCAAGAAGCCAGCTGAGTCGTATTGTGGGAAATTCTGGAATTATTCTGATCCCCTGCAAGCCATACCCTGACTAATCCGAGCTACGAATATCTTATTAAAACATTTCAAGTGAAAGCCCGCACCTGCGATATTTGAGTGTCATTGTTTTAAAATGTAGCCCATAAACAGACCCATCAGTGAATCTGTTTAAATTCCCGCGATCAAAGGCCAACAGGAGATAAGAGCTAACTCCTTCATTTCTACAACTTGTCACCAAAGACTTTGCACCCTTGACGTACACCCGGATAATTAATTAACTCCGTTTCACACTTTCTGTAATTTTTTGGAATGGCATTCAGAATTTTGACACAATTGTCAATATGTTCACACTAAATAAAAGTTCCTCCTTCGCTTTACAAAGAAACCAAAACATCTAAGAACTGAGATTTCACAAGTTATGCAAGTTAGTTTGAGAAATCAAAAGAAGTTAGATTAGCCAGAGTACAGTGTAGAGGAGTAGTGAAACTCAATCACTGGAATTCACTTCTCTCACAGAACGGTCCAAAAGTAGCAATTATTGATAAAACACAACATCAATCATTCATAAACAGGCTTCCTTAAAACCCTGTATAAACTTCAGGATCAGACATATAAATGTGTATCTCGGTTAGTAAATCTCTAAAATCGAATCCGGACCTTTCATAAATATGACACTCTTATGGTCCGTAGTTTGACTGTGTGACCCAGATATATATATATATATATATTTAAACCTTCGGAAATATTCTCATTACACAAACTGAAGATTAGAATGCTGTAACTGACAATAAATAAAATGAAAAATAAAAAAACAAACAGAATAACATATTTGTCACTGAAATAAATAAAATCTCATGGAATCAGAGAGGATCTGAAGCAAAACTCCCCCTCCAATCAGCGAAAATGTCAATTCATGAATTTGTTGTCATGGCAGTACTTCCTGTTCATTATCTCCTATGTGCATTGACCTCAAATGTCACCAGTTCGGAAAAGTATTACAGAGAGGCATAGCACAAGTGTCACATTTGTAAACAATTTATTCAACATGCCAATTTTATACAAAATTCATATCAAAATTTCAGATGAGTGGCTCATTTGCATAATTATTACTTTCTTACACTTAACAGTAAGGAATTGCATCAGTTTCGATCTTGTATGACCTCAGTCTCAGCAGCCTGATTATGCTCGACAATGACTCTTCCTGTGTCCGATCTAGTATGTCTATTTATACAAAACACTCATAGTAAGTATGCTCTCAAGCAATATTCCTTTGTTTATTTTGCCGAATATTTTAATCAGGTCTTGGGGATTACATTAGTGATACTGATAGGTGTTAATTAATTGGTGCGTACTTGGGTTGTTGAAAAATACTGTCCATTACTGCTTGTATTGCTTTAAGGAGGAACAAAACACCACAGAAATTTGATAGGATTAAAAAAGTGGAGGATATACACAAAATTATTTTCAAACTGAAAACTTTCATGCAGTTTTAAAAGAGAGTGATCTGCTGGACTTGAACCCACGATCAACAGATTAACAGTTGAAATGTTAACAGACCTAGCTACACAGCTTGGCAATGAAATTTAAAAGGAATATACAAATATGGCTGACAGTTATACTTTCATGCAAAAGGAAGTCAGCCATTATGGCATAGAGTATGTTACCTCCTTAAAAAAAAAATTAAAAACATGCACACTGTCCTACTGTAGGAAGTAGTTTAAAACTTTGATCTCTCTTTGTGGGGCAAATTTATTGAGGGGGTCTATTCACCCCCCACCCCACCCCCTACAGCACTAGTGTGCCCCCACCCCCATTCTCTTCCTAGATGTAGATTTTTGCCAGTCTCTTTATTGTTGTACTTATAACAAGTAGGCCCCACTAAGCAGCTTGTTCGACTCCCTATATGCCCCCCCCCCCCCTCTCTCTATGTCCTTCTCATTGGGCTTCTACTGGATCTTGAAAATATGGCCACCATAGTCTCTCATTGAAGGCTTCATTTTTTCTGTCCACTAGGCACATAGGATGTACTTGCTTCTTGCTTCTCTGCAGTACGTATTTATTTTTGGTTAAATTCTTTTATTTGTAGTCAAACAGAAAACATGCATTCTGTACATATCTTGTCAATTCCTCCTCCCTCCTTAAATGTCTTCACACCTTGAAGACATCAACCCAGGATCTTTATCCCCTGGCAGGCATTTCCATCTGCCAGTTCCAGGGGCTGGTCTAGGACATCAAATGTAACAGGAAGGGAGAAAAAAGTGGACCAGACTGGGATTAACCTCAATCCCCTCAATCTCCAGACAGGTGTTCTACAGAGCTAATCACGCCAGCGATCAAACCCATCTGACTGCCTCAACTGCATAATACCAATACAATTCCCTACAAGCCCTCCCCCCCCTTTCACTCAGCTGGTAGGAGACTAATAAAGTTATAGGGCAAAGTATCCACCCTTTTCTAATCCTCCCTTGGGATGCTAAAAGCCCCCTCAATTGAACAGATTTTGTCACATATATTAAAATTCAGATTAATATTCAGTGAGAGAAAGAGAGAGAGAGAGAGAGAGAGAGAGAGAGAGATGAGTGTGTGTGTGTGTGTGTGTGTGTGTGTACCAGGAGTATAGAGTAATCTTGTTCTTATCACTATAAAGTCTTATCTAGTCCACAATGCAGTAGGATTATAATGTATTTGTAAATCTTGACACCACCTATTGCCGAGGAATTCCCGGTTGTCACAATATTTAAGTCTCACACTGCACATCTTTATCTGTTAAACGTCCTTCAATTCTTTGGATACCAAGAGATTATAGGATCCAATCACCATGGATCCCATCACAAAATACTTCAAATTCTGAAATTTATCTCTGCTGTGAATCAAACCCACAACCTTCTCACTACAAGTGGATCCCTGAAGGAGTTACCGCTGCGTAACATGAAGCAAGGTTTACCATTACGTTGCTTACCTACGATAAATATCCCCTTCAGGGTTCAGAGTTGAATTATGAACTATCAAAACAAAAGCTTTTAACAGATACTTCAATTTCCATTCCTTTTCTAAGCCTCTATCAAATAACATCCCACCTCTTGCTTATCATTGATCATGTATATAAACCATATTCGGTCAACTACAAACCATGTAGCAAAATATAGTAATACCTGAATTTTTGTGATCTACCTTTCAGTAGATGAAAACATTTCTCATGTGCATGTGTATTAGATTCCTTAAAAGTTCAACATACAACAACGAAAAAAAAAAAGCCCATCACACTCCTCTAGACTTTTCAATTCCTCAAACTCAGTACATGTATTGTCGGAAACAAGAAAGGTATCATGATGATTAATTTCATGTGTGAGAATAATTAATTTCATGTGTGATAATCAATTTCATGTGTGAGAATACTTAATTTCATGTGTGAATACTTAATTTCATGTGTGAGAATAATCAATTTCATGTGTGAGAATAATTAATTTTATGTGTGAGAATAAATTTCATGTGTGAGAATAATTAATTTCATGTGTGAGAATAAATTTCATGTGTGAGAATAAATTTCATGTGTGAGAATAATTAATTTCATCTGTGAGAATAAATTTCATGTGTGAGAATACTTAATTTCATGTGTGAGAATAAATTTCATGTGTGAGAATAATTAATTTCATGTGTGAGAATACTTAATTTCATGTGTGATAATAATCAATTTTATGTGTGATAATTAATTTTATGCGTGATATTAATTAATTTCACGAGTGATAATAATTAATTTTATGTGTTATGATAATTAATTTTACATCTGCTGATTTTGTGAGCCTTTTGTTTTTCTACTGTCTAAAAATTTTGAATAATTTGGTCAGGAAAACTCCTTCAAACCAAATTTCCCTCAGCACATCTAATGGATAAAACAATTGTTAAGCCAAAATAAATTACAGTTTGTTTGGAATTGCCGTTCGCCTCATTAAAATTATCCTGCTGGAAAAATTTACCGACAAAATATTTATATATTTTTTTTTATTGCTTCATCAGTTAATAAGTTTGTAATTTTTTTTTGCTTGTCAAAATACTCATCTTTTTAACATTGGGTTTGACACCCACATTGATTTAACATGTCAGATCAGTAAAATGCTTTTTTCTTGCTATCTGTAATATAGCATTTATAAGATCATTATTGACAAGCAGCAGCCGCCAAATGTCAGACTGATGTGTAAAGTCACTTTACTGAAAACAAAACCAGAAAATAGTCTATTTAGAGTGGCTTACTTGCCAACCACAACTGTACCACAACATCAGTGTTTTGCTGAATTAACACAGAATGACATTTTTGTCTTAACTATGGAAAGTAGGCAGCGATTTTACTCAAAATAGGGGGCAAGAAATCAGCTCTTAATGAGCACCCTAAAGGTGTCCATCAATTTGTGTGTTGCATAATGAGGTGAAAGTCAGCATCAAAATACAAAGAAAGAGGTCTTTGCAATAGCGAGTGAATTACTGATAGAACATCACCTCTGTCAAAGCTTTGTGTGGTTTATCATAAAGTTTTGTGTGGTTTATCATAAAGTTTTGTGTGGTTTATCATAAAGTTTTGTGTGGTTTATCATAAAGTTTTGTGTGGTTTATCATAAAGTTTTGTGTGGTTTATCATAAAGTTTTGTGTGCTTTAAACGGTCATGTTTGGCTTGTTTGTTTCAAAAATCAAAGGGGAAAAAATCTGAAAATAAATATATATAATATTTTATTTTGTGATTTTTATCATTAATTCTAAAATAAATTTTAATGATTGTTGGTTGTTTATTGTTTAATTTCAAAGACAAAAAAATAGATTCCCTCTCTCCCTCCTGGGTTTGAAATCCCTTAGGCGGCAATTCCAAACAAACATTTCTTAAGGATGGCCTCACATAACATTCAATTTTTCAATTTGATATCAAAGGTTCAACGATGCCTAGAAAAACATTATTTGAATCTAATATTTTATTTTCATTTAAATACATAAATTGAAAAAATACACAAGTTATTCATTCTGAGTAACCAATAACACAGACAATCAGTCTTGTCAGTTCATAATTATTTTCAGATGATGCAACAAGAAAGACAACTGTGATTGGTCTTCAATATTTTTCCCCATTTCTTTCTAGAGTTGTCTGCCCATTATATTACTAACTACAGATGCTGTGTGTATTTGGTGCAGTGGGATAAAAATAGAATCTTCCACATATTTCACCCCCTCAGTTAAAATGGTCAGGTAAGGCTATTTGTGTTATTGTGGTTTCTTTACTTTTGACTCAAAAAAAATGTAATGAATGCTTCTTAATGCTAAACTTCAATGAAATGAATTTATCTATGAAATGCAGTTCTGATCACAGGTTACTGTACATACTTTATATACTCGATAAAAATACTACCAAACATCACATAAATTTGTGGTTTATTTTCTTTGGAAAGAGTTATCCCCCTTAATGTACACACAATTTTATTCTTACATTATATTCCATTATTGCCACAGTGTGTGATAATGCCAAAACCTGTCAAGAAGTATATTAGAATTTTATATGAATTCACTTTTCTTGCTCTTCTTCCTTTTAAAATTTTTCATGGACCTTTCTGATCAGCTCTGGTGACTGAGGCACCATGCTAGCAATTTTTAGGCCACATGTTAAAAAAAAAAATCCTTTTAATGATTTTATATTAAAATTGTAATTTTTGGCTAATAAGATAAAATTTAAAATGTTAAACACCACAGCATTATTAATTCATTCTTTAGTTTTCAATCAGGACTAGATATCATGATAGGCATTTATCTTTTGGCAAATGTTCTGCAAAAAATTCTTCAACACACATCCCATTTATCACAGTTCACACTCACTTTCTTTCTTGTCAACTTTTTCAGCATTCTGGACTCAGTGAACAATAACAATCCTCGTTTCCTGAAAGTCCTCCTGGCCGTCCCCCAATCCATAAAAAAACAAGAGCTGGAGGCTGCGTTCCTACAGAGCTCAAAACTAGGTCGTTCGGAGTGCATTCGCTGCATTCTTGCCACAGGGATTGACACAGAAATACAAGACACAAACGGGAAAACCCCTTTATTTTTGGCAGTGGAATACGACAAACCTGATCTGATTGAAATTCTGCTGGATTCCCATTGCAATCCGAATGTTCGGGGCCCTGGACAATCTACACCCGCCCATCTCGCCGCCAAACTGTACCACAACACGTGTTTGGAATTGCTGGTGTCTCACCAAGCTAAAATTAACCTAAGAGATTCCTGTGGGAATACTCCACTGATCATTGCCTCAAAGTATGGGAATTACGAGGCGATGGGGATCCTCACCAAGGCTGAATGTGAACTGGATTTTCAGAACAAGGAGGGATGCACTGCTTTACATTACGCCAGCCACAAGGCACGTGGGGCCAAGCTCTTGTTGGCAGCGGGAGCGAATCCAAATGTTAGAGACAATGACAATATCACTCCTCTCATCATGGCTGCTAGTGAGGGATTCGACGAAGTGGTGAAATCATTGGTGAAAGCAAAATGTGATGTAAATGTCCAAAATGATTCCGCAAAAAAGACCGCACTTCACATTCTGGCATGGAAAGGACATTCCGACTGCATTAATGACCTCATTCTCGGGGGAGCAGATGTCAACATTTATGACAAATTCTACCACACTCCTATGTGGTATGCAGTCAAAAACAAACGCTATGAGGTTGTAAAACTTCTCCTTCGAGCTAACTATGTTGTTGACACATTTCAATGCTTACCCACAATCCCCTCTGAAGCCTGTCCTGTCCGACTGGCTCTCTCTGAAGGTATGATTGATGTAATTAAACTCTTCGTTCTCACTGGATTTGACAAGGGGCACTTGCGAGCCCGACTTCAAGATGCAGAACTGCGAGGAAAGTTGGACCACTGCGAAGACATCGAGCACTGGCTGGAGCATGCTGAAGGTGTGCTGACCCTCAAACAAATCGGTCGACAGTGGATCCGACACCACCTAGGCCTGGCTTTCTACCACCATCTGCACCTCCTTCCCATACCTCCAGCCATGATGGATTTTATTTCCATGAAGGAACTCGATGAAGAACACTAAACTACCTAAAGTATTCTGTGTGTGAAATATGATTTCCTACCTAATTATAATGAAATCAAATAATTGTATAGAATAATCTGCATTTTGTTAACTTTCAACAAGCATTCTGAGTGTATTGCAGGCAAGACAAATTCCCCAACTGGTAGGACAATAGTCAAAAGTAGGTCAACTGTAACAAAACTCACAAACTTAATCTGTAACTATCCAAGACAAAGCCTCGTATAAAATTTCAGTTGAAGATCTTCATACTGTGTGGAGAAAAATCCAGAAAACCTCAAGCAGACAGACTGACAGACAGATTGACAGACAGATTGACAGACCGACAAACCATGCCTCACACCTTCATCTTTAAACATAACATTCATAGTAGAAAATGTTCATAAAACATATAATACTATGTTCAAAACTCAATTCCAACATAAAAATTTACTGAATCAATGGTAACTGCACAAATTTAGTAAAAATAAATCAATATCAAATTTTACCAAAAAATATCAGCAAAATTACTTTAAATTTATATATCAATTTTTTTCAAAATGTTTGAGAATTTCCCAGGAGAGCAATCTGTACTGATAATTTGTTTACATATTCGTTAATGTGGCTCACTACACGTAGGTTTATACTCTTCACGACACAATGTCACAAGACGGTGATTTAAAAATTTTGTGAAATTGTTTGTATTGATCGATTTACTTGTATATCGTCATAGCTCAGTGGTCAAAGATTCAGACTGGTGAATCTCAGATCCCGAGTTCAAATCCGTCAGAGGCTTTTGTTCAAATTTACTGAAATAATTTTATTGATAATCATGATTTTTGTTAAAAATTGCATGTTTTCTGCCTTTTTGACACATATATATACTTATATATCATGATTATCTTTGATAATCAAATCATTTCATGTTAATTTGAGAAACTCCCTTAGAGTGTAGTGAACCATCTTGAGTGTAAATCATATCCAGTATGCTTTATCTGACTGTCCACTTAAGTGTAAACAATATCCAGGTATGCTTTATCTGACTGTCCACTTAAGTGTAAACAGTATCCAGGTATGCTTTATCTGACTGTCTACTTAAGTGTAAACAGTATCCAGTATCCAGGGAGACTAAAATCAACTTAGAGAGGAGAGTGAGGGAGACTAAAAACCACCCAGAGAGAAGGCAAATGAGGGAGACTAAAAACAACCCAGAGAGAAGGCAAATGAGGGAGACTAAAAACAACCCAGAGAGAAGTACGACGGAGAGTAAAAACAATTTGGAGAAAAGTGTGAGGGAGACTAAAGAAATAGTCCTAAATTAAGGAGTGTGAGGAGACTAAAAGCAACTCAGACAGAATTAGAGTGAGGGAGACAAAAAACAACCCAGAGAGAAGGCAAATAAGGGAGACTAAAAACAGAGAGAAGGCAAGTGAGAGAGACTGGAAACAACCCAGAGAAAAGGAGAATGAGGAAGACTAAAAACAACTCACAGAGAAGTGCGAGGGAGACTCTCAGAATTGTTTTTAGACTCCCTCACTCTCCACCTCTCTGGGTTTTTGTTTTTAGTCTGCCTCTCTCTCCTTCTCTTCATATTGTTTTAGAGAAAGAGAATGAGGGGAACTAAAACCACTCTGGAGAGAAGGAGGGTGAAGGAAACTAAAAAATCCACTGAGAAGGAGTGAGGGAGACTAAAAACACTTTGGACCAGAGAAAAAAGAGAGTCTCCTTCACACTTTTCTCTGGTTTGTTTCCGATCTCGCTCGCTCGCCTTCTCTCTGAGCTGTTTTTAGTTTCCCTCGCTCAGGTTATTTTTTTAGTCTCTGGGTTGTTTCCGATCTCCCTCATTCTTTTTCTCTCTGGGTTATTTTTAGTCTCCCTCAGACTCCTTTTCTCTGAGTTGTTTTTAGTCTCCCTCACTCTTCTTTCTCTCCAGAGTGTTTTGGTCTCCCTCAATCTCCTTCTCTCCAGGTTGTTTTTAGTCTCCCTCTCCCTCCTTCTCTAAGGATTATTTTTAGTCTCTTTCACTGTCCTTCTCTCTGTGTTGTTTTTAATCTCCCTCACTCTCCTCTCTAAGTTGATTTTAGTTTCCCTCACCCTCCTCTCTGAGTTGTTTCTAGTCTCCCTTGCTCTCCTCTCTGAGTTGTTTTTAGTCTCCTTCACTCTCCTCTCTGAGTTGTTTTTAGTCTCCCCCACTCTCCTCTCTAAGTTGATTTTAGTCTCCCTCACTCTCCTCTCTGAGTTGTTTTTAGTCTCCCTCACTCTCCTCTCTGAGTTGTTTTTAGTCTCCCCCACTCTCCTCTCTGAGTTGTTTTTAGTCTCCCTTGCTCTCCTCTCTTAGTTGTTTTTAGTCTCCCTCACTCTCCTCTCCGAACTGTTTTTTACTTTTCCTTGCTCAGGTTATTTTTTTAGTCTCTGGGTTGTTTCCGATCTCCCTCATTCTCTTTCTCTCTGAGTGGTTTTTAGTCTCCCTCATTCTCTTTCTCTCTGAGTTGTTTTTAGTCTCCCTCACTCTCCTTTCTCTCTGGGTTGTTTCCAGTCTCCCTCACTCTCCTTTTCTCCAAAGAGAAGTGTGAGAGATACTGAAAAAATAACCCTAAATTAAGTGAGGGAGACCGGAAACAACCCAGAGAGAAGGAAAGTGAGGGAGACTAAAAACACTCCAGAGAGAAAGTGAAGGAAACTAAAAAAATCCACTGAGAAGTAGAGTGAGGGAGACTGGAAACAACCCAGAGAAAAGTTGGATCCTTAGAGAAGGAGGGTGAGGGAGACTAAAAACAATCTGGAGAGAAAGGAGAGTGAGGGAGACTAAAATCAACTGTTAGAGAAGGAGAGTGAGGGAGACTAAAAACAACTCAAAGAAAAGGAGTCTGAGGGAGACTAAAAATAACCCAGAGAGAAAGAGAATGAGGGAGATCGGAAACAACCCAGAGACTAAAAAAATAACCTGAGCGAGGGAAACTAAAAACAGCTCAGAGAGAAGGCAAGCGAGATAGATCGGAAATAAACCAGAGAAAAGTGTGAAGGAGACTCTCTTTTTTCTCTGGTCCAAAGTGTTTTTAGTCTCCCTCACTCCTTCTCAGTGGATTTTTTAGTTTCCTTCACCCTCCTTCTCTCCAGAGTGGTTTTAGTTCCCCTCACTCTCTTTCTCTAAAACGCCATGAAGAGAGGAGAGAGAGGCAGACTAAAAACAAAAACCCAGAGAGGTGGAGAGTGAGGGAGTCTAAAAACAATTCTGAGAGTCTCCCTCGCACTTCTCCGTGAGTTGTTTTTAGTCTTCCTCATTCTCCTTTTCTCTGGGTTGTTTCCGGTCTCTCTCACTTGCCTTCTCTCTGTTTTTAGTCTCCCTTATTTGCCTTCTCTCTGGGTTGTTTTTAGTCTCCCTCACTCTAATTCTCTCTGGGTTGCTTTTAGTCTCCCTCACTCTAATTCTCTCTGGGTTGCTTTTAGTCTCCCCCACTCTCCTTAATTTAGGACTATTTCTTTAGTCTCCCTCACACTTCTCTCCATTGTTTTTACTCTCCCTAGTACTTCTCTCTGGGTTGTTTTTAGTCATCTCACTCGTTTGAGTCACCTTGGCCCATATAGAAGATTTTTCCCATATATTTACATGTAAACCTTGAATCTGCACTATGTCAGAAAGCTGTCATGTATATTTGAACTTTTCTGACTTAATGGTTCTTGAGATTTTTTCCTATATTTTCGCATATAAAACTTTGATCCCACATTGTGGCCCCACTCTACCCCTGTAGGGCACGATTTAAAAAAAAAGTGGTTCTTGAGAAGATTTTTAAATGACCCCATCAAATGTTTGCATCTTTGTGATTATCTCCCCTTTGAAGGGGGTATGGCCCTTTATTTGAACAAACTTGAATCCACTTCACCCAAGAATGATTTGCACCAAATTTGAATGAAATTGGCCCTGTGGTTCTGGAGAAGATCCCCCTCCCCCATGTTTTCAAATATAAAACTTTGATCCACTATCGTAGCCCCCTACCACCAGGGGCCATGATTTTAACAAAGTTAAGTCTGCACTATGTCAGAAGGCTTCCATGGAAATTGGAACTTTACTGGCCCAATGGTTCTTGAGAAGATTTTTAAATGACCCTACCCTATTTTTTTTTTTTTTTTTATTTATTTATTTATTTTTGTTTTTTACATTTTTTGCAATTATCTCATTTTGAAGGGAACATAGCCCTTCATTTGAAGAAAATTGAATCCACTTCACCCAAGGATGATTTGTACCAAGTTTGATTGAAATTGGTCCAAGGATTCTGGAGAAGAAACGTTTTAAAATTCTCAGTGTATTTTTGCTATTTTGCCATTATCTCCCCTTTGAGGAAGAGGATATCCTTCATTTGAATAACCTTGAATCCCCTTCACCCGAGGATGCTTTTTGCCAAGTTTGATTGAAATTAGCCCAGTGGTTCTGGAGAAGAAGTTGAAAATGTAAAAGTTTTGATACAAACGAATGATGGGTGATTAGAAAAGCTTACTTCAGCTTTCAGCTCAGGTGAGTTAATAAAACTATTAAATAACTTTTATATAAAGTTAGACATGTAAACACAGAGTAACATTTGCCCCCAGGAGCAATTTACAGACTAGGCATCATCATACTTACATCACTAGTCAATTTAACCAGCTAATAGGAAAATATACACAAGGTTTAGTACTTCTAAGATTGAGGTACACACAGAATGAAAGCAATATTTTACAGATGGTTAGAGACCACAAAATAACTTGAGATGATTAAACAAGCACCTGCTAATCACAGGAGAACATACCATTATAGTAGCTACTAAATATAGTGTCAATGTAGACCAACAATACATTGCTACAACCTCACTGTACATGGTGATGTTCATTGGGATATATTCTTACTGGCTGCAATAGATGGGAAAGGTGGGAGGAGAGGGCAAGATAACTATAGGTTATGGGTGTCCACATAGGATAGTGGTAAATGCAGTCGCTTCACACTGCTGTGACCCCGAGTTCAGTCCCTGTGATCAGCAGTAGTTTTATGTGGGAGGGTATGGTGGTCCACTCGGGCATACAGGTCTTCTCCTAGCATTCCAGTTTCCTCCCACATAATGACCCCACCCACCCCCTTACCCCAGTGCCAACATCTGTACAAGTCAGTAAGTAGCTAGACTGCAGCTAATGTTCAATGTTCTATCAATGGAACACCATCCCGATCCTGATGAATATAAAAACATAAAACATAAAAATTCATTTCTTTTATCAAACATTGTGAAATTTGAACTTGATCTGTACTTTTCCACCTTGACACGACACTGCAAGTTCCAAATAAATGAATCCAATTTGGGTTTGATAACTATATTGCAAGTTTCACTGAATCCTGACTGAGATAAGAGAAACAAAAGGTTAACTGGCCACATCACATGACCGATATTTTTAACATTTTCCCTGCATATTTGCATGTAAAACTTTGATCCCCAATTATGACCTCACCCTACCCCCCGAGGCCATGATTTTTAACAAACTGGAATCTGCTCTACCTCAAAAATCTGCCATATAAATTTTGAACTTTTCTGGCTCAGTGGTTCTTAATAAGATTTTTTCCTATATTTTTGCATATAAAACTTTGATCCCCTATTGTGGCCCCACCCTATCCTCGAAAGCCAGGATTTACACTATATCAGGAAGATTCCATGTAGATTTAAACTTGTCTGGCCCAGTGGTTCTTGAGAAGAAGACTTTTAAATGACCCCATTCCATTTTGGTGATTATCTCCCCTTTGAAGGGGGCATGACTTCGCTTTACCAAAGGATGATATTTACCAAATTTAATTGAATTTGGTCTACTGGTACTGGATAAAAAGATTTTTTAAATTTGTCAGTGTTTTGTTGTTTTTTTTGTTTTTGTTTTTTGCTGTTATGCTATTATCTCCCCATTTGAAAAAAAACTTGATTCCCCTTTACCCAACGATGCTTTTTGCCAAGTTTGTTGAAATTTGACCAGTGGTACTGGAGAAGAAAATTGTAATTGTAATTCAGTAGATTTATATAGCGCTCTATTGACCTGCGTCTTCTAAAGCGCTTTACAGACAATATAATAGAATATATGTGAACATGCTTTATACATATGAATAGAATAAAATTTAGCACTGTATGTAATGAAATAATTACCATGTATAACATATAAAACAATTTAAAACAACCTTTAGGAATAATTAAATACATATATAGGATATAATCATAATACTAAACTACAGGGTTTTGTTGTTGTTGTTTTTTCTTTAGTAATTCATTTGAGTAAAACAATCACAAATTAAAAGCTAATCGAAAAAGATACATTTTGAGATTTACTTTAAAACTTGACAGTGAAGTACACTGTTTGAGTTTAAAAGGCAAAGAGTTCCACAGACTCGATGCAGCCTTATCCATGTGTCGATCCCCCTATGTTTTTGAATGTGTTCGAGGTACCTGGAGAAGATGCAGAGATTCAGATCTTAGTGATCGTGTGGGATGGTAAACTTTAAGGATGTCTTTTATGTAAACTGGAGATAGGTTGTTGAGAGATCTCAAGGTATGAAGAAGGATCTTATATTGAATTCTGTATTCAACTGGGAGCCAGTGAAGATCCTTTAAAATAGGAATAATATGGTCAGATTTTTTTTAGCGTGTTATTAATCTTGCAGCTGTTTTGTGCTCTCTGGAGTTTACTGGTGTGTTGAGAATGAACACCATAAAGCAATGCATTTCGTAATCTAATCTGGATGTAACTAACAAGTTTACAAGAGTTTTACATGCACTATCATTGATAAATGGACGAATACAGCCAATTCTATGAATAAGCTGAAAATATGAAAAGTTTACAATGACAGAAACACAAACAATGGACAGCAGAAAGTTCTGATCAGAAAAGCTCATTTAAGCCTTTGGCTCAGATAAGCTAAAAAGTCTAAAAAAAAACTCCAAAAAAACCCCCAAAAAACAATGGGACAGACTTGCAGACAATGGAACAGACAGACAGCGAAAACACCTTTAGTTCCCTTTGGTTTACCAATAACACTATATAAACAAAATAACAGAGAATTACTTATGTCTGTAACTAACTATATAACCATCTGTTTTTTCTTTATCCGTTTGACAGGTCCTATTCCCAGGAGTACCATCTGCCTTTAAGGTCAAATGAGGAGTTTGATAATTTAGACTTATCAAAGCCCGTGACACAATTACTAAAAAATGGATAGAATGTGAGAAAAATGATTCTTCATAAGAAAATTCCACCTCGAGGACAAGCAAAACATCAAAATAGACTGGGAACCAAATCAAATTTTAATTTAAAGTCAGACATGTAAACACAGAGTAACATTTGCCCCCAGGAGCAATTTACAGACCAGACATCATCATACTTACATCACCAGTCAATTTAACCAGCTAATAGGAAAATATACACAAGGTTTAGTACTTCTAAGATTGAGGTACACACAGAATGAAAGCAATATTTTACAGATGGTTAGAGACCACAAAATAACTTAAGATGATTAAACAAGCACCTGCTAATCACAGGAGAACATACCATTATAGTAGCTACTAAATATAGTGTCGATGGAGACCAAGCTGAAAGAAACTGAGGCAATGTAAGTAAGGACCATGTATATGACAGTATGTACCAGGAAGAGAGAAAATGTAATGGACCAGGATTGGAACCCAGGCCCCCTGAATCTCTAGGGTGGTGCCCTACTACCTGAGCTAGCTGGCCACTGGCGATCACACCCATCTGACTGCTACATTCCTCCCTCTTTCGAACACATCACATGTTTTCAAAGTATACAAAATTATACAGATTTTGACTTCCTTATGCATATAGTGATTAACTGTAACAGTTAGTTTGCCAAAGTATTGTGATAATTAGTCACAATATGGATTTAAATTTAAGTCCCAATTTCAAAAAAGTTTCACTAATTAGTTCGGTAGTCACATGGTAGAGTGACATCCTATGCGTTCTTTCTCGACCACCTGGTTGTAAAAAGAGTGACAGATTTCTGACTTATATTTTTGAAATCTACCAGTTGGTAGAAACAGGTGCCACAAGCATATGTTGTTACGAGGTCAGTTTTTACTCCCGAGGTGCGAGCGTGTAGTTTGTGAAAGGAAGACCAGATCAAATGCATTCACTGTATGCCTAGCTTCAGTATATAACCATTTCCTCATAGTTTAACTGGGGGCTTTTTTGAAAATTACGTGAACAAAGACCGGCGACCATTTCTCCACTTTTTTTGAAATGGCAACGGTGCCAACAAAAAATTATCCACGTCTTTTCTTCACACCTTCTTTCGAAAAAATGCAAAAAAAATCAGTCTATGTTCTTTCTTCTGACAGCTGATACAACCTAATGCAATGCATCCACAAGCATAAATGGCTTTTATGTAGATTAAATCTAATCTGTTTATAAAATGGCTAACAATTGTTTTCAAAATTTCTTGATCAGAGGTTGCATAAGACATCACGCTTAAAATACTGAATATAAATAAGCATGTTGCAAGATTTAAATTTTGTCACTTTCAAACTCAAAAATGTGCTAAATATTTGATTTAAAACACAATTGAAGTCATTTTCGTCATAGTAAAAATGAATTTTGATGAAAAAATTAAAAGGTTCAGAAACATGATATAGGTCCTTTAAATGTCTTGGAGACTTCAACCCAGGATCTTTATCCCCTGGCAGGCATTTCCATCTGCCAGTTCCAGGGGCTGGTCTATGACATCAAATGTAACAGGAAGGGAGAAAGAAGTGGACCAGACTGGGATTTGAGGATTATGTTCAAAGGTTTCTATAGTTGAAGAAAAATATCTCTTGCTGTGGCCTTCAACTTGACATTTAGATTTATTATGATGTCTTAATTAATCCTCATTTTTCATTCACATGTCAATTTGATATATCTTAGTGAACTTGAAATAAAAGACACCATAAAGTCTCTCTCTCTCTCTCTCTCTCTCTCTCTCTCTCTCTCTCTCTCTCTCTCTCTCTGGCCCTCCGTGGCCTAGTGGTTAGAGCATTGCGCTCAAAATCACAGGGCCTCTCACCTCTAGTCAGCACGGGTTCAATTCTCGCGCCGATATATGTGTGAGAAAGTCTGCCAGTTTACTTTCGGAAGGTCAGTGGTCTCTTTTCAGGTACATTGTATCTGGATTCTCTCCTCCACCAATAAAAAGTAGATGCCACTAGATAACTGGAAAATTGTTGAGTGTGGCAGAAAACAACAAACAATTAATCAATATATATATATATATATATATATATATATATATATATATATATATATAATAAACACAAAACATCAGCACAAACACATATATCACATTACACACAAGCTCTTTATTTGCAGAAATCTCCATGTGACAGTATATGAATATTGTTGTCATCGACAATGAAATATATATGTATACCCTTATGATACATAGTGTTGTCCTTTGGCACATGTGGTCCCAATAACAACATCTGTTCTGACAAGACATATTTTTTGCATCACAGAACATACCGTCACCAGCAACGATGTGTTGCTACAACCTCACTGTAATTTTGCCGTCCACTGGAATATAGTGCTGAGCTGTGATAGAGGCAAACAGGCCAGATTGCAGTAGGTTATGGGTGTCTGTGTAGGACTCGCTTCTCATGACTGAGACCCGCGCTCAATCCCTGTGATCAGCAGTGATTGTATGTGAGAGAGTATGATGATCGGCCATTCAGACAAGTAGTATTTGAGTTTCCTCCAAGTAGTCAAGTCCCCTCCAACACCTACCCCGGTGCCAACATCTGTACAGGAATATAGCTAATGTTCAATGTTATGCATGGCACACTTAAAAAAGTATTTATGTTTATTTATTATTTATAGGTATCTCTGAAGAGAATATTTAGCTTGTGATTATAAATTAGATGCTGATTTGTTTAATGGGAATAAATTTTTGGATTTCCAATTTTTCCAATTTTTAACTGAGGATATTCAAAGATAAACTTCAGTTGGAGATCTGATTAATACTACAATATTATTGTTTAAATAGAAAAACAAACACTATTTGTGTCTGAAAATGCTTAAAGTTCAGGCATCTTTTGTTTCTATTTTCACAGCATCATGCATGTGCCATAAAACTTTCTCACTTAAACTATAGTATCACAATTATAGTAATAGTATCAAAATTTTAGTTGTTTTGATAAAGATCAGAGAACATGTGTTTAATTGAAGTGTCAAACAGAGAGAGAGAGAGAGAGAGAGAGAGAGAGAGAGAGAGAGAGAGAGAGAGAGAGAGAGAGAGAGAGAGAGAGAGAGAGAGAGAGAGAGAGAGAGAGAGAGAGAGAGAGAGAGAGAGAGAGAGAGAGAGAGAGACTCTGGAGAGGAGAGACTGGAAAGAGAGAGACGAGGAGAGAGGAGAGAGAGGAGAGAGAGAGAGAGAGAGAGAGAGAGAGAGAGAGAGAGAGAGAGATCTTCATATTTCTTACACTGAGAGATCTCTGAACACAGAAAGCAGCTTAAAATCAAACACATCCCTCTCTTGCTGCTCACACTTGGCATTGACAGTCCACAGTCTGAAATTAGTCACTCACTGGTAGACATGGTCATCTTACTCAGAATCTTAAGCAACCAGACAGAAATCATTTGATAATTAAAAATAAATAATGCCCTTAATCAAATGAAAAAGGAATTAAATAATGCACACATTTGTATATATAGTCTTAGTTACTTAGGCCCTTTGCCCCGTGAGGAGCACCTGTCATTGACACCTCTCCTCTACTTAAGGACATATGCAATGTTTTGTCACATACAATTCACTTGCATATTTTTTCATTTCTAAAAAAAACCTTGGGTATATTACCATGTATGTTTCAGAGTTAGCGTATTTTGGAAAGTTCCTGATTGTTGGAACTAAAAATGTAAATTCAGCCCAATGGATAAATGGGGCATTACCATAGTAAAGAAGGAGAGAAAAATCTTTGGAACAATGTGGTATTGAACCCGGGACCTTTACATCATGACAAGTTAGGTAATCTAACCACTGAGCTACCCACACTGATATAAAAGATTGGGTAATATTACTACAATATAGATTTAAACCTATTTCAGAAATCAATCAAGAAATTTTCATATTGAGGAGAAAATAATTTTAGAGAAAACTTCAGAAGCATCGCGCATGTCCTCAATTCTGGGACTGTTCTCTTTACTTCTGTCCAGATGGTTTCTTGTCTCCGCAGTTCTTCATCCGTGTCTCGCCTCCAACTGTTTCTTGGTTGTCCTCTCTTTCTCTTGCCCTGTGGATTCCATGTCAAGCCCTAGTCCACCAGACGTTCTCGCAAGGATGGTAGTTCTGTCTTGATCTGGTGGTGGCACTAAAGCTTTAAGTTATTGATTGATTGATTATTTATTGCTTTCCGCCACACTCAACATTTTTTCAGTTATCTGGTGGCGTCCAGTTTTTGTTGGTGGAGGAGAGAACCCAGATACAATGTACCTGGGAAGAGACCACCGACCTTCCGCAAGTAAACTGGCAAACTTGCTCACATAACGCCGCGGCCGAGATTCGAACACGCGCCGACAGAGGTAAGAGGCTTTGTGATTTTGAGCCCGATGCTCTAACCACTCGGCCACGGATGCCCCCGCTTTAAGTTATCCAACTACCCAGTGGATTCTATTCCACTCTTCATGCTTCTACTTTATTTCAAGTCTCCTATCAATGGCTAGCACTTCTGTCTCTTTTACAAATCACCTTTCTTCTGAGGCAGCAGATGTTCTTTCGAGTCTTTATACACCTATTGCTATGGCGCTGTCCGTGCATCCACCTAGCTGTCTGTCCATCTGAGGTCATGTTTTCTGGACTTTCTTCTGTAAGCATGTACAGCACTAAAATTTGAGTTTCCATTTCTGCTGGATTGGTGACCTACTTTAGGGCTAAAAGTAGGTCAAAGTTTTCCAGATTTTTTTTCAATATGGATACAGATATTGCCCTGGAATTTAGTCACAAGCTTCCTCTCAGAAGAATACAAGTTTAGTTTGCATTCAGCTGGATTGGTACACTGTGACTTATTTTAGAGCTTAAATAGTTTTTCCAGATTTTTTGGAGGTTATGGATACAGGTATTGCCCTGAAATTTTGTAAACCTCCCTCTCAAAGAATTTCATGATCAGTTCATATTTCAACTTAATTGGTGCATTGTAACCTACTTTAGGGCTAAAAGTAGGTCAGATACTTTCCAGTGCTTTTTCTCATCATGGATACAGATATTGTACTGACATTTTGTCACAACCTCCCTCTCAGTTCAGTATGTCAGTTGGATTGGTTCCCCATTAACTACTTTAAGGCTTTTCTGTTCACAATGAGTGTGACACATATTCAGAGTGCATTATGTCACATATTCAGAGTGCATTATCTGCTTACAGGTTAGATTTTTCTGACAGTCATACGATGTACTGATTGTGGTACTCTAGTTGTTAAATGCTTTTCTAATGATCAAGCATATAACAACCCTGATAAATTCCACACAATATGTATAGGTTGTGAAACAAAAACTGCAAATTTTATTTTCCAAGATAGCTAAAAATTATATTACATAGGGACAGTGTTAAATTATTAGTCATGACAAATGATTACCCGTATTAAAAGGAAAATTTGCATCTTTTGTTTAACAGCCTATACATAGAATTTATCAAGGTGGTTCTGCATCTGATATTAGAAAACCATTCACTCAAATTGGAAAAAAAGTGTCTGCATAAGCATCAGAGAAGGTGATTGGTTGGATTACAAAAAGGAGTCAGCCATGGATAGAAGAAAGAAGCACAAATGAAGAGTGGTGAAAGTGAAGCTTGGAGAGAGAGAGAGAGAGAGAGAGAGAGAGAGAGAGAGAGAGAGAGAGAGAGAGAGAGAGAGAGAGAGAGAGAGAGAGAGAGAGGTGAAGGAGAGAGAAGAGAGAAGGGAGAGGATGAAGGAGAGAGAAGAGAGAGGATGAAGGAGAGAGAAGAGAGAGGATGAAGGAGAGAGAGGAGAGAGGGTGAAGGAGAGAGAAGAGAGAGGGTGAAGGAGAGAGAAGAGAGAGGATGAAGGAGAGAATAGAGAGGGTGAAGGAGATAGAAGAGAGAGGATGAAGGAGAGAGAAGAGAGAGGATGAAGGAGAGAGGAGAGAGAGGATGAAGGAGAGAGAAGAGAGAGGATGAAGGAGAGAGAAGAGAGAGGATGAAGGAGAGAGAAGAGAGAGGGTGAAGGAGAGGCTGAGACAGGAGTATATAGATAAGGACAGTGCAAGAAATGACAAGAGAAAGTGGACAGAAAAATCTGGCAGCTGAGAACGGAAGATACTGACAGGAGGAAGAAGGAGATAATCAGAAAACTGACAGAAGGAGGAGGAGACAATCAAGATACTGACAGGAGGGAGGAGGAGACAATCAGGATTCTGACAGGAGGAAAGCAGAGACAATCAGGATACTGACAGGAGGAAGGTGGAGACAATCAGGATACTGACAGGAGGAAGTCGGAGACAATCAGGATACTGACAGGAGGGAGGAGGAGACAATCAGGATACTGACAGGAGGAAGGAGGAGACACTCAGGATACTGACAGGAGGAAGGCGGAGACAATCAGGATACTGACAGGAGGAAGGAGGAGACAATCAGGATACTGAAAGGAGGGAGATGGAGACAATGAGGATACTGACAGGAGGGAGAAGGAGACAAACTGTCTCCCTCACTCTCCTTTTCTCAAGTTGTTTCTGGTCTCCCTCACTCTCCTCTCTGAGTTGTTTTTAGTCTCCCTCAGACTCCTTTTCTCTGAGTTGTTTTTAGTCTCCCTCACTCTCCTTCTCTAACAGTTGATTTTAGTCTCCCTCACTCTCCTTTTCTCTCAGTTGTTTTCCAGTCTCCCTCACTCTCCTTTTCTCTGGGTTGTTTCTGGTCTCCCTCACTCTCCTTTTCTCCAAAGTTTTTGGTCTCCCTCACTCTCCTTCTCTCTGGGTTGTTTCCAGTCTCTCTCACTCAACTTCTCTGTTTTTAGTCTCCCTCATTTGCCTTCTCTCTGGGTTTGTTTCCAGTCTCTCTCACTTGCCTTCTCTCTGTTTTTTAGTCTCCCTCATTTGCCTTCTCTCTGTTTTTAGTCTCCCTTGCTCTAATTCTCTCTGGTTGTTTTAGTCTCCTTCACTCTCCTTCTCTCCGGGTTGTTTTTAGTCTCCCTCACTCTCTATCTCTGTGGATTGTGTTTAGTCTCCCACACCCTCCTTCTCTCTGAGTTGTTTCCCAGAGAAAAGGAGGGCAAGGGAGACAGGAAATAAGCCGGAGAAAAGGAGAGTGACAGAGACCAAAACAACCCATATATAGAAGAGAGGTGATGGAGACCAGAAAAATCGGGAGTGAATGGAATGAGGGAGACTGAAAACAACTCAGAGAGAAGGCAAATGAGGGAGACTAAAAACAATCCAGAAAGAATGAGGGTCAGGGAGACTAAAAGAACCCAAAGAGAAGGAGAGCAAGGGAAACTGAAAACAACCTGCAGAGAAGGGGAGACAGAGAGTCTTAAAAACAACTCTGAGAGAAAAAGTGAGGGAGACTAAAAATAACTCAGAGAGAAGTAACTCGGAGAGAAGTTTGAGGGAGACTAAAAGCAACTCAGAGAGAATTAGAGTGAGGGAGACTAAAAGCAACCCAGAGAGGAGAGTAAAGGAGACTAAAAGCAACTCAGAGAGAATTAGATTGAGGGAGACTAAAAGCAACCCAGAGAGAATTAGAGTGAGGGAGACTAAAAGCAACCCAGAGAAAAGGCAAATGAAAAACAATTGTTTCCGATCTCCCTCATTCTCTTTCTCTCTGTGTTATTTTTTAGTCTCCTTCATACTCCTTTTCTCTGAGTTGTTTTAGTCTCCCTCACTCTCCTTCTCTAACAGTTGATTTTAGTCTCCCTCACTCTCCTTTCTCTCCAGAGTGTTTTAGTCTCCCTCACTCTCCTTCTCTAACAGTTGATTTTAGTCTCCCTCACTCTCCTTTCTCTCCAGAGTGTTTTAGTCTCCCTTACTCTCCTTCTCTCCAGGTTGGTTTTAGTCTCCCTCATCCTCCTTCTCTAAGGATTATTTTTAGTTTCCTTTGCTCTCCTTCTCTCTGAGTTGTTTCTGGCCTCCCTCACTCTCCTCTCAGAGTTGTTTTAGTCTCCCTCAGATTCCTTTTCCCTGAGTTGTTTTAGTCTCCCTCACTCTCCTTCTCTAACAGTTGATTTTAGTCTCCCTCACTCTCTTTTTCTCTGGGTTGTTTCCAGTCTCCCTCACTCTCCTTTTCACTGGGTTGTTTCCCAGTCCCCTCATTCTCCTTTTCACTGGGTTGTTTCTAGTCTCCCTCACTCACCTTTTCTCCAAAGTGTTTTTGGTCTCCCTCACTCTCCTTTTTTCTCTGGGTTGTTTGAGTCTCCCTCACTCACTTTTTCTCTGGTCCAATGTGTTTCCAGTCTCCATCATTCTCCTTAATTTACAGTTATTTTTTCAGTCTCCCTCACACTTCTCTCTGAGTTGTTTTTAGTCTCCCTCACACTTCTCTCTGAGTTGTTTTTAGTCTCCCTCACACTTCTCTCTGAGTTGTTTTTAGTCTCCCTCACACTTCCCTCTGAGTTGTTTTTAGTCTCCCTCACTCTCCTCTCCAAGTTGTTTTTAGTCTCCCTCACACTTCTCTTCAAGTTGTTTTTAGTCTCCCTCACACTTCTCTCTGGGTAGTTTCCAGTCTCTCTCACTCACCTTCTCTGTTTTTAGTCTCCCTCATTTACCTTCTTTCTGAGTTGTTTCCCAGAGAAAAGGAGAGCAAGGGAGACTGGAAATAAGCCGGAGAACAGGAGAGTGACAGAGACCAAAAACAAGCCATATATAGAAGAGAGGTGATGGAGACCAGAAAAATCGGGAGTGAATGGCATGAGGGAGACTGAAAACAACCTGCAGAGAAGGAGAGTGAGGGAGACTGGAAACAACCCTGAGAGAAAAACGAGGGAGAGTAAAAACGAACTCGGAGAAAAGTGTGAGAGAGACTAAAGAAATAATCCTAAATTAAGGAGAGTGAGGGAGACTACAAGCAACCCAGAGAGAATTAGAGTGAGGGAGACTAAAATCAACTCAGAGAGGAGATTGAGGGAGACTAAAAACAACTCAGAGAGGAGAGTGAGGGAGACTAAAAACAACTCAGAGAGGAGAGTGAGGGAGACTAAAAACAACTCAGAGAGGAGAGTGAGGGAGACTAAAAACAACCTGGAGAGGAGAGTGAGGGAGACTAAAAATAACTCCGAGAGGAGAGCGAGGGAGACTAAAAATAACTCAGAGAGGAGAGTGAGGGAAACTAAAATCACTCAGAGAGGAGAGTGAGGGAGACTAAAAACAACACAGAGAGGAGAGTGAGGGAGACTAAAAACAACTCAGAGAGGAGAGCGAGGGAGACTAAAAACAACTCAGAGAGGAGAGTGAGGGAGACTAAAAACAATTCAGAGAGGAGAGTGAGGGAGACTAAAAACAATTCAGAGAGGAGAGTGAGGGAGACTAAAAATAACTCCGAGAGGAGAGCGAGGGAGACTAAAAATAACTCAGAGAGGAGAGTGAGGGAAACTAAAATCAACTCAGAGAGGAGAGTGAGGGAGACTAAAAACAACACAGAGAGGAGAGTGAGGGAGACTAAAAACAACACAGAGAGGAGAGTGAGGGAGACTAAAAACAACTCAGAGAGGAGAGTGAGGGAGACTAAAAACAACTCAGAGAGGAGAGTGAGGGAGACTAAAAACAATTCAGAGAGGAGAGTGAGGGAGACTAAAAACAATTCAGAGAGGAGAGTGAGGGAGACTAAAAATAACTCCGAGAGGAGAGCGAGGGAGACTAAAAATAACTCAGAGAGGAGAGTGAGGGAAACTAAAATCAACTCAGAGAGGAGAGTGAGGGAGACTAAAAACAACACAGAGAGGAGAGTGAGGGAGACTAAAAACAACTCAGAGAGGAGAGTGAGGGAGACTAAAAACAACTCAGAGAGGAGAGTGAGGGAGACTAAAAACAATTCAGAGAGGAGAGTGAGGGAGACTAAAAATAACCCAGAGAGAAAGAGAATGAGGGAGATCGGAAACAACCCAGAGACTAAAAAAATAACCTGAGCGAGGGAAACTAAAAACAGCTCAGAGAGAAGGCAAGTGAGAGAGATTGGAAACAACCCAGAGAGAAGTGTGAAGGAGACTCTCTTTTTCTCTGGTCCAAAGTGTTTTTAGTCTCTCTCACTCTCCTTCTCAGTGGAATATTTTAGTTTCCTTCATTCTCCTTCTCTACAGAGTGGTTTTCAGTTCCCCTCACTCTCTTTCTCTAAAACGACATGAAGAGAAGGAGACAGAGGCAGACTAAAAACAAAAACCCAGAGAGATGGAGAGTGAGGGAGTCTAAAAACAATTCTGAGAGTTGTGAGTTGTTTTAGTCTTCCTCATTCTCCTTTTCCTCTGGGTTGTTTCCGGTCTCTCTCACTCACCTTCTGTCTGTTTTTAGTCTCCCTCATTCTAATTCTCTCCCGGGTTGTATTTAGTCTCCCTCATTCTATTCTCTCCGAGTTGTTTTTAGTCTCCTCATTCTAATTCTCTCCGGGTTGTTTTTGTCTCCGAGTTGTTTTTACTCTCCCTAGTACTTCTCTCAGTGTTGATTTTAGTCTCCTTAACTTGCCTTCTCTCCAGGTTGTTTTTTGTCTCCCTCACTCTAATTCTCTCTGGGTTGTTTTTAGTCTCCCTCTAATTCTCTCTGGGTTGGTTTTAGTTTCCCTCACTCTCCTTAATTTAAGACTATTATTAGTCTCCCTCACATTTCTCTCTGGGTTGTTTTTAGTCTCCCACATTTGCCTTCTCTCTGGGTTGTTTTTTGTCTGGCCTCATTCTAATTCTCTCTGGGTTGCTTTTAGTCTCCTCACTCTCCTTAATTAGGATTATTTCTTTTAGTCTCCACACACTTTTCTCCGAGTTGTTTTTACTCTCCCTCGTTTTTCTCTCAGAGTTGTTTCCAGTCTCCCTCACTCTCCTTCTCTGCAGGTTGTTTTCAGTCTCCCTCATGCCATTC
The DNA here is from genome assembly GCA_024699665.1 of Ostrea denselamellosa. Lineage (NCBI taxonomy): Eukaryota > Metazoa > Mollusca > Bivalvia > Ostreida > Ostreidae > Ostrea > Ostrea denselamellosa. The sequence continues at coordinate 3,585,369 of JAMZEH010000006.1, read as the reverse complement.
ACTCCCGATTTTTCTGGTCTCCATCACCTCTCTTCTATATATGGCTTGTTTTTGGTCTCTGTCTCTCTCCTGTTCTCTGGCTTATTTCCAGTCTCCCTTGCTCTCCTTTTCTCTGGGAAACAATCAGAGAGAAGGCAAATGAGGGAGACTAAAAACAGAAAAGGTGAATGAGAGAGACTGGAAACAACTCAGAGAAAGTACGAGGGAGACTAAAAACAACTTGGAGAGAAGTGTGAGAAGAGACTGAAAAAATAACCCTAATTAAGGAGAGTGGAGGGAGACCGGAAACACATGGAGACTAAAAGCAACCCAGAGAGAAGGAGAGTGAGGGAGTCTAAAAACAACCCAGAGAGAAGGGAAATGAGGGAGGAGTACTAGGAGAGTAAAAACAACTCAGTGAGGTGTGAGGAAAACTAAAGAAATAACTCTAAATTAAGGAGAATGAGGAGGACTAAAACAACCCAGAGAGAATTAGAGTGATGGAGACAAAAAACAACCTGGAGAGAAGGCAAATGAGGAAGACTAAAAACAACCAGAGAGAAGTACTAGGGAGAGTAAAAACAACTTGTAGAGAAGTGTGAGGGAGACCAAAGAAATAACCCTTAATTAAGGAGAGAGAAAAAAGAGAGTCTCCTTCACACTTCTCTCTGGGTGTTTCCAATCTCTCTCACTTGCCTTCTCTCTGAGCTGTTTTTAGTTTCCCTCGCTCAGGTATTTTTTAGACTCTGGGTTGTTTCCGATCTCCCTCATTCTCTTTCTCTCTGGGTTATTTTTAGTCTCCCTCAGACTCCTTTTCTCTGAGTTGTTTTTAGTCTCCTTCACTCTCCTTCTCTAACAGTTGATTTTAGTCTCCCTCACTCTCCTCTTCAGGTTGTTTTTAGTCTCCTTCAGCCTCCTTCTCTAAGGATTATTTTTAGTCTCCTTCAATCTCCTTTCTCTGGGTTGTTTCTGGTCTCCCTCGCTCTCCTCTCTGAGTTGATTTTAGTCTCCCTCACTCTCCTCTCAGAGTTGTTTTTAGTCTCCCTCACTCTCCTCTCTGAGTTGTTTTTTAGTCTCCCTCACCCTCCTCTCTCAGTTGTTTTTAGTCTCCCTCGCTCAGGTTATTTTTTTAGTCTCCCTCACTCTCCTCTCTGTGTTGTTTTTAGTCTCCCTCGCTCAGGTTATTTTTTTAGTCTCCCTCACTCTCCTCTCTGAGTTGCTTTTAGTCTTCCTCACCTCCTCTCTCAGTTGATTTTACTCTCCCTCACTTAGGTTATTTTTTTAGTCTCTGGGTTGTTTCAATCTCCCTCATTCTCTTTCTCTCTGGGTTGTTTTTAGTCTCCCTCAGACTCCTTTTCTCTGAGTTGTTTTTAGTCTCCCTCACTCTCCTTTCTCTCTGGGTTGTTTCCAGTCTCCCTCACTCTCCTTTTCTCTAAAGAGAAGTGTAGAGAGACTGAAAAAATAACCCTAAATTAAGTAGAGTGAGGGAGACCGTAAACAACCCAGAGAGAAGGAGAGTGAAGGAAACTAAAAAATATCCACTGATAGAGTGAGGGAGTCTGGAAACAACCTAGAGAAAAGTTGGATCCTTAGAGAAGGAGGGTGAGGGAGACTAAAATCAACTGTTAGAGAAGGAGAGCTAGGGAGACTAAAACACTCTGGAGAGAAAGGAGAGTGAGGAAGACTAAAAACAACTCAGAGAAAAGGAGTCTGAGGGAGACTAAAAACAACTCAGAGAGGAGAGCGAGGGAAACTAAAAACAGCTCAGAGAGAAGGCAAGTGAGAGAGATTGGAAACAACCCAGAAAGAAGAGTGAAGGAGACCCTCTTTTTTCTCTGGTCCAAAGTGTTTTTAGTCTCTCTCACTCTCCTTCTCAGTGGATTTTTTTAGTTCCTTCACTCTCCTTCTCTCCAGAGTGGTTTTAGTTCCCCTCACTGTCTTTCTCTGGGTTGTTTGTAGTCTCCCTCAATTTCCTTTTTTCTGTGATTTTTGTTGTCTCCTCACTCTCCGTCTCTCTGGGTTGTTTCCAGTCTCCCTCACTCTCCTTCTCTCTGGGTTGTTTCCAGTCTCCCTCACTCTCCTTCTCTCTGGGTTGTTTCCAGTCTCCCTCACTCTCGTTTTCTCTGGTCCAAACTGTTTCTGATCTCCCTCACTCTCCTTAATTTAGGGCTATTTTTTCAGTCTCCCTCACACTTCTCTCTGAGTTGATTTTAGTCTCCCTCACTCTCCTCTCTGAGTTGATTTTAGTCTCCTTCACTCTCCTCTCTGGGTTGTTTTTAGTCTCCCTCTCTCTCCTTCTCTCCGGGTTGTTTTTAGTCTCCCTCACTCTCTATCTCTGTGGATTGTGTTTAGTCTCCCACACCCTCTTATCTCTGAGTTGTTTCCCAGAGAAAAGGAGAACAAGGGAGACAGGAAATAAGCCAGAGGAACAGGAGAGTGACAGAGGCCAAAAACAAGCCATATATAGAAGAGAGGTGATGGAGACCAGAAAAAATCGGGAGTGAATGGCATGAGGGAGACTGAAAAACAACCTGCAGAGAAGGAGAGTGAGGGAGACTGAAAACACTTCGGAGAGAACTAGAGTGAGGGAGACTAAAAACAACTCATAGAGGAGAGCAAGGGAGATTGAAATCAACTCAGAGAGGAGAGGGAGGGAGACTAAAAACAACTCAGAGAGGAGAGTAATGGGGGACTGAAAACAACCTGTAGAGAAGGAGAGTAAAAGCAAAAAGGAGTGCAGGATAGAGAAGCTGGAATGAAGTCAAGATGGAAGCAAGAGACAGAGTGGTTGAGAGAGAGAGAGAGAGAGAGAGAGAGAGAGAGACAGAGACAGAGTGGTTGAGAGAGAAAGAGAGAGACAGAGAGAGTGTTCCTCTGGCATGGAGTGAATTATGTGCAAATGATGTATATGACAGCAATATATATATATATATATATATATATATATATATATATATATATAAGGATACTAAATTATTGCATACCATAAGACATCAGCACAAACACATATAACATTACACACAGGCTCTGTATTTACAAGAGTCCACTCCTGGTTACTTATCACAGAGTTTACGTAATTAAGATGATAATTTTCTAATGGAGTCTGGAACCAAGTTGCATGGTTTAGCTGCACCAAGACATCACAGAACAAAATTTGTAATAGGTTGTAGATCTTATCAGAAGGACTTCAGCTAAATATTTCTAAAAGAGTTTAAGTATTGACTTAGAGTTTAACATGATGATGTAAATATACAACACACTGATAATTATAAACAAGTCTAGTCAAATTGTCCTTAGTAGTCTAAATCTTAAGGTGGGCATATATGCTGATCAGAGCTGGCGTTATGAGTTCCTGGATTTATTTCCTACCAAGTTGTCCTATCAGAGAAAAATAATTCAAATTTGGACACAATACATCCATCCTCCAACCCTGGTTGGACATTTTTTTTCAGCCCGGTCATCAAGCTGGGAGTTTTTACAACATGTTTGATATTTTAGCTGGTATGGAATTGTCACACCTTTGTATTTTCACTGTCCCCTGATTTTATCTAATTTTCACCCAACATTACAAAGTAAACTTGGCAGAGATTTCCAGTCTCTGTTATCTGTATCTAAAGGATCTCCCCATCACATTGAGCCTATTGTCCACCAAGGGAGTTTGTGTTTAAAATGTTTCAATTTCAATGATAATAAATCATGTGGAATGTAGTCAAATTCCTTGGACAGGTCATTCAAAAACTGCTGCTAAAAATGTGAATTTTTATCCGAGCATTGTTTCCGGTTTTCAAAAATCTAGTCCCCGCATCCACACTAATGAAGGAGTCCATCACCATCAACCACTGGCATCACAGAGAAAAGAAAAAAAAACTGAAGGGAAACCGAATTCTTGTATCCTTTTAAGGAGGAATACACATGGGAGACATTTAATGTGGATGGAAATAATGTTTTGAATTGGAAAACTTTCAAATTTATTTTATCTAATAAAAAAAAAGGCAGGTTTTAGTAGAAAGTAATCTGAAGGGAAAAAAAAATCGAAACCCTTGCTTGGACTTGAACCAACTGTGTTAGAGTTCAGCAGTGTACACAGTAAGCAGATGAATTACTCGGCATCAAATGAAAAATTGCTGATATTAAAGGAAGTCAGCCATTATGATGATGTAGTACACCTCCTTAACAAATATTATTAAATATTATATTTGTACATCGTGTAATGAACCATGTATATACTTCCGATCAGTCTTACTTGTTATGTATAAGAATATTAAAGCAAATTACTATTTAAATGACAGAAAAAAAAAATTATAAGGTTATTAATTTTGCTATTGGTAAAAATCCCAACTCAGAAGCCCCGACATTGTTGTCTTCTTGTATAAAAAATTTCAGTTTGATATCATTCCATATATTCACTAAAACCCAAACCTTTGATAAAATCTTAACCTAGTTTTAATTTTATCAATGATTATGGTTTAAAGTTACACACAGAACTAACATAATAATGCATTTTTAGAACAAAATAAACTTTTCATATTTTCCGTTAATACTGCTTTACTCCTTTCTAAAGTGTAGTAACTTAAATCTGTGTCAGTCTGAAAACTCATATTTACTATTTAGAATAAGGTGATATTCCTGTGGATTTCGGCCATCTGATGTATTCTGTGTGACTGTGTCTGTAATTTCTATTTTTCTTAGTTTTTCACAATTCACATATTTTTTTTTTTTAACTACTGGACATTCTTAAGAGTTCTTTCAGAACAAATGCTACAAACAAAAATATGGAGGCGTGGATTGATAACTATTATTTGGCTTATTCTGGTGGTAATTGGTATCACCATTAAATTCCCAAAAATATAAGAAACATTTCTTTTATTATTTTTAGATTGTGCTATATTTCCCCTCCCTATATAACTCTATACCAAACTTTCCACTTTATTGGACAAACTGAGAAACAGTGAACAAAAAAAAAAACAAAAAAACAAAAAAAACACCCCCTAAATTCCAAGCAATACAATTTATCCATTTTAGTTGTATAAACATAAATATACCATGCATTTTCACCATTTTCGAAAAATACCAACTTAGTTTGAAGCATGCAGCTTAAAACACAAAACTTTCTTTTCTTAAGAGTTTAAGACACAAAATTTTCTAACAACAGACATAACACACACAAACAAAAACTGGACAAGACACAAAAAAACAACTGATAAGCCTAAGTTAATCCACCAATTACTCAAAATGAAGGCAATTGTGATGAAATTGCTAACAACACATGTTCAGATTGGAATCCAGCCAATAGAAAGATACAATTCATCAAATTATGTATACCCTCCCTCCAGGGATTATATATTTCAAATCTTCAAAACCATGGTAATTACATTAGAGCTGAAAAGCCCCCCCCCCCCCCTTCCAATGTTTAACTTGTGATAATCTCACCCAAGGAAAAAAACAATGGCATCATTTCCTAGTAGACCTTGAAACAATACCCTGCAGGCTATTTTTTACAATACATTTAATTAGTACATCAGTGAGAAACTTCCATTCCTAAGACAACTTGGACCCCCCAGCTCTAGATGTACATGTATAGATACCGCCCCCTACCTTGCACATTTCAGGTGTTGTTTTTTTAGTACTTGCCAATCAAATACCTGTGAACACTTGGTGACTAGAACACTTGGTGACTGGAAACAGTTTGATGTTCCATTGATCAGAATCAAAATGAAATCTACGGTGACTGTTCAGCAAAAGTGAGTAAGTTTTATTCTATTTTGTATTTCATCTCTTATTTACAATTTAAAACATCTTAAGAAGCAAGTTCAACTAATGAACTGCAAGTTTACTGATTATTAGCAAACTACAAATTTAAAACAACTTTGTTTGTGCTGATTATGCAATATGAATTCAAAATTATCAAAATTAATTCTGTTATCAAATGTATGGATTCTCTATTATCAGTCTGGATTTTATGTTATCAAAATGAATTCTATATCATCATTTTTGTATTATCAGTACTAACTCTATGTAAAACAAACTTCTTCACTAAATCTGCATGGGTTGTTGGGGCAGGGAATATGCAGTCATGCTTGACTGCCTTCAAGAACAGTGGGCTTGGGCTCAGAGGTTTGCCACTTGCAATTAGACCATGGTGAATGTTTATTCTACAGGGTGTCATATTTTTAACTTCTGAGTTTAATTATGGCAGATGACACCTTGTGTACAGAATATAACATTGTAAAGTGTTTTCAACAGTCAACACAGTAAGACATTCTTGGGCTGCCTTGCTGATTTGAACTTGAAAATTTGTTCATCCTGCCACTTGTTGTGTGCTGGTTCAGAGTCTCCCCCCTTCCAGATCACAAACTGGATGCTCAACACAGAGGACATTATGTGCTTTGTATGATGGGCTTTTGGATTCCTAGCATGTGTTATATGCTCATGGGTCACAATCATAAGCATTAGCATATGCTGGGAACTTTAGGTCTTCAGAATGCAAATCTACAGCCAATATCCTGTAAGTTTATTTTGATTTATCTCAATTTAAGGACATAGGAGACTAAAAAATGTATTTATATTTATATATATAATTTGGTAACATTATTTCTAAATGTTTTAATATTGCAAAAAATCCATTTTGACCACAAAATTTTCCTATCAATTTCATATTTTTTTTTTATTATTAACAAATGCTTACTTGAAAATTCAAACGGAAAAACAATACCCCCAAAATTTTAAGTCTTCAAGGAAGCCTTTTTACTGATGCATTTCTTGTATTAGTGAGCAAATTACATTGCTATTTGATGAAATAATAGAAAATCCCACGTCAACGTAGCAGAATCGCACTTTATTTGATGCATCCAAAATTTTGGGCATCCTCTGATTTTAACAAACTTCCACAATATTATTATTGACAGTAATAATAATGTTCATATTATTAAAGTAAGAAAAAGTAACAAACTTATGATATTACAGAATTCGCAGTTATAAATATGGTTATGTAAATATGATCTTGATTTCACGTAATCAAATTTATTTCTGTCTGCAGGGCACCCATATAAGCAGCATGGGTCTCCAAAACATGCTTGTTGTTACGCTTGACTGACCATATTGGTCAGGGTTTCTTTTTACATGTGATTAGGTCATAGCCTGGGGCCATTAAATGTACATTTTAATTGTTGTAAATTCTTTAGTGTCATGGTTACAACCATTTCTCTGACATCTAGGGACACCACATCATATAAACGCAATTCCTGTCTTCTTCTAGTTTATTCACCTCAATTTCAGCATATAGTTACTAATCTATTAAATAATTTGCATGACAACTAATTTACATTTTTCTACCTTATTTGCATATTTGGTTGCTATCCAGATTGCTTATTTTTATTAACCAATCAAATGGACTTCCTCTTTGTCAGCTATTTTTAGTAACACTTTCACAGCATAGTTTGATCTGATGGCCAGTGTGACCCCGCCTTGTGGCATTATACGTTAAGTTCAAGGTCCATAAAAAAGTTAACAAAACTTGATTAATAACTCATGGTATGCATTTTTCAATTTAACAGATGCAAAAATAACCCCCAAAAAGTTGAGAAAAAACCCTGTGACATATATATGAAATTTGCTTAGTTCAAAGGTCACAATTCTTTCCAAACATATCAAAAAAGCCCAAACTCACAACTGATCCATTGACATACGTTTAACATTTTTTTTTTTAAATAAAACATATAAGCCCCCCCCCCCCCCCCCCCCTTAACTGCCATTATGGACCCTAAAATGTAATATGAAATCAACATCTTGAAAAGAATCAATGATGTCTATTAATATGAACAGAAAAATTTATAAATTTATATGTAAAAATCTAATTATGAAAATGTACAAACATTTATTTGTTTGAAGAAAGAACAGTAGCAGATTTAGTTGGATCCCCCCCCCCCCCCCCCACACACACACACAAATTTACAAAGAATAACTGGCATCCAAAATGGTTGAGTATTTTGGTTAATACTTGATTTTCTTTCATGGTCCCCCCCCCCCCCCCCCCAAAAAAAATATCCTGGATCCATCACTGTACTGAATGCTATAGATTTGAAATTATATTGAAAGTTAATGGACTTTTTCTCTTTGGCAATAGATACACATCTAATATCAACAGAAAATCATACATATTAAACATTTAATTAGAAAATATTTCCACATTATTCATTTAGTGATTATTTTCTATAAATTTTAAAAGGGAGTTCTACATACTCCGGAAGACATAGATTTGAAATTACGTGGAAAGTGAAGGATTTTATGTCATAAATACATCTATTAATATAAACAGAAAAAAAAGATGTAAATCATGTAATTACGAAAATGTGCTCACATTTCTTGTCTTTCTTATATTTGTCAATGTTATGCTCTTTTGAAATTATTGTGCATATTGTTTTCAGACACTTGATCAAATTTTGAAATTGATGTATACTCTGAATCACTGATATGTGTCCTGATAAAGAAATGCAACATAAAAAAATGTCTAGCATTATTCATTTTAAAATAACCATAAAAACAGTTTGAAGGGGTGCAGGAGATCTGTAGTGTCTGTAATGAAAATTAATACGCAAATCCTGAAATACGTAAATCCTGAAATATTTTACTCTTGTTCATTTTCTTGGATGTCAATTTCTTGATTTCAAACCAAAACCAAAACAAAACAAAAAACAAAAAAAAAATAACCTGCTCCCTAAACCGAAAAACAAAACAAACAAACAAACAAACAAAAAACCAACAAAAAAACAAAAACCAAAAAAAAAAAATAATAAAAAAAAAAAAAAAAAACATCTTCGCCTTTCTTGTCATTTGTGGAAGTGCAATGTCCCCCGATTACGAAAGCATCGCAAATTAGACAGATCGTTCTAAGAAACTTGCAGCTGAAAATGCGCAATCTGTAAACACTCCTTCCGCGACTCGTACATTTGTGAAACGTGTGGAGGAATCATCGTAGAATTGCTGTTTGCATGCTCCACGTAAAACAACATTCGTGGATTTATAAACATTGTGTTACTTCATAGTACAACAAGTGAATTTGCATGCGATAAAAACACAGATGCACACACATCTAATTTTTACTAGCTCGATCGTAGAGAAATTTTAATAAGTTTTACTAGCCCGATCGTAGAGAAATTTTAAGAAGTTTTACTAGCTCGATCGTAGAGAAATTTTAAGAAGTTTTACTAGCCCGATCGTAGAGAAATTTTAAGAAGTTTTACTAGCCCGATCGTAGAGAAATTTTAAAAAGTATTTAAATCAATTAGTCCCACGGGCACGTGCTCTTTACAAATCCATAATTCACGGGCACCAGATCATCGAGTCATTCGTTATTTTGAGCCTGAGATTGACAATGTCAAGAGACAAATTGTCACTCAAGATTATACATGTATTTAAAAGATGGCATCAAAATGGTTTTGAGGTGAAAAACTTTTTAATGTCTGTAAAATGTTCCTGGATTAAGACATGGCACAAACCATGGCCAAGGGGTGGTACCGAATTAAACGTTTTGGAGATGACTAAGTTTACGCTGCTTTGAACATTGAACATACTGGTATAAATCATGCCAATGTTTTTAGTGAGTCTTTTGGACCAGACCATAAAAACCAAGGCTATGTGTTACAGCAGGTGTGACTTGATAAAGATCCCTCCCTGCTTCAAGGCCGTATGTGCCGAGCATAGACCTACATTTTGCAACCATTCACCGACAATGGTGACATCTTCATAAGAGTGAATAGTTCTCAAGTGAAATACTGACTTCAAACAAGGCTGTTGAACCCTCGATAACATCAGCTTTTTCAGTAGCCTGCCTCAATTTAAAAACTGATCATATGCAGAACACGCTTTTCCATATCAAATCAGTTGGCAGACATAAACACCATATACAGATGATAATAGAATAGTGCTACATAAGTATGTGAAGCTGATGATGGAGAAGCTGAAATCGCCCTGTTTGTCATAAAACTGATTTCGTAGTTTGCTGTTAAGCATCTGGCATGTAAACTTTGGCAGAAAAGCAATATTTTTGTTAGCTATTGTTCTACAGAAAAGTATACCCCGGCCTGTAACCCATCCTTCCAAAACACATTTTTTTTTAAAAACTTTTTATTTTCTTCAGGCTTATCTATGCTTATAGATAGACTCAATATTGCAGGTATTTAGATACAAGGTCACAGATCTTTTGATTTTGGTCACAATAGAATTACTCAAGTCAAAATTTTAAACATTAATTCCAAAGCTTTGCTTCTACAATGCAGAAAGCTTTCTGAAGAATTCAACAATCAGAAAGGGTGCTACCAAGGAGGCTCTACTGCACCATACTTATTTATTATTCGTGCAGAAAATTTATTCTTTCTGCAGAAATACGCGCTATTTTAATCAAACAAAATAAGATTATTAAGAGGATAATTATCAATAATTAAGAAGATAAAATGTCTAAGTATGCGAATGATACATCTTTAATCTTTGATGATCGATTACTTTTTAATGCTATGGATACGTTGGAATCTTAAACAGTTAAAAAATTTTAAAAAATTATTTGGATTGTCTTTAAAAAGCTTTACACCTTTAAAATCCATTTTTCAGTTGATCTAGGAGGAATTGTTGAATTAACTTAGAGTGTTCAGATTTCTGTTGATCATGCAATGACTAAGCAGTGGAGTAAATAGGAAGTCATGAAAACTCACATTTAAACCACTTATTTTCCTCACTACTAAATCATTCTAAACTCTGAAATATACGAGCTCTTTAGATTTATATGGAATTTCACAAAATGTGACAAAGTTTAAATGGTAACTATTACTCAAAAATATATACTTTGCTGATTAAACAGCATAAACTGACCAAAATTAGTCATTCCTTAATAACTTCTTGTAAAATAACTAGGCTTGAGGGTGTAATATCTAGCAAGAGGAGGGTATGAACTTGTTAGGATAAGCAAGTTCTGCCCAAGCTTTTTTCTCTCTTTACCCTTCCTTTTCATGGTCTGGATTGTTACCACAGTAACTTCCTTATAAATTAACACATTTTAAAATTGATTTTAATGCTATATTTAAGTGCCTAAAAACAAAGAAAAGCCTCCTAGAGCCTTTACTTTTCAATATTTTTCCAAGGGAGCATGCTCTGGACCTCCCACTCCCCCTAGCGACTCACGCAGAATCAAATATTTCTTCTACTTTTTCTGATTTCACCTGCTACTTCTAAATTTCTTGAAAACTCTGATTTATGCGGATTTATATTATCAATTTACATTACAACTGTACCTGACTTTCTCCTTTGCAGCACGGGTTAACCTTCCTTGCCCTGTACATCTGTACTTCTTATCACAAGTAAGACGCAGGTCTGATTCAACAGTTCATAGTTCTACAAGGAGGAAAAACACAACAATACACACATTAAAATCACTCTCCAGTTTTCCTAGCGCAACTTGTGTGATCCTGGGTCAAATTCCTATACACTACTCCCTGCTTAGAACCTCAGTCCTTATGGCAAACTACCAGAGTATTTGGTAAGTGCATTTACAATTTCATCATTAAATCAAACAAGTTACTTTTTTAGCTTTTCATTCCATCAACTAAGTTTTCTATTTCTTTCCATGGAACCCATTCTGACCATCTACTTTCACTTTAAAAGTTACTTATCCTTCCATTCTACTGGTTGTGTGCTGGTTTTTGCTCTATTACTATCTCTAGCCTTTGTCATGAGAGGAATCTATTTTCAACACCATCCAGTACAATGTGCTTTTTGCTTGGGACATGAGGTATCCTTGGTTATGTCATGTGCAAATGGGTCTCAATGCTTGCAATATTTGAGACTAGAGGTATCCCGGTATCTGCCAAGTGCTGATGGGTCTGAATGCTTGGAATACTTCGGACATGAGGTATCCCGGTGTATGCTATGTGTTGATAGGTCATAAACATTAGCACAAGCTCACCCCGGTTTTCCTTATGCCTGTCATATCCCTATCAAACATTTAGTCAGTACAATATAGCTTCCCTTTTCATCATCAAGACATTCAATTTCTTTCATGGCTCACAATGGTGAAGATAACAGTCACCAATAAGGCACACAAGATAAAGAGTTACGCAAACAGACTCCTGGGTACACCAAAGGAGCGATCAGGTGCCTGGGAGGAGTAAGCAGTCACTGTTGACTGCTTACACAAACAATTTAGATGGTCAAATTCTTACATGCAATAATGGAACCATTGCTCTAATTCCTCAACCACCTATTAAGCTACTTTTTTGAAGGTCGGTGGTCTCTTCCCGGGTACATTGTATCTGGGTTCTCTTCTCCACCATTAAAAACTGGACACCGCCAGATAACTTGAGTGTGGCAGAAAACAACAATCAATCAATCGATCAACCGATTAGGCATTTCATACTTTTCAATGCTGGTAATTTACTTCTTTATTTGGTCCATATCTAATTCATTGTATCAAATTTCAAGCCTATCCATAATTATATTATCAATTTTAATAAAACATATTCCATACCAAATTTACCTACTCCCCTTTCCAGCACAAGTTAACCACCCTTTTCATGCACCCCTTTGTACCTTGTCACAAGCAAGACGCATCGCTAAATGAACAGTCCTTAGTTCTACAAGGACAAACACAAGAATTCACAAATCAGATTCAAGGTTCCTGGTAATGCTTATGGGTCACTATCATATGTGCTTCTCCGTTACTGGAAACTCTGTCCTAGTGCCAATCTAATACAGTAATTAGTACATTTACAACATCAACATCAAATCAAACCAGATATGGATCTTACTCATTTTAGCTAGTTATTCCGTCTATGACACGTGTCCGGCTCACGGCAGGTGTGACCGGTCAGCAGAGGATGCTTACTCCTCCATGGCACCTGATCCTACCTTGGCTTGTCGGAGGTCCGTGTTGCCCTATACTCGAACTTGTATATGTCTTGGGGATTTATGATTACGATTTACACATTGTTTACTTCGGCATTCGATATATCTACTAAGTCTTATATTTCCTTTCATGGGCACCATTCCAACCAACTCTCTCTCTCTCTCTCATCCATCCACTGCGCTTCTAGTGTACTGCTTCTTATTCTGTCACTAGCCTATTTCAGGAGAGGAAACCAATAGTCTGTCAGTAAGCGGAAATCATTTGAAACATCACCACAACAAATCTTTCATATTTCGGGACATGAGGTATCGTGTCATAGGTTATGTGCTCATGGGCCAAAATCATTAGCACTTGCTTTTGACAACATTTCTTATGGCTCTCTCATCAATATCACCTATCAGTGACACATTAAAGCTTTCGTTGAAACACTCTACAATGTTGGTAATTTGGTTCTTTATTTGGTCAGTATCTAATTTATTCTATCAATTTTCCAGCCATTGCAGATTTAGGAATCTTTAGTTACAAAACACGTTCCATACCAAACTTACTTCACGCCCCTTTCCAGCACAAGTTAACAACCCTTTCCATGCTCTCCTTTATACCTCCTCATAAGCAAGATACACTGGTCACAGTAGTTCAGTGGTAAAGAATCCACTTTGTCACTGGGAGGTCGTGAGATACAGCTCTATGGCTACATCAATCCAAGACGTAAACAAAGGTAGTGATTACTCACCAAACTAAATGCTGAAAAGCGAGAGTCAGAGTTATTTTCTTTTGGATATGACATTCAAAACGAAGATCCCATGTCACGGAATGCATTGGCATGTTAAAGAATCCTCCCTGCTATGGCCCTAAGCACTAAGCATAGGTCTAAATTTGTGGCACTCCACGTAAAACTGGGAAGCTTTTGATATGAATGAAAAATTCTTGACGGGACGTAAAACATATAAACAACCAACAACCAAACTGCAGAGCTGAATGAACAGTCCTTAGTTCTACAAATACAGATACAGGAATGCTCAAACTCAGGATTACTACTTTGTGCTTGGAAACTTGTTCCTATTGGCAATCTAATACAGTGTTTATTAAGTGCATTTAGAATCTCATCGTTAAATTAAGCAAGGAATGGCTATTAATGAATTTTTCAGTTACTTATTCCATTAAATAAATTGTCCATCTATGGAAACCATTCCAATCAGCTCCTTGCCCATGGGGCATAAATTGTGCTCCTTTCTTATCTGACCCGTTTTTATATTCTTATGAGGCATAAAGTATAAAAACAAAACTTCAACAAGTTCATTATAATGATCTAGATTGCCAATACAACTTGTCATTGGGTTAAATGTGTTTTGACCTGTTTCATACCAATTGTATGCCTTACCGATTTTGACTACAAAACACTTTGTTTACCTGATCTAGATATAAGACTCACAGAGAATATGACGGGTCAACAGGGGATGTTTACTTCTCCTAGACATTTGATCCCACCTCTGGTTTGTCCAGGGGTCTGTGTTTGCCCATCTCTCTGATTCTGCATTCTTTATAGGAGTGACGAGATTGATGACTGTCATCTTCCGCATTTCTTTTCACCCAAGAGTTACTTATGAACTCTCTACATTTGGTTGTGCACTGCTTCTTGCTCTGTCACTACCACTAGCCTATGTAAAGAGAGGAAACAATTTTCACCATCATCAGAACAATGTGTTTCATATTTTGGGACATGAGGTATCGTGACATAAGTTATGTGCTCATGGGTCACAATCATTAGCACTACCTTGTATCACTATTCCTAATGCCTCTAACATCGATAGCCACAATCACGTTTCGTTCAAACAATCCAGGCAGTCAAATTCTTACATGCACTATTGGAAACACTGTGTTAGTTTCCTATCACATATTTAGTCTGTCATACTCCTCCATATTCATTCAATTCTTTCTTTGGTCAGTATGTAACTTATTTCCTCAATTTTCTAGCCTATGAAGAATTATATTCTTAATTTTAATATTTTCCATACCAACTCTCTCCTTTGCAGGACGACTTAACCTTCCTTGCCGTGAACACCTTTACACCTTATCACCAGCACGACACAGATCTGAATCAACAGTCCAGAATTGTATAAGGAAAACAAACAACGAGACTCAAGGCTTCCTAGTGCTGCTTGTGTGTGCTCGTGGAGTACAATCATAAACACTACCCTGTGATTGCAGCCTCAGTCCTATTGGATATCTTATGGAGTATTTAGTAAGTGCATTGATAATCTCATCATTAAATCACATAAGTTATTCCAATAAACAAATATTTTTAGCTTCTCACTCATCAACTACGTTTTCTATTTCTTTCCATTGAAACCATTCTCACCATCTACTTTCACTTTAAAAGTTACTTACCATTCCGTTATACTTGTTGTGTACTGGTTCTTCCTCCATTACCACCTCTAGTCTTCATCACAAGATGAGTCCATCTTCAACACTGCCCAAATAATGTGCTTCATACTTGGGACATAAGGTATCCCTGTTTATGTTATGTGCTGATGGGACACAATCATTAGCACTGCCATAAAAAGGATTTCCTTGTGCCCGTCTTATCCATACCAATCACCAGTTTTCATTCAAACAATCTAGATGGTCAAATTTTTACATGCAATATTGCAGATCTTGCTTTAGCTCCCTATCACCAGATGTATCTTAGTTTTCAATAGTGATAATATCCTTGTACATTAGCTCAGTAACTCAGTCACTGTAGTAATTTTCTAGGTAAAATTATACTAAAAATCGTAAATCATAAACACGTTTCACACTAAACTTCCCCGAATATCTCTGGTATCCTTGGTTATGTCATGTGCTAATGGGTCTCAATGCTTGCAATATTTGGGACTAGAGGTATCCCGGTATCTGCCAAGTGCTGATGGGTCTAAATCCTTGGAATACTTCGGAAATGAGGTGTCCCGGTGTATGCTATGTGTTGATGGGTCATAAACATTAGCACAAGCTCACCCTGGTTTTCCTTATGCCTGTCATATCCCTATCAAACATTTAGTCAGTACAATATAGCTTCCCTTTTCATCATCCAGACATTCAATTTCTTTCATGGATGACAATGGTGACAGTCACCAATACGAAACACAAGATAAAGAGTTAGACAAACAAGAAGATAAATGGACTCCTGGGTACACCAAAGGAGCGATCAGGTGCCTGGGAGGAGTAAGCAGTCACTGTTGACTGCTTATACAAACAATTTAGATGATCAAATTCTTACATGCAATAATGGAACCATTGACTAATTCCTCAACCACCTATTAAGCTACCTTTTTGATGGTCGGTGGTCTCTTCCCGGGTACATTGTATCTGGGTTCTCTTCTCCACCATTAAAAACTGGACACCACCAGATATCTGAAAAATTGTTGAGTGTGGCAGAAAAGAACAATCAATCAATCAATCAACCTATTAAGCATTTCATACTTTTCAATGCTGTTAATTTATTTCTTTATTTGGTCCATATCTAATTCTTTGTATCAAATTTCAAGCCTATCCATAATTATATTCTCAATTTTAATAAAACATCTATACCAAACTTACCTACTCTCCTTTCCAGCACAAGTTAACCGCCCTTTCCATGCACTCCTTTGTACCTCGTCACAAGTAAGACGCATCGCTAAATGAACAGTTCATAGTTCTACAAGGACAAACACAAGAATTCACAAATCAGATTCAAGGTTCCTGGTAATGCTTATGGGTCACTATCATATGTACTACTCCGTTACTGGAAATTCTGTCCTACTGGCAATCGAATACAGTAATTACTAAATTTACAATGACATCATCAAATCAAACAAGATATGGATCTTACTCATTTTTTAGCTAGTTATTCCGTCTATGGCACGTGTCCAGCTCACGGCGGGTGTGACCGGTCAGCAGAGGATGCTTACTCCTCCATGGTACCTGATCCTACCTTGGCTTTGTCGGAGGTCCGTGTTGCCCTACACTCGAACTTGTATATGTGTTGGGGATTTATGATTACGATTTACACATTGTTTACTTCGCCATTCGATTTATCTACTAAGTCTTATATTTCCTTCCATGGGCACCATTCCAACCATCTCTCTCTCTCTCTCATCCATCCACTGCGCTTCTAGTGTACTGCTTCTTATTCTGTCACTAGCCTATTTCAGGAGAAGAAACCAATAGTCTGTCAGTAAGCGGAAATCATTTGAAACATCACCACAACAAATCTTTCATATTTCGAGACATGAGGTATCGTGTCATAAGTTATATGCTCATGGGTCAAAATCATTAGCACTTGCTTTTGACAATATTTCGTGTGCCTCTTTCATCAACATCACCTATCAGTGACACATTGAAGCTTTCGTTGAAACACTCTACAATGTTGGTAATTTGGTTTTTTATTCGATCAGTATCTAATTTATTCTATCAATTTTCCAGCCATTGCAGATTTAGGAATCTTCAGCTACAAAACACGTTCCATATCAAACTTACTTCACGCCCCTTTCCAGCACAAGTTAACAACCCTTTCCATGTTCTCCTTCATACTTCCTCATAAGCAAGCTACACTGGTCACGGTAGTTCAGTGGTAAAGTATCCACTTTGTCACTGGGAGGTCGTGAGATACAGCTCTATGGCTACATCAATCCAAGACGTAAACAAAGATAGTGATTACTCACCAAACTAAATGCTGAAAAGCGGGAATCAGGGTTATTTTTTTGGATATGACATTCAAAACGAAGGTCCCATGTCACGGAATGCATTGGCATGTTAAAGAATCCTCCCTGCTATGGCCCTAAGCACTAAGCATAGGTCTAAATTTGTGGCACTTCACCTACAACTGGTAACGTCTCCATATGAATGAAAAATTCTTGACGGGACGTAACACATATAAACAACCAACAACCAAACTGCAGAGGTGAATGAACAGTCCTTAGTTCTACAAATACAGATACAGGAAAGCTCAAACTCAGGATTACTACTCTGTGCTTGGAAACTTATTCCTATTGACAATCTAATACAGTGTTTATTAAGTGCATTTAGAATCTCATCGTTAAATTAAACAAAGGGTGGCTATTAATGAATTTTTCAGCTACTTATTCCATTAAATAAATTGTCCATCCATGGAAACCATTCCAATCAGCTCCTTGCCCATGGGGCATAAATTGTGCTCCTTTCTTATGACCCGTTTTTATATTCTTATGAGGCATAAAGTATAATAAAAACTTCAACAAGTTCATTATAATGATCTAGATTGCCAATACAACTTGTCATTGGGTTAAATGTGTTTTGACCTGTTTCATGCCATTTATATGCCTTACCGATTTTGACTACAAAACACTTTGTTTACCTGATCTAGATATAAGACTCACAGAGAATATGACGGGTCACCAGGGGATGTTTACTTCTCCTAGAAATCTTATCCCACATCTGGTTTGTCCAGGGGTCTGTGTTTGCCCATCTCTCTGATTCTGCATTCTTTATAGGAGTGACGAGATTGATGACTGTCATCTTCCGCATTTCTTCTCACCTAAGAGTTGCTTATGAACTCTCTACATTTGGTTGTGTATTGGTTCTTGCTCTGTCACTACCACTAGCCTATGTAAAGAGAGGAAACAATTTTCACCATCATCAGAACAATGTGTTTCATATTTTGGGACATGAGGTATCGTGACATAAGTTATGTGCTCATGGGTCACAATCATTAGCACTACCTTGTATCACTATTCCTAATGCCTCTAACATCGATAGCCACAATCACGTTTCGTTCAAACAATCCAGGCAGTCAAATTCTTACATGCACTATTGGAAACACTATGTTAGTTTCCTATCACATGTTTAGTCTGTCATACTCCTCCATATTCATTCAATTCTTTCTTTGGTCAGTATGTAACTTATTTCCTCAATTTTCTAGCCTATGAAGAATTAATTTTTTAATTTTAATATTTTCCATACCAACGTTCTCCTTTGCAGGACGACTTAACCTTCCTTGCCGTGAACACCTTTACACCTTATCACCAGCACGACACAGATCTGAATCAACAGTCCAGAATTGTATAAGGAAAACAAACAACGAGACTCAAGGCTTCCTAGTGCTGCTTGTGTGTGCTCGTGGAGTACAATCATAAACACTACCCTGTGATTGCAGCCTCAGTCCTATTGGATATCTTATGGAGTATTTAGTAAGTGCATTGATAATCTCATCATTAAATCACATAAGTTATTCCAATAAACAAATATTTTTAGCTTCTCACTCATCGACTACGTTTTCTATTTCTTTCCATTGAAACCATTCTCACCATCTACTTTCACTTTACAGCCGCCGGATAGCTGAAAAATTGCTCAGGCGGCTATAAACAAACAAACAAACAAAAAAAACTTTCACTTTAAAAGTTACTTACCATTCCGTTATACTTGTTGTGTACTGGTTCTTCCTCCATTACCACCTCTAGTCTTCATCACAAGATGAGTCCATCTTCAACACTGCCCAAATAATGTGTTTCATACTTGGGACATGAGGTATCCCTGTTTATGTTATGTGCTGATGGGACACAATCATTAGCACTGCCATAAAAAGGATTTCCTTGTGCCCGTCTTATCCATACCAATCACCAGTTTTCATTCAAACAATCTAGATGGTCAATTTTTTACATGCAATATTGCAGATCTTGCTTTAGCTCCCTATCACCAGATGTATCTTAGTTTTCAATAGTGATAATATCCTTGTACATTAGCTCAGTAACTCAGTCACTGTAGTAATTTTTTGGGTAAAATTATACTAAAAATCTTAAATCATAAACACGTTCCACATTAAACTTCCCCGAATATCTCTGGTATCCTTGGTTATGTCATGTGCTAATGGGTCTCAATACTTGCAATATTTGGAACTAGAGGTATCCCGGTATCTGCCAAGTGCTGATGGGTCTAAATGCTTGGAATACTTCGGAAATGAGGTATCCCGGTGTATGCTATCTGTTGATGGGCCATAAACATTAGCACAAGCTCACCCCGGTTTTCCTTATGCCTGTCATATCCCTATCAAATATTTAGTCAGTACAATATAGCTTCCCTTTTCATCATCCAGACATTCAATTTCTTTCATGGATCACAATGGTGAAGATAACAGTCACCAATAAGAAACACAAGATAAAGAGTTACGCAAACAGACTCCTGGGTACACCAAAGGAGCGATCAGGTGCCTGAGAGGAGTATGCAGTCACTGTTGACTGCTTACACAAACAATTTAGATGGTCAAATTCTTACATGCAATAATGGAACCATTGACTAATTCCTCAACCACCTATTAAGCTACCTTTTTGAAGGTCGGTGGTCTCATCCCGGGTACATTGTATCTGGGTTCTCTTCTCTACCATTAAAAATTGGACACCACCAGATAACTGAAAAATTGTTGAGTGTGGCAGAAAACAACAATCAATCAATCAATCAACCTATTAAGCATTTCATACTTTTCAATGCTGGTAATTTATTTCTTTTTTGGCCCATATCTAACTCTTTGTATCAAATTTCAACCTTATCCATAATTATATTCTCAATTTTAATAAAACATCTATACCAAACTTACCTACTCTCCTTTCCAGCACAAGTTAACCGCCCTTTCCATGCACTCCTTTGTACCTCGTCACAAGTAAGACGCATCGCTAAATGAACAGTTCATAGTTCTACAAGGACAAACACAAGAATTCACAAATCAGATTCAAGGTTCCTGGTAATGCTTATGGGTCACTATCATATGTACTACTCCGTTACTGGAAATTCTGTCCTACTGGCAATCGAATACAGTAATTACTAAATTTACAATGACATCATCAAATCAAACAAGATATGGATCTTACTCATTTTTTAGCTAGTTATTCCGTCTATGACACGTGTCCGGCTCACGGCAGGTGTGACCGGTCAGCAGAGGATGCTTACTCCTCCATGGTACCTGATCCTACCTTGGCTTGTCGGAGGTCCGTGTTGCCCTACACTCGAACTTGTATATGTGTTGGGGATTTATGATTACGATTTACACATTGTTTACTTCGCCATTCGATATATCTACTAAGTCTTATATTTCCTTCCATGGGCACCATTCCAACCAACTCTCTCTCTCTCTCTCTCATCCATCCACTGCGCTTCTAGTGTACTGGTTCTTATTCTGTCACTAGCCTATTTCAGGAGAGGAAACCAATAGTCTGTCAGTAAGCGGAAATCATTTGAAACATCATCACAACAAATCTTTCATATTTTGGGACATGAGGTATCGTGTCATAAGTTATGTGCTCATGGGTCAAAATCATTCGCACTTGCTTTTGACAACATTTCGTGTGCCTCTTTCATCAATATCACCTATCAGTGACACATTGAAGCTTTCGTTGAAACACTCTACAATGTTGGTAATTTGGTTTTTTATTCGATCAGTATCTAATTTATTCTATCAATTTTCCAGCCATTGCAGATTTAGGAATCTTCAGCTACAAAACACGTTCCATACCAAACTTACCTCACGCCCCTTTCCAGCACAAGTTAACAACCCTTTCCATGTTCTCCTTCATACTTCCTCATAAGCAAGCTACACTGGTCACGGTAGTTCAGTGGTAGAGTATCCACTTTGTCACTGGGAGGTCGTGAGATACAGCTCTATGGCTACATCAATCCAAGACGTAAACAAAGGTAGTGATTACTCACCAAACTAAATGCTGAGAAGCGAGAGTCAGGGTTATTTGTTTGGATATGACATTCAAAACGAAGGTCCCATGTCACGGAATGCATTGGCATGTTAAAGAATCCTCCCTGCTATGGCCCTAAGCACTAAGCATAGGTCTAAATTTGTGGCACTTCACCTACAACTGGTAACGTCTCCATATGAATGAAAAATTCTTGACGGGACGTAACACATATAAACAACCAACAACCAAACTGCAGAGCTGAATGAACAGTCCTTAGTTCTACAAATACAGATACAGGAAAGCTCAAACCCAGGATTACTACTTTGTGCTTGGAAATTTGTTCCTATTGGCAATCTAATACAGTGTTTATTAAGTGCATTTAGAATCTCATCGTTAAATTAAACAAGGGATGGCTATTAATGAATTTTTCAGCTACTTATTCCATTAAATAAATTGTCCATCCATGGACACCATTCCAATCAGCTCCTTGCCCATGGGCACAAATTGTGCTCCTTTCTTATCTGACACGTTTTTATATTCTTATGAGGCATAAAGTATAAAAAAAAACTTCAACAAGTTCATTATAATGATCTAGATTGCCAATACAACTTGTCATTGGGTTAAATGTGTTTTGACCTGTTTCATACCAATTATATGCCTTACCGATTTTGACTACAAAACACTTTGTTTACCTGATCTAGATATAAGACTCACAGAGAATATGACGGGTCAACAGGGTATGTTTACTTCTCCTAGACATCTGATCCCACATCTGGTTTGTCCAGGGGTCTGTGTTTGCCCATCTCTCTGATTCTGCATTCTTTATAGGAGTGACGAGATTGATGACTGTCATCTTCCGCATTTCTTCTCACTTAAGAGTTACTTATGAACTCTCTACATTTGGTTGTGTACTGGTTCCTGCTCTGTCACTACCACTAGCCTATGTAAAGAGAGGAAACAATTTTCACCATCATCAGAACAATGTGTTTCATATTTTGGGACATGAGGTATCGTGACATAAGTTATGTGCTCATGGGTCACAATCATTAGCACTACCTTGTATCACTAATCTTAATGCCACTAACATCGATAGCCACAATCACGTTTCGTTCAAACAATCGAGGCAGTCAAATTCTTACATGCACTATTGGAAACACTATGTTAGTTTCCTATCACATATTTAGTCTTTCATACTCCTCCATATTCATTCAATTCTTTCTTTGGTCAGTATGTAACTTATTTCCTCAATTTTCTAGCCTATGAAGAATTAATTTTTTAATTTTAATATTTTCCATACCAACGTTCTCCTTTGCAGGACGACTTAACCTTCCTTGCCGTGAACACCTTTACACCTTATCACCAGCACGACACAGATCTGAATCAACAGTCCAGAATTGTATAAGGAAAACAAACAACGAGACTCAAGGCTTCCTAGTGCTGCTTGTGTGTGCTCGTGGGGTACAATCATAAACACTACCCTGAGATTGCAGCCTCAGTCCTATTGGATATCTTATGGAGTATTTAGTAAGTGCATTGATAATCTCATCATTAAATCACATAAGTTATTCCAATAAACAAATATTTTTAGCTTCTCACTCATCAACTACGTTTTCTATTTCTTTCCATTGAAACCATTCTCACCATCTACTTTCACTTTAAAAGTTACTTACCATTCCGTTATACTTGTTGTGTACTGGTTCTTCCTCCATTACCACCTCTAGTCTTCATCACAAGATGAGTCCATCTTCAACACTGCCCAAATAATGTGTTTCATACTTGGGACATGAGGTATCCCTGTTTATGTTATGTGCTGATGGGACACAATCATTAGCACTGCCATAAAAAGGATTTCCTTGTGCCCGTCTTATCCATACCAATCACCAGTTTTCATTCAAACAATCTAGATGGTCAAATTTTTACATGCAATATTGCAGATCTTGCTTTAGCTCCCTACCACCAGATGTATCGTAGTTTTCAATAGTGATAATATCCTTGTACATTAGTTCAGTAACTCAGTCAATGTAGTAATTTTCTAGGTAAAATTATACTAAAAATCTTAAATCATAAACACGCTCCACACTAAACTTCCCCGAATATCTCTGGTATCCTTGGTTATGTCATGTGCTAATGGGTCTCAATACTTGCAATATTTGGAACTAGAGGTATCCCGGTATCTGCCAAGTGCTGATGGGTCTAAATGCTTGGAATACTTCGGACATGAGGTATCCCGGTGTATGCTATGTGTTGATGGGTCATAAACATTAGCACAAGCTCACCCCGGTTTTCCTTATGCCTGTCATATCCCTATCAAATATTTAGTCGTACAACATAGCTTCCCTTTTCATCATCCAGACATTCAATTTCTTTCATGGATCACAATGGTGAAGATAACAGTCACCAATAAGGCACACAAGATAATGAGTTACGCAAACAGACTCCTGGGTACACCAAAGGAGCGATCAGGTGCCTGAGAGGAGTATGCAGTCACTGTTGACTGCTTACACAAACAATTTAGATGGTCAAATTCTTACATGCAATAATGGAACCATTGACTAATTCCTCAACCACCTATTAAGCTACCTTTTTGAAGGTCGGTGGTCTCATCCCGGGTACATTGTATCTGGGTTCTCTTCTCCACCATTAAAAACTGGACACCACCAGATAACTGAAAAATTGTTGAGTGTGGCAGAAAACAACAATCAATCAATCAATCAACCTATTAAGCATTTCATACTTTTCAATGCTGGTAATTTATTTCTTTATTTGGCCCATATCTAACTCTTTGTATCAAATTTCAAGCCTATCCATAATTATATTCTCAATTTTAATAAAACATCTTCTATACCAAATTTACCTACTCTTCTTTCCAGCACAAGTTAACCGCCCTTTCCATGCACTCTTTTGTACCTCGTCACATGTAAGACGCATCGCTAAATGAACAGTTGATAGTTCTACAAGGACAAACACAAGAATTCACAAATCAGATTCAAGGTTCCTGGTAATGCTTATGGGTCACTATCATCTGTACTACTCCGTTACTGGAAATTCTGTCCTACTGGCAATCGAATACAGTAATTACTAAATTTACAATGACATCATCAAATCAAACAAGATATGGATCTTACTTATTTTTTAGCTAGTTATTCCGTCTATGACACGTGTCCGGCTCACGGCGGGTGTGACCAGTCAGCAGAGGATGCTTACTCCTCCATGGTACCTGATCCTACCTTGGCTTTGTCGGAGGTCCGTGTTGCCCTACACTCGAACTTGTATATGTGTTGGGGATTTATGATTACGATTTACACATTGTTTACTTCGGCATTCGATATATCTACTAAGTCTTATATTTCCTTTCATGGGCCCCATTCCAACCAACTCTCTCTC
This sequence comes from Ostrea denselamellosa, assembly GCA_024699665.1. Lineage (NCBI taxonomy): Eukaryota > Metazoa > Mollusca > Bivalvia > Ostreida > Ostreidae > Ostrea > Ostrea denselamellosa. The sequence goes on along the minus strand of JAMZEH010000006.1, from coordinate 3,560,448 downwards.
TCTCTCTCATCCATCCACTGCGCTTCTAGTGTACTGGTTTATTCTGTCACTAGCCTATTTCAGGAGAGGAAACCAATAGTCTGTCAGTAAGCGGAAATCATTTGAAACATCACCACAACAAATCTTTCATATTTCGGAACATGAGGTATCGTGTCATAAGTTATGAGCTCATGGGTCAAAATCATTAGCACTTGCTTTTGACAACATTTCGTGTGCCTCTTTCATCAATATCACCTATCAGTGACACATTGAAGCTTTCGTTGAAACACTCTACAATGTTGGTAATTTGGTTTTTTATTCGATCAGTATCTAATTTATTCTATCAATTTTCCAGCCATTGCAGATTTAGGAATCTTCAGCTACAAAACACGTTCCATACCAAACTTACCTCACGCCCCTTTCCAGCACAAGTTAACAACCCTTTCCATGTTCTCCTTCATACTTCCTCATAAGCAAGCTACACTGGTCACGGTAGTTCAGTGGTAGAGTATCCACTTTGTCACTGGGAGGTCGTGAGATACAGCTCTATGGCTACATCAATCCAAGACGTAAACAAAGGTAGTGATTACTCACCAAACTAAATGCTGAGAAGCGAGAGTCAGGGTTATTTGTTTGGATATGACATTCAAAACGAAGGTCCCATGTCACGGAATGCATTGGCATGTTAAAGAATCCTCCCTGCTATGGCCCTAAGCACTAAGCATAGGTCTAAATTTGTGGCACTTCACCTACAACTGGTAACGTCTCCATATGAATGAAAAATTCTTGACGGGACGTAACACATATAAACAACCAACAACCAAACTGCAGAGCTGAATGAACAGTCCTTAGTTCTACAAATACAGATACAGGAAAGCTCAAACCCAGGATTACTACTCTGTGCTTGGAAACTTGTTCCTATTGGCAATCTAATACAGTGTTTATTAAGTGCATTTAGAATCTCATCGTTAAATTAAACAAGGGATGGCTATTAATGAATTTTTCAGCTACTTATTCCATTAAATAAATTGTCCATCCATGGACACCATTCCAATCAGCTCCTTGCCTATGGGCGCAAATTGTGCTCCTTTCTTATCTGACCCGTTTTTATATTCTTATGAGGCATAAAGTATAAAATAAAAACTTCAACTAGTTCATTATAATGATCTAGATTGCCAATACAACTTGTCATTGGGTTAAATGTGTTTCTTACCAATTATATGCCTTACCGATTTTGACTACAAAACACTTTGTTTACCTGATCTAGATATAAGACTCACAGAGAATATGACGGGTCAACAGGGGATGTTTACTTCTCCTAGACATCTGATCCCACCTCTGGTTTGTCCAGGGGTCTGTGTTTGCCCATCTCTCTGATTCTGCATTCTTTATAGGAGTGACGAGATTGATGACTGTCATCTTCCGCATTTCTTTTCACCTAAGAGTTACTTATGAACTCTCTACATTTGGTTGTGTATTGGTTCTTGCTCTGTCACTACCACTAGCCTATGTAAAGAGAGGAAACAATTTTCACCATCATCAGAACAATGTGTTTCATATTTTGGGACATGAGGTATCGTGACATAAGTTATGTGCTCATGGGTCACAATCATTAGCACTACCTTGTATCACTATTCCTAATGCCTCTAACATCGATAGCCACAATCACGTTTTGTTCAAATAATCGAGGCAGTCAAATTCTTACATGCACTATTGGAAACACTATGTTAGTTTCCTATCACATGTTTAGTCTGTCATACTCCTCCATATTCATTCAATTCTTTCTTTGGTCAGTATGTAACTTATTTCCTCAATTTTCTAGCCTATGAAGAATTATATTCTTAATTTTAATATTTTCCATACCAACTCTCTCCTTTGCAGGACGACTTAACCTTCCTTGCCGTGAACACCTTTACACCTTATCACCAGCACGACACAGATCTGAATCAACAGTCCAGAATTGTATAAGGAAAACAAACAACGAGACTCAAGGCTTCCTAGTGCTGCTTGTGTGCTCGTGGAGTACAATCATAAACACTACCCTGTGATTGCAGCCTCAGTCCTATTGGATATCTTATGGAGTATTTAGTAAGTGCATTGATAATCTCATCATTAAATCACATAAGTTATTACAATAAATAAATACTTTTAGCGTCTCACTCCTGAACTAAGTTTTCTATTTCTTTCCATGAGAACCATTCTGACCATCTACTTTCACTTTAAGAGTTACTTATCCTTCCATTGTACCTGTTGTGTTCTGGTTCTTCCTCCATTACCACCTCTAGTCTGGTACACACTCTGTTGCTACTCTATCCTTTCTCATGAGAGTAATTCATTTTATACACTGCCAAAACAATGTGTTTCATACTTGGGACATGGGGTATACCTGTTTATGTTATGTGCTGATGGGACACGATCATTCGCACTACCATAAAAAGGATTTCCTTGTGCCTGTCTTATCCATCACAATAATCACATTTCATTCAGAAAATGTTTTACATGCTATATTGGAACCATTGCTTTAGTTCCCTACCAGCTGATGTATCTTAGTTTTCAATATTGCTAATTTCCTTCTTTGCCTGCTCAGTAATTCAGTTATTGCATAATTCTGCTTCATATATGGATATTTTATTTAATATTGACTATAATGGCAGACAACTACATTATATGACAAGCGTGATGACCCCAACTTTGTAATCATCAACTTTCCATATCTATGTAGTAATATACCACTTTCGCCTGCTTATGGTGTGTATATCTCGCAGTTGATTCGATACGCGAGAGCATGCCATGCGTATGAGAATTTTTTAAACCTAGGTCAACTACTGACAAAAAATTGACGTTGCAGGGTTATAACGAATCTCGTTTGAAGTCATCATTTCGCAAATTTTACGGTCGCTATAATGAACTTGTTTGCGATTACAAAGTGTCTCTGGGACATATGTTGAATGATTTGTTTCATACCCTTTGTTAGACTGTCATTTGTCATACTAACTTTGACTACAGGTAATCCCGTTTACCTAATTTCGATTAAGGGCTCACGGCGGGTGTGACCGGTCAGCAGAGGATGCTTACTCCTCCATGGCACCTGATCCTACCTTGGCTTTGTCGGAGGTCCGTGTTGCCCTACACTCGAGCTTGTATATGTGTTGGGGATTTATGATTACGATTTATACATTGTTTACTTCGCCATTCGATATTTCAAGTGAAGATAAAATTATACTATGAATTTCAAGTCACAAACATATGTCATACTAAACTTCCCCCGACTCTTTCCAATTCTCACTTATAAATAAGAGGAAATTATCGTCAACTTCACCAGAACAATTTTCTTTCAGATTTGGGACATGAGATATCGTGGTATAAGTTACGTGCTCATGGGTCACAATCATTAGCACTAGCTCTCGCCACTATTCCTTATGCCTGTCACATCGATATCAACGATGTTAATTGTTTCACACTCTTCAATATCACTAACTCAATTCTTTGGTCAGAACTATCTTACCTCATGCTATCTAACGTATTGTTTCAATTTTCTAGGCCATGCAGAATTATATCCTCGATTTTAATCAAGCATCTTTCATACCAAACCTACGTGACTCTCTCCTTTGCAGAAGGACTTAACCTTCTTTGCCGTGTATATCGTTATATATTATCATCACTGGCAAGACACATATTTGGATCAACCGTCCATAGTTCTCCAAGGAAAACAAACACGAATGGCATTCAAGGTTTCCTAATCCTGCTTGTGTGCTCATGGGGCACAATCATCACACTATCCCATGGTTCCGACGTCAGTCCTATTGGATATCTAAAGGAGTATTTAGTGAGTACATTGATAATCTCATCATTAAATCAAACATAATGTTAGTGTATTGTTACTCTCCATCAACTAAGTTTTCTATTTCCTTACATGACAACCATTCCAGTCCAAACAATGTGCTTCGTACTTGGGACATGGGGTATCCCTGTTTATGTTATGTGCGGATGGGACGCAATCATTAGCACTGCCATAAATAGGATATCCTTGTGCCTCTCTTATCCATACCGATCACCAGATTTCATTCAAACAAGTTAGACGGTCACAGTCATTAGCACTAGCTTGTTCTTCTACCATCGATAGTAAGATAACTTTTTGTTCAAAGAATATAGATGCTCAAAATCTTGCAAACAATATTGGAACCCCGTTGCTTTCATTCTGTGTTAAGTGTTTCATACTTTAAATATTGCTTATTCTATCAATTTTACGGCTATTAAATAGGGCATTTTCAGTCATAAAACACGTTCTGTACCAAATTTACCTCACTCCCTTTTCCAGCACGTTAACCACCCTTTCCATGTATATCTTTTGTACCTCGTCACAAGCAAGACACATGCTTACAACAACAGTTCATTGTTCTACAAAGGACCATCAGAAGAATTCACAAATCAAAATCAAAGTTTTCTAGTAATGTTTGTGTGCTTCATCATATCTACTACTCCACTCCATGTTTGGAATCTTGTTCCTATTGGCAATCTAATACAGTATTTCATAAATTTACAACGACATCATTAAATCAAACAAGATATGGAACTTACTCATTTTTTTAGCTAATTATTCTGTGTACTATGTCCCTCCACAGAAACCAGTCCAATCAGCTCCTTTCCACTGCAACATGAGGCGTCGCAGTCTACGTTACGTGCTGATGAGTCAATTATAGGCACTACCATAGACAACTTTTCCTTCTGTCTCACATTTCCATCGTGATGATCAGGTTTTGTTCAAACAACATCAATGGTCATATTCTTACAGCCGATATTGGAGCCCTTGCTTTACATAATGGAGCCCTTGCTTTACATACTGGAGCCCTTCCTTCACGTCCCCATCACCTGTCAAGTTTTTCATACATTTCGATCTTATTAATTTATTGCTTGATTTCCTCAGTATCTAATACAGTGTATCAACTTTCTAGTCATTTCAACCAGTCCCTTTCACCAACGAATTACTTCTATCTGTGCTAGAACACTAATACTAACCTGTGCAATGAGGGTCAACCATTTTCAACATCATCAGGACAATGTATTTCATATTTGGGACATATCCTGGCATAAGGAATGTGCTCATGGGTCACAATCATTAGCACTAGCTCTCGCCACTATTCCTTTTCCCACTAACATCAATACCAACAATCAGCGTTTCTCCAACAATCCAGGCAGTCAAATTCTCACATGCAATACTGAAGTTATTCATTTACTTCTCTATCACCTCTTTAGTGTTGACTAACACAACCCTGTACAATGAAGGAGAATTATTTTCACTACAACAATATATTTCTTATTTGGAGCATGAGGTATCCTGGCATAAGTTATGTGCTCATGGGTCACAATCATTAGCACTAGCCTTTGTCACTCTCCCTTATGCCTCTTAACATCAACACCATCAATCAGTTTTTCGTCAAACAATCAAGGCAGTCCAATTCTTCCATACAATCCTGTAACCATTATGTTAGTTCCTACTGCCTCTTAAGTCTTCCATACTCCTCAATATCGCTAATTCACTTCTTTATCAGTATCCAATTTCCTATCTCATGTTTGTTTTACTCTGTGTATAATTCGATCATCAATTTTGATAAAACATATTACATTACCAACGTACCTGACTTTTTCCTTTGCAGCATGAGTCAACCTTCCTTGCCCTGTACATCTGTACACCTTATATCTAGCAAGACGCAGATCTGAATCAACTGTCCATACTTCTACATGGAAAACACAACAATGAGACTCAAGGTTTCCTAATGCTGATTGTGTTCTCATGGGACGTAATCATATGCCTTACCCCATCATTGCAATCTCAGACCTCCTGGCAAATGCAGACTTTTTGGTATGTGTATTTCCATTTTCAAAGTATTTTCAGTTAGTCATTCCATCCACTAAATCTAATATTTTTTTCCATCCACACTATTCTGACCACATCTCCTTTCTAGCATCAGTTAACCACCTTTCCTAACAGGTCAACCTAATGACTTTTTAGCGATTCCATTCATCAATAGACATCCACTTCTGTCCATAAAAATTATTCTGACCATCTTCTTGCATTTTAAGAGTTCTTTCTCCTTCCATTGTCCTTATGTCCTGGTAATTACTCCGTCACTACTGTTAGTGTGTGACTAATTGAAAATCATCTTCAACATATCTGAACAAGATCTTTCCTATTTGGGACATGAGATATCGTGGCATAAGTTATGTGCTCATGGGTCACAATCATTAGCACTAGCTCTCGCCACTATTCCTTATGCCACTAACATCAATACCAACAATCAGCGTTTCTCCAACAATCCAGACAGTCAAATTCTCACATGCAATACTGAAGTTATTCATTTACTTCTCTATCACCTCTTTAGTGTTCACAAACACTAGCCTATACAATGAAGGAGAATTATTTTCACTACAACAATATATTTCTTATTTGGGGCATGAGGTATCCTGGCATAAGTTATGTGCTCATGGGTCACAATCATTAGCACTAGCCCTTGCCACTCTTCCTTATGCCACTAACACCAATACAAACAATCAGTGTTTCTTCAAACAATCCAGGCAGTCAAATTCTTACATGCAATATTGAACCCATTCATTTACTTCTGTATCACCTATTTAGTGTTCACAAACGCTAGCCGATACAATGAAGGAGAATTATTTTCACTACAACAATATATTTCTTATTTGGGGCATGAGGTATCCTGGCATAAGTTATGTGCTCATGGGTCACAATCATTAGCACTAGCCCTTGCCACTCTTCCTTATGCCACTAACACCAATACAAACAATCAGTGTTTCTTCAAACAATCCAGGCAGTCAAATTCTTACATGCAATATTGAACGCATTCATTTACTTCTGTATCACCTATTTAGTGTTCACAAACGCTAGCCGATACAATGAAGGAGAATTATTTTCACTACAACAATATTTTTCTTGTTTGGGGCATGAGGTATCCTGGCATAAGTTATGTGCTCATGGGTCACAATCATTAGCACTAGCCCTTGCCACTCTTCCTTATGCCACTAACATCGATACCAACAATCAGTGTTTCTTCAAACAGTCTAGGCAGTCAAATTCTTACATGCAATATTGAACCCATTCATTTACTTCTTTATCACCTCTTTAGTGTTCACAAACACTAGCCTGTACAATGAAGGAGAATTATTTTCACCAGAACAATATATTTCTTATTTGGGGCATGAGGTATCCTGGCATACGTTATGTGCTCATGTGTCACAAACATTAGCACTAGCCTTCGTCCCTCTTCCTTATGCCTCTAACATCAACACCATCAATCAGTTTTTCGTCAAACTATCAGGGCAGTACAATTCTTCCATACAATGCTGCAACCGTTATGTTAGTTCCTATTGCCCCATAAGTCTTCCATACTCCTCAATATTGCTAATTCACTTCTTTATCAGTATCCAATTTCCTATCTGATGTTTGTTTTACTCTGTGTATAATTTGATCATCAATTTTGATAAAACATATTACATTACCAACGTACCTGACTTTTTCCTTTGCAGCATGAGTCAACCTTCCTTGCCCTGTACATCTGTACACCTTATATCTAGCAAGACGCAGATCTGAATCAACTGTCCATACGTCTACATCGAAAACACAACAATGAGACTCAAGGTTTCCTAATGCTGATTGTGTTCTCATGGGACGTAATCATATGCCTTACCCCATCATTGCAATCTCAGACCTCCTGGCAAATGCAGACTTTTTGGTATGTGTATTTCCATTTTCAAAGTATTTTCAGTTAGTCATTCCATCCACTAAATCTAATATTTTTTTCCATCCACACCATTCTGACCACATCTCCTTTCTAGCATCAGTTAACCACCTTTCCTAACAGGTCAACCTAATGACTTTTTAGCGACTCCATTCATCAATAGACATCCACTTCTGTCCATACAAATTATTTTGACCATCTTCTTGCACTTTAAGAGTTCTTTCTCCTTCCATTGTCCTTATGTCCTGGCAATTACTCTGTCACTACTGTTAGTGTGTGACTAATTGAAAATCATCTTCAACATATCTGAACAAGATCTTTCCTATTTGGGACATGAGATATCGTGGCATAAGTTATGTGCTCATGGGTCACAATCATTAGCACTAGCTCTCGCCACTATTCCTTATGCCACTAACATCAATACCAACAATCAGCGTTTCTCCAACAATCCAGACAGTCAAATTCTCACATGCAATACTGAAGTTATTCATTTACTTCTCTATCACCTCTTTAGTGTTCACAAACACTAGCCGAGACAATGAAGGAGAATTATTTTCCCTACAACAATATATTTCTTATTTGGGGCATGAGGTATCCTGGCATAAGTTATGTGCTCATGGGTCACAATCATTAGCACTAGCCCTTGCCACTCTTCCTTATGCCACTAACACCGATACAAACAATCAGTGTTTCTTCAAACAATCCAGGCAGTCAAATTCTTACATGCAATATTGAACCCATTCATTTACTTCTCTATCACCTCTTTAGTGTTCACAAACGCTAGCCGATACAATGAAGGAGAATTATTTTCACCAGAACAATATATTTCTTATTTGGGGCATGAGGTATCCTGGCATAAATTATGTGCTCATGGGTCACAATCATTAGCACTAGCCTTTGTCACTCTCCCTTATGCCTCTTAACATCAACACCATCAATCAGTTTTTCGTCAAACAATCAAGGCAGTCCAATTCTTCCATACAATCCTGTAACCATTATGTTAGTTCCTACTGCCTCTTAAGTCTTCCATACTCCTCAATATCGCTAATTCACTTCTTTATCAGTATCCAATTTCCTATCTCATGTTTGTTTTACTCTGTGTATAATTCGATCATCAATTTTGATAAAACATATTACATTACCAACGTACCTGACTTTTTCCTTTGCAGCATGAGTCAACCTTCCTTGCCCTGTACATCTGTACACCTTATATCTAGCAAGACGCAGATCTGAATCAACTGTCCATACTTCTACATGGAAAACACAACAATGAGACTCAAGGTTTCCTAATGCTGATTGTGTTCTCATGGGACGTAATCATATGCCTTACCCCATCATTGCAATCTCAGACCTCCTGGCAAATGCAGACTTTTTGGTATGTGTATTTCCATTTTCAAAGTATTTTCAGTTAGTCATTCCATCCACTAAATCTAATATTTTTTTCCATCCACACTATTCTGACCACATCTCCTTTCTAGCATCAGTTAACCACCTTTCCTAACAGGTCAACCTAATGACTTTTTAGCGATTCCATTCATCAATAGACATCCACTTCTGTCCATAAAAATTATTCTGACCATCTTCTTGCATTTTAAGAGTTCTTTCTCCTTCCATTGTCCTTATGTCCTGGTAATTACTCCGTCACTACTGTTAGTGTGTGACTAATTGAAAATCATCTTCAACATATCTGAACAAGATCTTTCCTATTTGGGACATGAGATATCGTGGCATAAGTTATGTGCTCATGGGTCACAATCATTAGCACTAGCTCTCGCCACTATTCCTTATGCCACTAACATCAATACCAACAATCAGCGTTTCTCCAACAATCCAGACAGTCAAATTCTCACATGCAATACTGAAGTTATTCATTTACTTCTCTATCACCTCTTTAGTGTTCACAAACACTAGCCTATACAATGAAGGAGAATTATTTTCACTACAACAATATATTTCTTATTTGGGGCATGAGGTATCCTGGCATAAGTTATGTGCTCATGGGTCACAATCATTAGCACTAGCCCTTGCCACTCTTCCTTATGCCACTAACACCAATACAAACAATCAGTGTTTCTTCAAACAATCCAGGCAGTCAAATTCTTACATGCAATATTGAACCCATTCATTTACTTCTGTATCACCTATTTAGTGTTCACAAACGCTAGCCGATACAATGAAGGAGAATTATTTTCACTACAACAATATATTTCTTATTTGGGGCATGAGGTATCCTGGCATAAGTTATGTGCTCATGGGTCACAATCATTAGCACTAGCCCTTGCCACTCTTCCTTATGCCACTAACACCAATACAAACAATCAGTGTTTCTTCAAACAATCCAGGCAGTCAAATTCTTACATGCAATATTGAACGCATTCATTTACTTCTGTATCACCTATTTAGTGTTCACAAACGCTAGCCGATACAATGAAGGAGAATTATTTTCACTACAACAATATTTTTCTTGTTTGGGGCATGAGGTATCCTGGCATAAGTTATGTGCTCATGGGTCACAATCATTAGCACTAGCCCTTGCCACTCTTCCTTATGCCACTAACATCGATACCAACAATCAGTGTTTCTTCAAACAGTCTAGGCAGTCAAATTCTTACATGCAATATTGAACCCATTCATTTACTTCTTTATCACCTCTTTAGTGTTCACAAACACTAGCCTGTACAATGAAGGAGAATTATTTTCACCAGAACAATATATTTCTTATTTGGGGCATGAGGTATCCTGGCATACGTTATGTGCTCATGTGTCACAAACATTAGCACTAGCCTTCGTCCCTCTTCCTTATGCCTCTAACATCAACACCATCAATCAGTTTTTCGTCAAACTATCAGGGCAGTACAATTCTTCCATACAATGCTGCAACCGTTATGTTAGTTCCTATTGCCCCATAAGTCTTCCATACTCCTCAATATTGCTAATTCACTTCTTTATCAGTATCCAATTTCCTATCTGATGTTTGTTTTACTCTGTGTATAATTTGATCATCAATTTTGATAAAACATATTACATTACCAACGTACCTGACTTTTTCCTTTGCAGCATGAGTCAACCTTCCTTGCCCTGTACATCTGTACACCTTATATCTAGCAAGACGCAGATCTGAATCAACTGTCCATACGTCTACATCGAAAACACAACAATGAGACTCAAGGTTTCCTAATGCTGATTGTGTTCTCATGGGACGTAATCATATGCCTTACCCCATCATTGCAATCTCAGACCTCCTGGCAAATGCAGACTTTTTGGTATGTGTATTTCCATTTTCAAAGTATTTTCAGTTAGTCATTCCATCCACTAAATCTAATATTTTTTTCCATCCACACCATTCTGACCACATCTCCTTTCTAGCATCAGTTAACCACCTTTCCTAACAGGTCAACCTAATGACTTTTTAGCGACTCCATTCATCAATAGACATCCACTTCTGTCCATACAAATTATTTTGACCATCTTCTTGCACTTTAAGAGTTCTTTCTCCTTCCATTGTCCTTATGTCCTGGCAATTACTCTGTCACTACTGTTAGTGTGTGACTAATTGAAAATCATCTTCAACATATCTGAACAAGATCTTTCCTATTTGGGACATGAGATATCGTGGCATAAGTTATGTGCTCATGGGTCACAATCATTAGCACTAGCTCTCGCCACTATTCCTTATGCCACTAACATCAATACCAACAATCAGCGTTTCTCCAACAATCCAGACAGTCAAATTCTCACATGCAATACTGAAGTTATTCATTTACTTCTCTATCACCTCTTTAGTGTTCACAAACACTAGCCGAGACAATGAAGGAGAATTATTTTCCCTACAACAATATATTTCTTATTTGGGGCATGAGGTATCCTGGCATAAGTTATGTGCTCATGGGTCACAATCATTAGCACTAGCCCTTGCCACTCTTCCTTATGCCACTAACACCGATACAAACAATCAGTGTTTCTTCAAACAATCCAGGCAGTCAAATTCTTACATGCAATATTGAACCCATTCATTTACTTCTCTATCACCTCTTTAGTGTTCACAAACGCTAGCCGATACAATGAAGGAGAATTATTTTCACCAGAACAATATATTTCTTATTTGGGGCATGAGGTATCCTGGCATAAATTATGTGCTCATGGGTCACAATCATTAGCACTAGCCTTTGTCACTCTCCCTTATGCCTCTTAACATCAACACCATCAATCAGTTTTTCGTCAAACAATCAAGGCAGTCCAATTCTTCCATACAATCCTGTAACCATTATGTTAGTTCCTACTGCCTCTTAAGTCTTCCATACTCCTCAATATCGCTAATTCACTTTTTTATCAGTATCCAATTTCCTATCTGATGTTTGTTTTACTCTGTGTATAATTCGATCATCAATTTTGATAAAACATATTACATTACCAACGTACCTGACTTTTTCCTTTGCAGCATGAGTCAACCTTCCTTGCCCTGTACATCTGTACACCTTATATCTAGCAAGACGCAGATCTGAATCAACTGTCCATACGTCTACATCGAAAACACAACAATGAGACTCAAGGTTTCCTAATGCTGATTGTGTTCTCATGGGACGTAATCATATGCCTTACCCCATCATTGCAATCTCAGACCTCCTGGCAAATGCAGACTTTTTGGTATGTGTATTTCCATTTTCAAAGTATTTTCAGTTAGTCATTCCATCCACTAAATCTAATATTTTTTTCCATCCACACCATTCTGACCACATCTCCTTTCTAGCATCAGTTAACCACCTTTCCTAACAGGTCAACCTAATGACTTTTTAGCGACTCCATTCATCAATAGACATCCACTTCTGTCCATACAAATTATTTTGACCATCTTCTTGCACTTTAAGAGTTCTTTCTCCTTCCATTGTCCTTATGTCCTGGCAATTACTCTGTCACTACTGTTAGTGTGTGACTAATTGAAAATCATCTTCAACATATCTGAACAAGATCTTTCCTATTTGGGACATGAGATATCGTGGCATAAGTTATGTGCTCATGGGTCACAATCATTAGCACTAGCTCTCGCCACTATTCCTTATGCCACTAACATCAATACCAACAATCAGCGTTTCTCCAACAATCCAGACAGTCAAATTCTCACATGCAATACTGAAGTTATTCATTTACTTCTCTATCACCTCTTTAGTGTTCACAAACACTAGCCGAGACAATGAAGGAGAATTATTTTCCCTACAACAATATATTTCTTATTTGGGGCATGAGGTATCCTGGCATAAGTTATGTGCTCATGGGTCACAATCATTAGCACTAGCCCTTGCCACTCTTCCTTATGCCACTAACACCGATACAAACAATCAGTGTTTCTTCAAACAATCCAGGCAGTCAAATTCTTACATGCAATATTGAACCCATTCATTTACTTCTCTATCACCTCTTTAGTGTTCACAAACGCTAGCCGATACAATGAAGGAGAATTATTTTCACCAGAACAATATATTTCTTATTTGGGGCATGAGGTATCCTGGCATAAATTATGTGCTCATGGGTCACAATCATTAGCACTAGCCTTTGTCACTCTCCCTTATGCCTCTTAACATCAACACCATCAATCAGTTTTTCGTCAAACAATCAAGGCAGTCCAATTCTTCCATACAATCCTGTAACCATTATGTTAGTTCCTACTGCCTCTTAAGTCTTCCATACTCCTCAATATCGCTAATTCACTTTTTTATCAGTATCCAATTTCCTATCTGATGTTTGTTTTACTCTGTGTATAATTCGATCATCAATTTTGATAAAACATATTACATTACCAACGTACCTGACTTTTTCCTTTTTCTTTGCCCTGTACATCTGTACACCTTATATCTAGCAAGACGCAGATCTGAATCAACTGTCCATACTTCTACATGGAAAACACAACAATGAGACTCAAGGTTTCCTAATGCTGATTGTGTGCTCATGGGACGTAATCATATGCCTTACCCCATCATTCCAATCTCAGACCTCCTGGCAAATGCAGACTTTTTGGTATGTGTATTTCCATTTTCAAAGTATTTTCAGTTAGTCATTCCATCCACTAAATCTAATATTTCTTTCCATGCACACTATTCTGACCACATCTCCTTTCTAGCATCAGTTAACCACCTTTCCTAACAGGTCAACCTAATGACTTTTTAGCGACTCCATTCATCAATAGACATCCACTTCTGTCCATACAAATTATTCTGACCATCTACTTGCACTTTAAGAGTTCTTTCTCCTTCCATTGTCCTTATGTCCTGGTAATTACTCCGTCACTACTGTTAGTGTGTGACTAATTGAAAATCATCTTCAACATATCTGAACAAGATCTTTCCTATTTGGGACATGAGATATCGTGGCATAAGTTATGTGCTCATGGATCACAATCATTAGCACTAGCTCTCGCCACTATTCCTTATGCCACTAACATCAATACCAACAATCAGCGTTTCTCCAACAATCCAGGCAGTCAAATTCTCACATGCAATACTGAAGTTATTCATTTACTTCTCTATCACCTCTTTAGTGTTCACAAACGCTAGCCGATGCAATGAAGGAGAATTATTTTCACTACAACAATATATTTCTTATTTGGAGCATGAGGTATCCTGGCATAAGTTATGTGCTCATGGGTCACAAACATTAGCACTAGCCTTCACCCGTCTTCCTTATGCCTCTAACATCAACACCATCAATCAGTTTTTCGTCAAACTATCAGGGCAGTACAATTCTTCCATACAATGCTGCAACCGTTATGTTAGTTCCTATTGCCCCTTAAGTCTTCAATACTCCTCAATATTGCTAATTCACTTCTTTATCAGTATCCAATTTCCTATCTGATGTTTGTTTTACTCTGTGTATAATTCGATCATCAATTTTGATAAAACATATTACATTACCAACGTACCTGACTTTTTCCTTTTTCCTTGCCCTGTACATCTGTACACCTTATATCTAGCAAGACGCAGATCTGAATCAACTGTCCATACTTCTACATGGAAAACACAACAATGAGACTCAAGGTTTCCTAATGCTGATTGTGTGCTCATGGGACGTAATCATATGCCATACCCCATCATTGCAATCTCAGACCTCCTGGCAAATGCAGACTTTTTGGTATGTGTATTTCCATTTTCAAAGTATTTTCAGTTAGTCATTCCATCCACTAAATCTAATATTTCTTTCCATGCACACCATTCTGACCACATCTCCTTTCTAGCATCAGTTAACCACCTTTCCTAACAGGTCAACCTAATGACTTTTTAGCGACTCCATTCATCAATAGACATCCACTTCTGTCCATACAAATTATTCTGACCATCTTCTTGCATTTTAAGAGTTCTTTCTCCTTCCATTGTCCTTATGTCCTGGTAATTACTCTGTCACTACTGTTAGTGTGTGACTAATTGAAAATCATCTTCAACATATCTGAACAAGATCTTTCCTATTTGGGACATGAGATATCGTGGCATAAGTTATGTGCTCATGGGTCACAATCATTAGCACTAGCTCTCGCCACTATTCCTTATGCCACTAACATCAATACCAACAATCAGCGTTTCTCCAACAATCCAGACAGTCAAATTCTCACATGCAATACTGAAGTTATTCATTTACTTCTCTATCACCTCTTTAGTGTTGACAAACACTAGCCGAGACAATGAAGGAGAATTATTTTCACTACAACAATATGTTTCTTATTTGGGGCATGAGGTATCCTGGCATAAGTTATGTGCTCATGGGTCACAAACATTAGCACTAGCCTTCGTCCGTCTTCCTTATGCCTCTAACATCAACACCATCAATCAGTTTTTCGTCAAACTATCAGGGCAGTACAATTCTTCCATACAATGCTGCAACCGTTATGTTAGTTCCTATTGCCCCTTAAGTCTTCCATACTCCTCAATATTGCTAATTCACTTCTTTATCAGTATCCAATTTCCTATCTGATGTTTGTTTTACTCTGTGTATAATTCGATCATCAATTTTGATAAAACATATTACATTACCAACGTACCTGACTTTTTCCTTTTTCCTTGCCCTGTACATCTGTACACCTTATATCTAGCAAGACGCAGATCTGAATCAACTGTCCATACTTCTACATGGAAAACACAACAATGAGACTCAAGGTTTCCTAATGCTGATTGTGTGCTCATGGGACGTAATCATATGCCTTGCCCCATCATTGCAATCTCAGACCTCCTGGCAAATGCAGACTTTTTGGTATGTGTATTTCCATTTTCAAAGTATTTTCAGTTAGTCATTCCATCCACTAAATCTAATATTTCTTTCCATGCACACCATTCTGACCACATCTCCTTTCTAGCATCAGTTAACCACCTTTCCTAACAGGTCAACCTAATGACTTTTTAGCGACTCCATTCATCAATAGACATCCACTTCTGTCCATACAAATTATTCTGACCATCTACTTGCACTTTAAGAGTTCTTTCTCCTTCCATTGTCCTTATTTCCTGGTAATTACTCTGTCACTACTGTTAGTGTGTGACTAATTGAAAATCATCTTCAACATATCTGAACAAGATCTTTCCTATTTGGGACATGAGATATCGTGGCATAAGTTATGTGCTCATGGGTCACAATCATTAGCACTAGCTCTCGCCACTATTCCTTATGCCACTAACATCAATACCAACAATCAGCGTTTCTCCAACAATCCAGACAGTCAAATTCTCACATGCAATACTGACGTTATTCATTTACTTCTCTATCACCTCTTTAGTGTTCACAAAACCTAGCCTATACAATGAAGGAGAATTATTTTCACTACAACAATATATTTCTTATTTGGAGCATGAGGTATCCTGGCATAAGTTATGTGCTCATGGGTCACAATCATTAGCACTAGCCCTTGCCACTCTTCCTTATGCCACTAACACCGATACAAACAATCAGTGTTTCTTCAAACAGTCTAGGCAGTCAAATTCTTACCTGCAATATTGAACCCATTCATTTACTTCTCTATCACCTCTTTAGTGTTCACAAACACTAGCCTGTACAATGAAGGAGAATTATTTTCACTCCACCAATATATTTCTTATTTGGGGCATGAGGTATCCTGGCATAAGTTATGTGCTCATGGGTCACAATCATTAGCACTAGCCCTTGTCACTCTTCCTTATCCCACTAACACGGATACCAACAATCAGTGTTTCTTCAAACAATCAAGGCAGTCAACTTCTTCCATACAATGCTGTATGCATTATGTTAGTTCCTACTGCCTCTTAACTCTTCCATACTCCTCAATATCGCTAATTCACTTCTTTATCAGTATCCAATTTCCTATCTGATGTTTGTTTTACTCTGTGTATAATTCGATCATCAATTTTGATAAAACATATTACATTACCAACGTACCTGACGTTTTCCTTTGCAGCATGAGTCAACCTTCCTTGCCCTGTACATCTGTACACCTTATATCTAGCAAGACGTAGATCTGAATCAACTGTCCATACGTCTACATGGAAAACACAACAATGAGACTCAAGGTTTCCTAATGCTGATTGTGTGCTCATGGGACGTAATCATATGCCTTACCCCATCATTGCAATCTCAGACCTCCTGGCAAATGCAGACTTTTTGGTATGTGTATTTCCATTTTCAAAGTATTTTCAGTTAGTCATTCCATCCACTAAATCTAATATTTCTTTCCATGCACACCATTCTGACCACATCTCCTTTCTAGCATCAGTTAACCACCTTTCCTAACAGGTCAACCTAATGACTTTTTAGCGACTCCATTCATCAATAGACATCCACTTCTGTCCATACAAATTATTCTGACCATCTACTTGCACTTTAAGAGTTCTTTCTCCTTCCATTGTCCTTATGTCCTGGTAATTACTCTGTCACTACTGTTAGTGTGTGACTAATTGAAAATCATCTTCAACATATCTGAACAAGATCTTTCCTATTTGGGACATGAGATATCGTGGCATAAGTTATGTGCTCATGGGTCACAATCATTAGCACTAGCTCTCGCCACTATTCCTTATGCCACTAACATCAATACCAACAATCAGCGTTTCTCCAACAATCCAGACAGTCAAATTCTCACATGCAATACTGAAGTTATTCATTTACTTCTCTATCACCTCTTTAGTGTTCACAAACGCTAGCCTATATAATAAAGGAGAATTATTTTCACTACTACAATATATTTCTTATTTGGGGCATGAGGTATCCTAGCATAAGTTATGTGCTCATGGGTCACAATCATTAGCACTAGCCCTTGCCACTCTTCCTTATGCCACTAACATCGATACAAACAATCAGTGTTTCTTCAAACAGTCTAGGCAGTCAAATTCTTACCTGCAATATTGAACCCATTCATTTACTTCTCTATCACCTCTTTAGTGTTCACAAACACTAGCCTGTACAATGAAGGAGAATTATTTTCACTACAACAATATATTTCTTATTTGGGGCATGAGGTATCCTGGCATAAGTTATGTGCTCATGGGTCACAATCATTAGCACTAGCCCTTGCCACTCTTCCTTATGCCACTAACATCGATACAAACAATCAGTGTTTCTTCCAACAGTCTAGGCAGTCAAATTCTTACATGCAATATTGAACCCATTCATTTACTTCTCTATCACCTCTTTAGTGTTCACAAACACTAGCCTGTACAATGAAGGAGAATTATTTTCACTACTACAATATATTTCTTATTTGGGGCATGAGGTATCCTGGCATAAGTTATGTGCTCATGGGTCACAATCATTAGCACTAGCCCTTGCCACTCTTCCTTATCCCACTAACACGGATACCAACAATCAGTGTATCTTCAAACAATCAAGGCAGTCAAATTCTTCCATACAATGCTGTATCCATTATGTTAGTTCCTACTGCCTCTTAAGTCTTCCATACTCCTCAATATTGCTAATTCACTTCTTTATCAGTATCCAATTTCCTATCTGATGTTTGTTTTACTCTGTGTATAATTCGATCATCAATTTTGATAAAACATATTACATTACCAACGTACCTGACGTTTTCCTTTGCAGCATGAGTCAACCTTCCTTGCCCTGTACATCTGTACACCTTATATCTAGCAAGACGTAGATCTGAATCAACTGTCCATACGTCTACATGGAAAACACAACAATGAGACTCAAGGTTTCCTAATGCTGATTGTGTTCTCATGGGACGTAATCATATGCCTTACCCCATCATTGTAATCTCAGACCTCCTGGCAAATGCAGACTTTTTGGTATGTGTATTTCCATTTTCAAAGTATTTTCAGTTAGTCATTCCATCCACTAAATCTAATATTTCTTTCCATGCACACCATTCTGACCACATCTCCTTTCTAGCATCAGTTAACCACCTTTCCTAACAGGTCAACCTAATGACTTTTTAGCGACTCCATTCATCAATAGACATCCACTTCTGTCCATACAAATTATTCTGACCATCTACTTGCACTTTAAGAGTTCTTTCTCCTTCCATTGTCCTTATGTCCTGGTAATTACTCTGTCACTACTGTTAGTGTGTGACTAATTGAAAATCATCTTCAACATATCTGAACAAGATCTTTCCTATTTGGGACATGAGATATCGTGGCATAAGTTATGTGCTCATGGGTCACAATCATTAGCACTAGCTCTCGCCACTCTTCCTTATGCCACTAACATCAATACCAACAATCAGCGTTTCTCCAACAATCCAGACAGTCAAATTCTCACATGCAATACTGAAGTTATTCATTTACTTCTCTATCACCTCTTTAGTGTTCACAAACACTAGCCTGTACAATGAAGGAGAATTATTTTCACTACAACAATATATTTCTTATTTGGAGCATGAGGTATCCTGGCATAAGTTATGTGCTCATGGGTCACAATCATTAGCACTAGCCCTTGCCAATCTTCCTTATGCCACTAACACCGATACAAACAATCAGTGTTTCTTCAAAGAGTCTAGGCAGTCAAATTCTTACATGCAATATTGAACCCATTCATTTACTTCTCTATCACCTCTTTAGTGTTCACAAACACTAGCCTGTACAATGAAGGAGAATTATTTTCACTACAACAATATATTTCTTATTTGGGGCATGAGGTATCCTGGCATAAGTTATGTGCTCATGGGTCACAATCATTAGCACTAGCCCTTGCCACTCTTCCTTATGCCACTAACATCGATACAAACAATCAGTGTTTCTTCAAACAGTCTAGGCAGTCAAATTCTTACCTGCAATATTGAACCCATTCATTTACTTCTCTATCACCTCTTTAGTGTTCACAAACACTAGCCTGTACAATGAAGGAGAATTATTTTCACTACTACAATATATTTCTTATTTGGGGCATGAGGTATCCTGGCATAAGTTATGTGCTCATGGGTCACAATCATTAGCACTAGCCCTTGCCACTCTTCCTTATCCCACTAACACGGATACCAACAATCAGTGTATCTTCAAACAATCAAGGCAGTCAAATTCTTCCATACAATGCTGTATCCATTATGTTAGTTCCTACTGCCTCTTAAGTCTTCCATACTCCTCAATATTGCTAATTCACTTCTTTATCAGTATCCAATTTCCTATCTGATGTTTGTTTTACTCTGTGTATAATTCGATCATCAATTTTGATAAAACATATTACATTACCAACGTACCTGACGTTTTCCTTTGCAGCATGAGTCAACCTTCCTTGCCCTGTACATCTGTACACCTTATATCTAGCAAGACGTAGATCTGAATCAACTGTCCATACGTCTACATGGAAAACACAACAATGAGACTCAAGGTTTCCTAATGCTGATTGTGTGCTCATGGGACGTAATCATATGCCTTACCCCATCATTGCAATCTCAGACCTCCTGGCAAATGCAGACTTTTTGGTATGTGTATTTCCATTTTCAAAGTATTTTCAGTTTGTCATTCCATCCACTAAATCTAATATTTCTTTCCATGCACACCATTCTGACCACATCTCCTTTCTAGCATCAGTTAACCACCTTTCCTAACAGGTCAACCTAATGACTTTTTAGCGACTCCATTCATCAATAGACATCCACTTCTGTCCATACAAATTATTCTGACCATCTACTTGCACTTTAAGAGTTCTTTCTCCTTCCATTGTCCTTATGTCCTGGTAATTACTCTGTCACTACTGTTAGTGTGTGACTAATTGAAAATCATCTTCAACATATCTGAACAAGATCTTTCCTATTTGGGACATGAGATATCGTGGCATAAGTTATGTGCTCATGGGTCACAATCATTAGCACTAGCTCTCGCCACTCTTCCTTATGCCACTAACATCAATACCAACAATCAGCGTTTCTCCAACAATCCAGACAGTCAAATTCTCACATGCAATACTGAAGTTATTCATTTACTTCTCTATCACCTCCTTAGTGTTCACAAACACTAGCCTGTACAATGAAGGAGAATTATTTTCACTACAACAATATATTTCTTATTTGGAGCATGAGGTATCCTGGCATAAGTTATGTGCTCATGGGTCACAATCATTAGCACTAGTCCTTGCCACTCTTCCTTATGCCACTAACACCGATACAAACAATCAGTGTTTCTTCAAACAGTCTACGCACTCAAGTTCTTACCTGCAATATTGAACTCATTCATTTACTTCTCTATCACCTCTTTAGTGTTCACAAACACTAGCCTGTACAATGAAGGAGAATTATTTTCACTACAACAATATATTTCTTATTTGGGGCATGAGGTATCCTGGCATAAGTTATGTGCTCATGGGTCACAATCATTAGCACTAGCCCTTGCCACTCTTCCTTATGCCACTAACATCGATACAAACAATCAGTGTTTCTTCCAACAGTCTAGGCAGTCAAATTCTTACATGCAATATTGAACCCATTCATTTACTTCTCTATCACCTCTTTAGTGTTCACAAACACTAGCCTGTACAATGAAGGAGAATTATTTTCACTACTACAATATATTTCTTATTTGGGGCATGAGGTATCCTGGCATAAGTTATGTGCTCATGGGTCACAATCATTAGCACTAGCCCTTGCCACTCTTCCTTATCCCACTAACACGGATACCAACAATCAGTGTATCTTCAAACAATCAAGGCAGTCAAATTCTTCCATACAATGCTGTATCCATTATGTTAGTTCCTACTGCCTCTTAAGTCTTCCATACTCCTCAATATTGCTAATTCACTTCTTTATCAGTATCCAATTTCCTATCTGATGTTTGTTTTACTCTGTGTATAATTCGATCATCAATTTTGATAAAACATATTACATTACCAACGTACCTGACGTTTTCCTTTGCAGCATGAGTCAACCTTCCTTGCCCTGTACATCTGTACACCTTATATCTAGCAAGACGTAGATCTGAATCAACTGTCCATACGTCTACATGGAAAACACAACAATGAGACTCAAGGTTTCCTAATGCTGATTGTGTTCTCATGGGACGTAATCATATGCCTTACCCCATCATTGCAATCTCAGACCTCCTGGCAAATGCAGACTTTTTGGTATGTGTATTTCCATTTTCAAAGTATTTTCAGTTAGTCATTCCATCCACTAAATCTAATATTTCTTTCCATGCACACCATTCTGACCACATCTCCTTTCTAGCATCAGTTAACCACCTTTCCTAACAGGTCAACCTAATGACTTTTTAGCGACTCCATTCATCAATAGACATCCACTTCTGTCCATACAAATTATTCTGACCATCTACTTGCACTTTAAGAGTTCTTTCTCCTTCCATTGTCCTTATGTCCTGGTAATTACTCTGTCACTACTGTTAGTGTGTGACTAATTGAAAATCATCTTCAACATATCTGAACAAGATCTTTCCTATTTGGGACATGAGATATCGTGGCATAAGTTATGTGCTCATGGGTCACAATCATTAGCACTAGCTCTCGCCACTCTTCCTTATGCCACTAACATCAATACCAACAATCAGCGTTTCTCCAACAATCCAGACAGTCAAATTCTCACATGCAATACTGAAGTTATTCATTTACTTCTCTATCACCTCTTTAGTGTTCACAAACACTAGCCTGTACAATGAAGGAGAATTATTTTCACTACAACAATATATTTCTTATTTGGAGCATGAGGTATCCTGGCATAAGTTATGTGCTCATGGGTCACAATCATTAGCACTAGCCCTTGCCAATCTTCCTTATGCCACTAACACCGATACAAACAATCAGTGTTTCTTCAAAGAGTCTAGGCAGTCAAATTCTTACATGCAATATTGAACCCATTCATTTACTTCTCTATCACCTCTTTAGTGTTCACAAACACTAGCCTGTACAATGAAGGAGAATTATTTTCACTACAACAATATATTTCTTATTTGGGGCATGAGGTATCCTGGCATAAGTTATGTGCTCATGGGTCACAATCATTAGCACTAGCCCTTGCCACTCTTCCTTATGCCACTAACATCGATACAAACAATCAGTGTTTCTTCAAACAGTCTAGGCAGTCAAATTCTTACATGCAATATTGAACCCATTCATTTACTTCTCTATCACCTCTTTAGTGTTCACAAACACTAGCCTGTACAATGAAGGAGAATTATTTTCACTAGTACAATATATTTCTTATTTGGGGCATGAGGTATCCTGGCATAAGTTATGTGCTCATGGGTCACAATCATTAGCACTAGCCCTTGCCACTCTTCCTTATCCCACTAACACGGATACCAACAATCAGTGTATCTTCAAACAATCAAGGCAGTCAAATTCTTCCATACAATGCTGTATCCATTATGTTAGTTCCTACTGCCTCTTAAGTCTTCCATACTCCTCAATATTGCTAATTCACTTCTTTATCAGTATCCAATTTCCTATCTGATGTTTGTTTTACTCTGTGTATAATTCGATCATCAATTTTGATAAAACATATTACATTACCAACGTACCTGACGTTTTCCTTTGCAGCATGAGTCAACCTTCCTTGCCCTGTACATCTGTACACCTTATATCTAGCAAGACGTAGATCTGAATCAACTGTCCATACGTCTACATGGAAAACACAACAATGAGACTCAAGGTTTCCTAATGCTGATTGTGTTCTCATGGGACGTAATCATATGCCTTACCCCATCATTGCAATCTCAGACCTCCTGGCAAATGCAGACTTTTTGGTATGTGTATTTCCATTTTCAAAGTATTTTCAGTTAGTCATTCCATCCACTAAATCTAATATTTCTTTCCATGCACACCATTCTGACCACATCTCCTTTCTAGCATCAGTTAACCACCTTTCCTAACAGGTCAACCTAATGACTTTTTAGCGACTCCATTCATCAATAGACATCCACTTCTGTCCATACAAATTATTCTGACCATCTACTTGCACTTTAAGAGTTCTTTCTCCTTCCATTGTCCTTATGTCCTGGTAATTA
This sequence comes from Ostrea denselamellosa, assembly GCA_024699665.1. Taxonomy (NCBI): domain Eukaryota; kingdom Metazoa; phylum Mollusca; class Bivalvia; order Ostreida; family Ostreidae; genus Ostrea; species Ostrea denselamellosa. The sequence continues at coordinate 3,536,309 of JAMZEH010000006.1, read as the reverse complement.
CTCTGTCACTACTGTTAGTGTGTGACTAATTGAAAATCATCTTCAACATATCTGAACAAGATCTTTCCTATTTGGGACATGAGATATCGTGGCATAAGTTATGTGCTCATGGGTCACAATCATTAGCACTAGCTCTCGCCACTCTTCCTTATGCCACTAACATCAATACCAACAATCAGCGTTTCTCCAACAATCCAGACAGTCAAATTCTCACATGCAATACTGAAGTTATTCATTTACTTCTCTATCACCTCTTTAGTGTTCACAAACACTAGCCTGTACAATGAAGGAGAATTATTTTCACTACAACAATATATTTCTTATTTGGAGCATGAGGTATCCTGGCATAAGTTATGTGCTCATGGGTCACAATCATTAGCACTAGCCCTTGCCAATCTTCCTTATGCCACTAACACCGATACAAACAATCAGTGTTTCTTCAAAGAGTCTAGGCAGTCAAATTCTTACATGCAATATTGAACCCATTCATTTACTTCTCTATCACCTCTTTAGTGTTCACAAACACTAGCCTGTACAATGAAGGAGAATTATTTTCACTACAACAATATATTTCTTATTTGGGGCATGAGGTATCCTGGCATAAGTTATGTGCTCATGGGTCACAATCATTAGCACTAGCCCTTGCCACTCTTCCTTATGCCACTAACATCGATACAAACAATCAGTGTTTCTTCAAACAGTCTAGGCAGTCAAATTCTTACCTGCAATATTGAACCCATTCATTTACTTCTCTATCACCTCTTTAGTGTTCACAAACACTAGCCTGTACAATGAAGGAGAATTATTTTCACTACTACAATATATTTCTTATTTGGGGCATGAGGTATCCTGGCATAAGTTATGTGCTCATGGGTCACAATCATTAGCACTAGCCCTTGCCACTCTTCCTTATCCCACTAACACCGATACCAACAATCAGTGTATCTTCAAACAATCAAGGCAGTCAAATTCTTCCATACAATGCTGTATCCATTATGTTAGTTCCTACTGCCTCTTAAGTCTTCCATACTCCTCAATATTGCTAATTCACTTCTTTATCAGTATCCAATTTCCTATCTGATGTTTGTTTTACTCTGTGTATAATTCGATCATCAATTTTGATAAAACATATTACATTACCAACGTACCTGACGTTTTCCTTTGCAGCATGAGTCAACCTTCCTTGCCCTGTACATCTGTACACCTTATATCTAGCAAGACGTAGATCTGAATCAACTGTCCATACGTCTACATGGAAAACACAACAATGAGACTCAAGGTTTCCTAATGCTGGTTGTGTGCTCATGGGACGTAATCATATGCCTTACCCCATCATTGCAATCTCAGACCTCCTGGCAAATGCAGACTTTTTGGTATGTGTATTTCCATTTTCAAAGTATTTTCAGTTAGTCATTCCATCCACTAAATCTAATATTTCTTTCCATGCACACCATTCTGACCACATCTCCTTTCTAGCATCAGTTAACCACCTTTCCTAACAGGTCAACCTAATGACTTTTTAGCGACTCCATTCATCAATAGACATCCACTTCTGTCCATACAAATTATTCTGACCATCTACTTGCACTTTAAGAGTTCTTTCTCCTTCCATTGTCCTTATGTCCTGGTAATTACTCTGTCACTACTGTTAGTGTGTGACTAATTGAAAATCATCTTCAACATATCTGAACAAGATCTTTCCTATTTGGGACATGAGATATCGTGGCATAAGTTATGTGCTCATGGGTCACAATCATTAGCACTAGCTCTCGCCACTCTTCCTTATGCCACTAACATCAATACCAACAATCAGCGTTTCTCCAACAATCCAGACAGTCAAATTCTCACATGCAATACTGAAGTTATTCATTTACTTCTCTATCACCTCTTTAGTGTTCACAAACACTAGCCTATACAATGAAGGAGAATTATTTTCACTACAACAATATATTTCTTATTTGGAGCATGAGGTATCCTGGCATAAGTTATGTGCTCATGGGTCACAATCATTAGCACTAGCCCTTGCCACTCTTCCTTATGCCACTAACATCGATACAAACAATCAGCGTTTCTTCAAACAGTCTAGGCAGTCAAATTCTTACCTGCAATATTGAACCCATTCATTTACTTCTCTATCACCTCTTTAGTGTTCACAAACACTAGCCTGTACAATGAAGGAGAATTATTTTCACTACAACAATATATTTCTTATTTGGGGCATGAGGTATCCTGGCATAAGTTATGTGCTCATGGGTCACAATCATTAGCACTAGCCCTTGCCACTCTTCCTTATGCCACTAACATCGATACAAACAATCAGTGTTTCTTCAAACAGTCTAGGCAGTCAAATTCTTACATGCAATATTGAACCCATTCATTTACTTCTCTATCACCTCTTTAGTGTTCACAAACACTAGCCTGTACAATGAAGGAGAATTATTTTCACTACTACAATATATTTCTTATTTGGGGCATGAGGTATCCTGGCATAAGTTATGTGCTCATGGGTCACAATCATTAGCACTAGCCCTTGCCACTCTTCCTTATCCCACTAACACGGATACCAACAATCAGTGTATCTTCAAACAATCAAGGCAGTCAAATTCTTCCATACAATGCTGTATCCATTATGTTAGTTCCTACTGCCTCTTAAGTCTTCCATACTCCTCAATATTGCTAATTCACTTCTTTATCAGTATCCAATTTCCTATCTGATGTTTGTTTTACTCTGTGTATAATTCGATCATCAATTTTGATAAAACATATTACATTACCAACGTACCTGACGTTTTCCTTTGCAGCATGAGTCAACCTTCCTTGCCCTGTACATCTGTACACCTTATATCTAGCAAGACGTAGATCTGAATCAACTGTCCATACGTCTACATGGAAAACACAACAATGAGACTCAAGGTTTCCTAATGCTGATTGTGTTCTCATGGGACGTAATCATATGCCTTACCCCATCATTGCAATCTCAGACCTCCTGGCAAATGCAGACTTTTTGGTATGTGTATTTCCATTTTCAAAGTATTTTCAGTTAGTCATTCCATCCACTAAATCTAATATTTCTTTCCATGCACACCATTCTGACCACATCTCCTTTCTAGCATCAGTTAACCACCTTTCCTAACAGGTCAACCTAATGACTTTTTAGCGACTCCATTCATCAATAGACATCCACTTCTGTCCATACAAATTATTCTGACCATCTACTTGCACTTTAAGAGTTCTTTCTCCTTCCATTGTCCTTATGTCCTGGTAATTACTCTGTCACTACTGTTAGTGTGTGACTAATTGAAAATCATCTTCAACATATCTGAACAAGATCTTTCCTATTTGGGACATGAGATATCGTGGCATAAGTTATGTGCTCATGGGTCACAATCATTAGCACTAGCTCTCGCCACTCTTCCTTATGCCACTAACATCAATACCAACAATCAGCGTTTCTCCAACAATCCAGACAGTCAAATTCTCACATGCAATACTGAAGTTATTCATTTACTTCTCTATCACCTCTTTAGTGTTCACAAACACTAGCCTGTACAATGAAGGAGAATTATTTTCACTACAACAATATATTTCTTATTTGGAGCATGAGGTATCCTGGCATAAGTTATGTGCTCATGGGTCACAATCATTAGCACTAGCCCTTGCCAATCTTCCTTATGCCACTAACACCGATACAAACAATCAGTGTTTCTTCAAAGAGTCTAGGCAGTCAAATTCTTACATGCAATATTGAACCCATTCATTTACTTCTCTATCACCTCTTTAGTGTTCACAAACACTAGCCTGTACAATGAAGGAGAATTATTTTCACTACAACAATATATTTTTTATTTGGGGCATGAGGTATCCTGGCATAAGTTATGTGCTCATGGGTCACAATCATTAGCACTAGCCCTTGCCACTCTTCCTTATGCCACTAACATCGATACAAACAATCAGTGTTTCTTCAAACAGTCTAGGCAGTCAAATTCTTACCTGCAATATTGAACCCATTCATTTACTTCTCTATCACCTCTTTAGTGTTCACAAACACTAGCCTGTACAATGAAGGAGAATTATTTTCACTACTACAATATATTTCTTATTTGGGGCATGAGGTATCCTGGCATAAGTTATGTGCTCATGGGTCACAATCATTAGCACTAGCCCTTGCCACTCTTCCTTATCCCACTAACACCGATACCAACAATCAGTGTATCTTCAAACAATCAAGGCAGTCAAATTCTTCCATACAATGCTGTATCCATTATGTTAGTTCCTACTGCCTCTTAAGTCTTCCATACTCCTCAATATTGCTAATTCACTTCTTTATCAGTATCCAATTTCCTATCTGATGTTTGTTTTACTCTGTGTATAATTCGATCATCAATTTTGATAAAACATATTACATTACCAACGTACCTGACGTTTTCCTTTGCAGCATGAGTCAACCTTCCTTGCCCTGTACATCTGTACACCTTATATCTAGCAAGACGTAGATCTGAATCAACTGTCCATACGTCTACATGGAAAACACAACAATGAGACTCAAGGTTTCCTAATGCTGGTTGTGTGCTCATGGGACGTAATCATATGCCTTACCCCATCATTGCAATCTCAGACCTCCTGGCAAATGCAGACTTTTTGGTATGTGTATTTCCATTTTCAAAGTATTTTCAGTTAGTCATTCCATCCACTAAATCTAATATTTCTTTCCATGCACACCATTCTGACCACATCTCCTTTCTAGCATCAGTTAACCACCTTTCCTAACAGGTCAACCTAATGACTTTTTAGCGACTCCATTCATCAATAGACATCCACTTCTGTCCATACAAATTATTCTGACCATCTACTTGCACTTTAAGAGTTCTTTCTCCTTCCATTGTCCTTATGTCCTGGTAATTACTCTGTCACTACTGTTAGTGTGTGACTAATTGAAAATCATCTTCAACATATCTGAACAAGATCTTTCCTATTTGGGACATGAGATATCGTGGCATAAGTTATGTGCTCATGGGTCACAATCATTAGCACTAGCTCTCGCCACTCGTCCTTATGCCACTAACATCAATACCAACAATCAGCGTTTCTCCAACAATCCAGACAGTCAAATTCTCACATGCAATACTGAAGTTATTCATTTACTTCTCTATCACCTCTTTAGTGTTCACAAACACTAGCCTATACAATGAAGGAGAATTATTTTCACTACAACAATATATTTCTTATTTGGAGCATGAGGTATCCTGGCATAAGTTATGTGCTCATGGGTCACAATCATTAGCACTAGCCCTTGCCACTCTTCCTTATGCCACTAACATCGATACAAACAATCAGCGTTTCTTCAAACAGTCTAGGCAGTCAAATTCTTACCTGCAATATTGAACCCATTCATTTACTTCTCTATCACCTCTTTAGTGTTCACAAACACTAGCCTGTACAATGAAGGAGAATTATTTTCACTAGTACAATATATTTCTTATTTGGGGCATGAGGTATCCTGGCATAAGTTATGTGCTCATGGGTCATAATCATTAGCACTAGCCCTTGCCACTCTTCCTTATGCCACTAACATCGATACAAACAATCAGTGTTTCTTCAAACAGTCTAGGCAGTCAAATTCTTACATGCAATATTGAACCCATTCATTTACTTCTCTATCACCTCTTTAGTGTTCACAAACACTAGCCTGTACAATGAGGGAGAATTATTTTCACTACTACAATATATTTCTTATTTGGGGCATGAGGTATCCTGGCATAAGTTATGTGCTCATGGGTCACAATCATTAGCACTAGCCCTTGCCACTCTTCCTTATGCCACTAACACCGATACCAACAATCAGTGTATCTTCAAACAATCAAGGCAGTCAAATTCTTCCATACAATGCTGTATCCATTATGTTAGTTCCTACTGCCTCTTAAGTCTTCCATACTCCTCAATATTGCTAATTCACTTCTTTATCAGTATCCAATTTCCTATCTGATGTTTGTTTTACTCTGTGTATAATTCGATCATCAATTTTGATAAAACATATTACATTACCAACGTACCTGACGTTTTCCTTTGCAGCATGAGTCAACCTTCCTTGCCCTGTACATCTGTACACCTTATATCTAGCAAGACGTAGATCTGAATCAACTGTCCATACGTCTACATGGAAAACACAACAATGAGACTCAAGGTTTCCTAATGCTGGTTGTGTGCTCATGGGACGTAATCATATGCCTTACCCCATCATTGCAATCTCAGACCTCCTGGCAAATGCAGACTTTTTGGTATGTGTATTTCCATTTTCAAAGTATTTTCAGTTAGTCATTCCATCCACTAAATCTAATATTTCTTTCCATGCACACCATTCTGACCACATCTCCTTTCTAGCATCAGTTAACCACCTTTCCTAACAGGTCAACCTAATGACTTTTTAGCGACTCCATTCATCAATAGACATCCACTTCTGTCCATACAAATTATTCTGACCATCTACTTGCACTTTAAGAGTTCTTTCTCCTTCCATTGTCCTTATGTCCTGGTAATTACTCTGTCACTACTGTTAGTGTGTGACTAATTGAAAATCATCTTCAACATATCTGAACAAGATCTTTCCTATTTGGGACATGAGATATCGTGGCATAAGTTATGTGCTCATGTGTCACAATCATTAGCACTAGCTCTCGCCACTCTTCCTTATGCCACTAACATCAATACCAACAATCACCGTTTCTCCAACAATCCAGACAGTCAAATTCTCACATGCAATACTGAAGTTATTCATTTACTTCTCTATCACCTCTTTAGTGTTCACAAAACCTAGCCTATACAATGAAGGAGAATTATTTTCACTACAACAATATATTTCTTATTTGGAGCATGAGGTATCCTGGCATAAGTTATGTGCTCATGGGTCACAATCATTAGCACTAGCCCTTGCCACTCTTCCTTATGCCACTAACATCGATACAAACAATCAGTGTTTCTTCAAACAGTCTAGGCAGTCAAATTCTTACCTGCAATATTGAACCCATTCATTTACTTCTCTATCACCTCTTTAGTGTTCACAAACACTAGCCTGTACAATGAAGGAGAATTATTTTCACTACAACAATATATTTCTTATTTGGGGCATGAGGTATCCTGGCATAAGTTATGTGCTCATGGGTCACAATCATTAGCACTAGCCCTTGCCACTCTTCCTTATGCCACTAACATCGATACAAACAATCAGTGTTTCTTCAAACAGTCTAGGCAGCCAAATTCTTACCTGCAATATTGAACCCATTCATTTACTTCTCTATCACCTCTTTAGTGTTCACAAACACTAGCCTGTACACTGAAGGAGAATTATTTTCACTACTACAATATATTTCTTATTTGGGGCATGAGGTATCCTGGCATAAGTTATGTGCTCATGGGTCACAATCATTAGCACTAGCCCTTGCCACTCTTCCTTATGCCACTAACACCGATACCAACAATCAGTGTATCTTCAAACAATCAAGGCAGTCAAATTCTTCCATACAATGCTGTATCCATTATGTTAGTTCCTACTGCCTCTTAAGTCTTCCATACTCCTCAATATTGCTAATTCACTTCTTTATCAGTATCCAATTTCCTATCTGATGTTTGTTTTACTCTGTGTATAATTCGATCATCAATTTTGATAAAACATATTACATTACCAACGTACCTGACGTTTTCCTTTGCAGCATGAGTCAACCTTCCTTGCCCTGTACATCTGTACACCTTATATCTAGCAAGACGTAGATCTGAATCAACTGTCCATACGTCTACATGGAAAACACAACAATGAGACTCAAGGTTTCCTAATACTGATTGTGTGCTCATGGGACGTAATCATATGCCTTACCCCATCATTGCAATCTCAGACCTCCTGGCAAATGCAGACTTTTTGGTATGTGTATTTCCATTTTCAAAGTATTTTCAGTTAGTCATTCCATCCACTAAATCTAATATTTCTTTCCATGCACACCATTCTGACCACATCTCCTTTCTAGCATCAGTTAACCACCTTTCCTAACAGGTCAACCTAATGACTTTTTAGCGACTCCATTCATCAATAGACATCCACTTCTGTCCATACAAATTATTCTGACCATCTACTTGCACTTTAAGAGTTCTTTCTCCTTCCATTGTCCTTATGTCCTGGTAATTACTCTGTCACTACTGTTAGTGTGTGACTAATTGAAAATCATCTTCAACATATCTGAACAAGATCTTTCCTATTTGGGACATGAGATATCGTGGCATAAGTTATGTGCTCATGTGTCACAATCATTAGCACTAGCTCTCGCCACTCTTCCTTATGCCACTAACATCAATACCAACAATCACCGTTTCTCCAACAATCCAGACAGTCAAATTCTCACATGCAATACTGAAGTTATTCATTTACTTCTCTATCACCTCTTTAGTGTTCACAAAACCTAGCCTATACAATGAAGGAGAATTATTTTCACTACAACAATATATTTCTTATTTGGAGCATGAGGTATCCTGGCATAAGTTATGTGCTCATGGGTCACAATCATTAGCACTAGCCCTTGCCACTCTTCCTTATGCCACTAACATCGATACAAACAATCAGTGTTTCTTCAAACAGTCTAGGCAGTCAAATTCTTACCTGCAATATTGAACCCATTCATTTACTTCTCTATCACCTCTTTAGTGTTCACAAACACTAGCCTGTACAATGAAGGAGAATTATTTTCACTACAACAATATATTTCTTATTTGGGGCATGAGGTATCCTGGCATAAGTTATGTGCTCATGGGTCACAATCATTAGCACTAGCCCTTGCCACTCTTCCTTATGCCACTAACATCGATACAAACAATCAGTGTTTCTTCAAACAGTCTAGGCAGCCAAATTCTTACCTGCAATATTGAACCCATTCATTTACTTCTCTATCACCTCTTTAGTGTTCACAAACACTAGCCTGTACAATGAAGGAGAATTATTTTCACTACTACAATATATTTCTTATTTGGGGCATGAGGTATCCTGGCATAAGTTATGTGCTCATGGGTCACAATCATTAGCACTAGCCCTTGCCACTCTTCCTTATGCCACTAACACCGATACCAACAATCAGTGTATCTTCAAACAATCAAGGCAGTCAAATTCTTCCATACAATGCTGTATCCATTATGTTAGTTCCTACTGCCTCTTAAGTCTTCCATACTCCTCAATATTGCTAATTCACTTCTTTATCAGTATCCAATTTCCTATCTGATGTTTGTTTTACTCTGTGTATAATTCGATCATCAATTTTGATAAAACATATTACATTACCAACGTACCTGACGTTTTCCTTTGCAGCATGAGTCAACCTTCCTTGCCCTGTACATCTGTACACCTTATATCTAGCAAGACGTAGATCTGAATCAACTGTCCATACGTCTACATGGAAAACACAACAATGAGACTCAAGGTTTCCTAATACTGATTGTGTGCTCATGGGACGTAATCATATGCCTTACCCCATCATTGCAATCTCAGACCTCCTGGCAAATGCAGACTTTTTGGTATGTGTATTTCCATTTTCAAAGTATTTTCAGTTAGTCATTCCATCCACTAAATCTAATATTTCTTTCCATGCACACCATTCTGACCACATCTCCTTTCTAGCATCAGTTAACCACCTTTCCTAACAGGTCAACCTAATGACTTTTTAGCGACTCCATTCATCAATAGACATCCACTTCTGTCCATACAAATTATTCTGACCATCTACTTGCACTTTAAGAGTTCTTTCTCCTTCCATTGTCCTTATGTCCTGGTAATTACTCTGTCACTACTGTTAGTGTGTGACTAATTGAAAATCATCTTCAACATATCTGAACAAGATCTTTCCTATTTGGGACATGAGATATCGTGGCATAAGTTATGTGCTCATGGGTCACAATCATTAGCACTAGCTCTCGCCACTCTTCCTTATGCCACTAACATCAATACCAACAATCAGCGTTTCTCCAACAATCCAGACAGTCAAATTCTCACATGCAATACTGAAGTTATTCATTTACTTCTCTATCACCTCTTTAGTGTTCACAAAACCTAGCCTATACAATGAAGGAGAATTATTTTCACTACAACAATATATTTCTTATTTGGAGCATGAGGTATCCTGGCATAAGTTATGTGCTCATGGGTCACAATCATTAGCACTAGCCCTTGCCACTCTTCCTTATGCCACTAACATCGATACAAACAATCAGTGTTTCTTCAAACAGTCTAGGCAGTCAAATTCTTACATGCAATATTGAACCCATTCATTTACTTCTCTATCACCTCTTTAGTGTTCACAAACACTAGCCTGTACAATGAAGGAGAATTATTTTCACTACAACAATATATTTCTTATTTGGGGCATGAGGTATCCTGGCATAAGTTATGTGCTCATGGGTCACAATCATTAGCACTAGCCCTTGCCACTCTTCCTTATGCCACTAACATCGATACAAACAATCAGTGTTTCTTCAAACAGTCTAGGCAGTCAAATTCTTACATGCAATATTGAACCCATTCATTTACTTCTCTATCACCTCTTTAGTGTTCACAAACACTAGCCTGTACAATGAAGGAGAATTATTTTCACTACAACAATATATTTCTTATTTGGGGCATGAGGTATCCTGGCATAAGTTATGTGCTCATGGGTCACAATCATTAGCACTAGCCCTTGCCACTCTTCCTTATGCCACTAACATCGATACAAACAATCAGTGTTTCTTCAAACAGTCTAGGCAGTCAAATTCTTACATGCAATATTGAACCCATTCATTTACTTCTCTATCACCTCTTTAGTGTTCACAAACACTAGCCTGTACAATGAAGGAGAATTATTTTCACTACAACAATATATTTCTTATTTGGGGCATGAGGTATCCTGGCATAAGTTATGTGCTCATGGGTCACAATCATTAGCACTAGCCCTTGCCACTCTTCCTTATGCCACTAACATCGATACAAACAATCAGTGTTTCTTCAAACAGTCTAGGCAGTCAAATTCTTACATGCAATATTGAACCCATTCATTTACTTCTCTATCACCTCTTTAGTGTTCACAAACACTAGCCTGTACAATGAAGGAGAATTATTTTCACTAGTACAATATATTTCTTATTTGGGGCATGAGGTATCCTGGCATAAGTTATGTGCTCATGGGTCACAATCATTAGCACTAGCCCTTGCCACTCTTCCTTATCCCACTAACACGGATACCAACAATCAGTGTATCTTCAAACAATCAAGGCAGTCAAATTCTTCCATACAATGCTGTATCCATTATGTTAGTTCCTACTGCCTCTTAAGTCTTCCATACTCCTCAATATTGCTAATTCACTTCTTTATCAGTATCCAATTTCCTATCTGATGTTTGTTTTACTCTGTGTATAATTCGATCATCAATTTTGATAAAACATATTACATTACCAACGTACCTGACGTTTTCCTTTGCAGCATGAGTCAACCTTCCTTGCCCTGTACATCTGTACACCTTATATCTAGCAAGACGTAGATCTGAATCAACTGTCCATACGTCTACATGGAAAACACAACAATGAGACTCAAGGTTTCCTAATGCTGATTGTGTTCTCATGGGACGTAATCATATGCCTTACCCCATCATTGCAATCTCAGACCTCCTGGCAAATGCAGACTTTTTGGTATGTGTATTTCCATTTTCAAAGTATTTTCAGTTAGTCATTCCATCCACTAAATCTAATATTTCTTTCCATGCACACCATTCTGACCACATCTCCTTTCTAGCATCAGTTAACCACCTTTCCTAACAGGTCAACCTAATGACTTTTTAGCGACTCCATTCATCAATAGACATCCACTTCTGTCCATACAAATTATTCTGACCATCTACTTGCACTTTAAGAGTTCTTTCTCCTTCCATTGTCCTTATGTCCTGGTAATTACTCTGTCACTACTGTTAGTGTGTGACTAATTGAAAATCATCTTCAACATATCTGAACAAGATCTTTCCTATTTGGGACATGAGATATCGTGGCATAAGTTATGTGCTCATGGGTCACAATCATTAGCACTAGCTCTCGCCACTCTTCCTTATGCCACTAACATCAATACCAACAATCAGCGTTTCTCCAACAATCCAGACAGTCAAATTCTCACATGCAATACTGAAGTTATTCATTTACTTCTCTATCACCTCTTTAGTGTTCACAAAACCTAGCCTATACAATGAAGGAGAATTATTTTCACTACAACAATATATTTCTTATTTGGAGCATGAGGTATCCTGGCATAAGTTATGTGCTCATGGGTCACAATCATTAGCACTAGCCCTTGCCACTCTTCCTTATGCCACTAACATCGATACAAACAATCAGTGTTTCTTCAAACAGTCTAGGCAGTCAAATTCTTACCTGCAATATTGAACCCATTCATTTACTTCTCTATCACCTCTTTAGTGTTCACAAACACTAGCCTGTACAATGAAGGAGAATTATTTTCACTACAACAATATATTTCTTATTTGGGGCATGAGGTATCCTGGCATAAGTTATGTGCTCATGGGTCACAATCATTAGCACTAGCCCTTGCCACTCTTCCTTATGCCACTAACATCGATACAAACAATCAGTGTTTCTTCAAACAGTCTAGGCAGCCAAATTCTTACCTGCAATATTGAACCCATTCATTTACTTCTCTATCACCTCTTTAGTGTTCACAAACACTAGCCTGTACAATGAAGGAGAATTATTTTCACTACTACAATATATTTCTTATTTGGGGCATGAGGTATCCTGGCATAAGTTATGTGCTCATGGGTCACAATCATTAGCACTAGCCCTTGCCACTCTTCCTTATCCCACTAACACCGATACCAACAATCAGTGTATCTTCAAACAATCAAGGCAGTCAAATTCTTCCATACAATGCTGTATCCATTATGTTAGTTCCTACTGCCTCTTAAGTCTTCCATACTCCTCAATATTGCTAATTCACTTCTTTATCAGTATCCAATTTCCTATCTGATGTTTGTTTTACTCTGTGTATAATTCGATCATCAATTTTGATAAAACATATTACATTACCAACGTACCTGACGTTTTCCTTTGCAGCATGAGTCAACCTTCCTTGCCCTGTACATCTGTACACCTTATATCTAGCAAGACGTAGATCTGAATCAACTGTCCATACGTCTACATGGAAAACACAACAATGAGACTCAAGGTTTCCTAATACTGATTGTGTGCTCATGGGACGTAATCATATGCCTTACCCCATCATTGCAATCTCAGACCTCCTGGCAAATGCAGACTTTTTGGTATGTGTATTTCCATTTTCAAAGTATTTTCAGTTAGTCATTCCATCCACTAAATCTAATATTTCTTTCCATGCACACCATTCTGACCACATCTCCTTTCTAGCATCAGTTAACCACCTTTCCTAACAGGTCAACCTAATGACTTTTTAGCGACTCCATTCATCAATAGACATCCACTTCTGTCCATACAAATTATTCTGACCATCTACTTGCACTTTAAGAGTTCTTTCTCCTTCCATTGTCCTTATGTCCTGGTAATTACTCTGTCACTACTGTTAGTGTGTGACTAATTGAAAATCATCTTCAACATATCTGAACAAGATCTTTCCTATTTGGGACATGAGATATCGTGGCATAAGTTATGTGCTCATGTGTCACAATCATTAGCACTAGCTCTCGCCACTCTTCCTTATGCCACTAACATCAATACCAACAATCAGCGTTTCTCCAACAATCCAGACAGTCAAATTCTCACATGCAATACTGAAGTTATTCATTTACTTCTCTATCACCTCTTTAGTGTTCACAAAACCTAGCCTATACAATGAAGGAGAATTATTTTCACTACAACAATATATTTCTTATTTGGAGCATGAGGTATCCTGGCATAAGTTATGTGCTCATGGGTCACAATCATTAGCACTAGCCCTTGCCACTCTTCCTTATGCCACTAACATCGATACAAACAATCAGTGTTTCTTCAAACAGTCTAGGCAGTCAAATTCTTACCTGCAATATTGAACCCATTCATTTACTTCTCTATCACCTCTTTAGTGTTCACAAACACTAGCCTGTACAATGAAGGAGAATTATTTTCACTACAACAATATATTTCTTATTTGGGGCATGAGGTATCCTGGCATAAGTTATGTGCTCATGGGTCACAATCATTAGCACTAGCCCTTGCCACTCTTCCTTATGCCACTAACATCGATACAAACAATCAGTGTTTCTTCAAACAGTCTAGGCAGCCAAATTCTTACCTGCAATATTGAACCCATTCATTTACTTCTCTATCACCTCTTTAGTGTTCACAAACACTAGCCTGTACAATGAAGGAGAATTATTTTCACTACTACAATATATTTCTTATTTGGGGCATGAGGTATCCTGGCATAAGTTATGTGCTCATGGGTCACAATCATTAGCACTAGCCCTTGCCACTCTTCCTTATCCCACTAACACGGATACCAACAATCAGTGTATCTTCAAACAATCAAGGCAGTCAAATTCTTCCATACAATGCTGTATCCATTATGTTAGTTCCTACTGCCTCTTAAGTCTTCCATACTCCTCAATATTGCTAATTCACTTCTTTATCAGTATCCAATTTCCTATCTGATGTTTGTTTTACTCTGTGTATAATTCGATCATCAATTTTGATAAAACATATTACATTACCAACGTACCTGACGTTTTCCTTTGCAGCATGAGTCAACCTTCCTTGCCCTGTACATCTGTACACCTTATATCTAGCAAGACGTAGATCTGAATCAACTGTCCATACGTCTACATGGAAAACACAACAATGAGACTCAAGGTTTCCTAATGCTGATTGTGTTCTCATGGGACGTAATCATATGCCTTACCCCATCATTGCAATCTCAGACCTCCTGGCAAATGCAGACTTTTTGGTATGTGTATTTCCATTTTCAAAGTATTTTCAGTTAGTCATTCCATCCACTAAATCTAATATTTCTTTCCATGCACACCATTCTGACCACATCTCCTTTCTAGCATCAGTTAACCACCTTTCCTAACAGGTCAACCTAATGACTTTTTAGCGACTCCATTCATCAATAGACATCCACTTCTGTCCATACAAATTATTCTGACCATCTACTTGCACTTTAAGAGTTCTTTCTCCTTCCATTGTCCTTATGTCCTGGTAATTACTCTGTCACTACTGTTAGTGTGTGACTAATTGAAAATCATCTTCAACATATCTGAACAAGATCTTTCCTATTTGGGACATGAGATATCGTGGCATAAGTTATGTGCTCATGTGTCACAATCATTAGCACTAGCTCTCGCCACTCTTCCTTATGCCACTAACATCAATACCAACAATCAGCGTTTCTCCAACAATCCAGACAGTCAAATTCTCACATGCAATACTGAAGTTATTCATTTACTTCTCTATCACCTCTTTAGTGTTCACAAAACCTAGCCTATACAATGAAGGAGAATTATTTTCACTACAACAATATATTTCTTATTTGGAGCATGAGGTATCCTGGCATAAGTTATGTGCTCATGGGTCACAATCATTAGCACTAGCCCTTGCCACTCTTCCTTATGCCACTAACATCGATACAAACAATCAGTGTTTCTTCAAACAGTCTAGGCAGTCAAATTCTTACCTGCAATATTGAACCCATTCATTTACTTCTCTATCACCTCTTTAGTGTTCACAAACACTAGCCTGTACAATGAAGGAGAATTATTTTCACTACAACAATATATTTCTTATTTGGGGCATGAGGTATCCTGGCATAAGTTATGTGCTCATGGGTCACAATCATTAGCACTAGCCCTTGCCACTCTTCCTTATGCCACTAACATCGATACAAACAATCAGTGTTTCTTCAAACAGTCTAGGCAGCCAAATTCTTACCTGCAATATTGAACCCATTCATTTACTTCTCTATCACCTCTTTAGTGTTCACAAACACTAGCCTGTACAATGAAGGAGAATTATTTTCACTACTACAATATATTTCTTATTTGGGGCATGAGGTATCCTGGCATAAGTTATGTGCTCATGGGTCACAATCATTAGCACTAGCCCTTGCCACTCTTCCTTATCCCACTAACACCGATACCAACAATCAGTGTATCTTCAAACAATCAAGGCAGTCAAATTCTTCCATACAATGCTGTATCCATTATGTTAGTTCCTACTGCCTCTTAAGTCTTCCATACTCCTCAATATTGCTAATTCACTTCTTTATCAGTATCCAATTTCCTATCTGATGTTTGTTTTACTCTGTGTATAATTCGATCATCAATTTTGATAAAACATATTACATTACCAACGTACCTGACGTTTTCCTTTGCAGCATGAGTCAACCTTCCTTGCCCTGTACATCTGTACACCTTATATCTAGCAAGACGTAGATCTGAATCAACTGTCCATACGTCTACATGGAAAACACAACAATGAGACTCAAGGTTTCCTAATACTGATTGTGTGCTCATGGGACGTAATCATATGCCTTACCCCATCATTGCAATCTCAGACCTCCTGGCAAATGCAGACTTTTTGGTATGTGTATTTCCATTTTCAAAGTATTTTCAGTTAGTCATTCCATCCACTAAATCTAATATTTCTTTCCATGCACACCATTCTGACCACATCTCCTTTCTAGCATCAGTTAACCACCTTTCCTAACAGGTCAACCTAATGACTTTTTAGCGACTCCATTCATCAATAGACATCCACTTCTGTCCATACAAATTATTCTGACCATCTACTTGCACTTTAAGAGTTCTTTCTCCTTCCATTGTCCTTATGTCCTGGTAATTACTCTGTCACTACTGTTAGTGTGTGACTAATTGAAAATCATCTTCAACATATCTGAACAAGATCTTTCCTATTTGGGACATGAGATATCGTGGCATAAGTTATGTGCTCATGGGTCACAATCATTAGCACTAGCTCTCGCCACTCTTCCTTATGCCACTAACATCAATACCAACAATCAGCGTTTCTCCAACAATCCAGACAGTCAAATTCTCACATGCAATACTGAAGTTATTCATTTACTTCTCTATCACCTCTTTAGTGTTCACAAACACTAGCCTGTACAATGAAGGAGAATTATTTTCACTACAACAATATATTTCTTATTTGGAGCATGAGGTATCCTGGCATAAGTTATGTGCTCATGGGTCACAATCATTAGCACTAGCCCTTGCCAATCTTCCTTATGCCACTAACACCGATACAAACAATCAGTGTTTCTTCAAACAGTCTAGGCAGTCAAATTCTTACCTGCAATATTGAACCCATTCATTTACTTCTCTATCACCTCTTTAGTGTTCACAAACACTAGCCTGTACAATGAAGGAGAATTATTTTCACTACAACAATATATTTCTTATTTGGGGCATGAGGTATCCTGGCATAAGTTATGTGCTCATGGGTCACAATCATTAGCACTAGCCCTTGCCACTCTTCCTTATGCCACTAACATCGATACAAACAATCAGTGTTTCTTCAAACAGTCTAGGCAGTCAAATTCTTACCTGCAATATTGAACCCATTCATTTACTTCTCTATCACCTCTTTAGTGTTCACAAACACTAGCCTGTACAATGAAGGAGAATTATTTTCACTACAACAATATATTTCTTATTTGGGGCATGAGGTATCCTGGCATAAGTTATGTGCTCATGGGTCACAATCATTAGCACTAGCCCTTGCCACTCTTCCTTATCCCACTAACACGGATACCAACAATCAGTGTATCTTCAAACAATCAAGGCAGTCAAATTCTTCCATACAATGCTGTATCCATTATCTTAGTTCCTACTGCCTCTTAAGTCTTCCATACTCCTCAATATTGCTAATTCACTTCTTTATCAGTATCCAATTTCCTATCTGATGTTTGTTTTACTCTGTGTATAATTCGATCATCAATTTTGATAAAACATATTACATTACCAACGTACCTGACGTTTTCCTTTGCAGCATGAGTCAACCTTCCTTGCCCTGTACATCTGTACACCTTATATCTAGCAAGACGTAGATCTGAATCAACTGTCCATACGTCTACATGGAAAACACAACAATGAGACTCAAGGTTTCCTAATACTGATTGTGTGCTCATGGGACGTAATCATATGCCTTACCCCATCATTGCAATCTCAGACCTCCTGGCAAATGCAGACTTTTTGGTATGTGTATTTCCATTTTCAAAGTATTTTCAGTTAGTCATTCCATCCACTAAATCTAATATTTCTTTCCATGCACACCATTCTGACCACATCTCCTTTCTAGCATCAGTTAACCACCTTTCCTAACAGGTCAACCTAATGACTTTTTAGCGACTCCATTCATCAATAGACATCCACTTCTGTCCATACAAATTATTCTGACCATCTACTTGCACTTTAAGAGTTCTTTCTCCTTCCATTGTCCTTATGTCCTGGTAATTACTCTGTCACTACTGTTAGTGTGTGACTAATTGAAAATCATCTTCAACATATCTGAACAAGATCTTTCCTATTTGGGACATGAGATATCGTGGCATAAGTTATGTGCTCATGGGTCACAATCATTAGCACTAGCTCTCGCCACTCTTCCTTATGCCACTAACATCAATACCAACAATCAGCGTTTCTCCAACAATCCAGACAGTCAAATTCTCACATGCAATACTGAAGTTATTCATTTACTTCTCTATCACCTCTTTAGTGTTCACAAACACTAGCCTGTACAATGAAGGAGAATTATTTTCACTACAACAATATATTTCTTATTTGGAGCATGAGGTATCCTGGCATAAGTTATGTGCTCATGGGTCACAATCATTAGCACTAGCCCTTGCCAATCTTCCTTATGCCACTAACACCGATACAAACAATCAGTGTTTCTTCAAAGAGTCTAGGCAGTCAAATTCTTACATGCAATATTGAACCCATTCATTTACTTCTCTATCACCTCTTTAGTGTTCACAAACACTAGCCTGTACAATGAAGGAGAATTATTTTCACTACAACAATATATTTCTTATTTGGGGCATGAGGTATCCTGGCATAAGTTATGTGCTCATGGGTCACAATCATTAGCACTAGCCCTTGCCACTCTTCCTTATGCCACTAACATCGATACAAACAATCAGTGTTTCTTCAAACAGTCTAGGCAGTCAAATTCTTACCTGCAATATTGAACCCATTCATTTACTTCTCTATCACCTCTTTAGTGTTCACAAACACTAGCCTGTACAATGAAGGAGAATTATTTTCACTACAACAATATATTTCTTATTTGGGGCATGAGGTATCCTGGCATAAGTTATGTGCTCATGGGTCACAATCATTAGCACTAGCCCTTGCCACTCTTCCTTATCCCACTAACACGGATACCAACAATCAGTGTATCTTCAAACAATCAAGGCAGTCAAATTCTTCCATACAATGCTGTATCCATTATGTTAGTTCCTACTGCCTCTTAAGTCTTCCATACTCCTCAATATTGCTAATTCACTTCTTTATCAGTATCCAATTTCCTATCTGATGTTTGTTTTACTCTGTGTATAATTCGATCATCAATTTTGATAAAACATATTACATTACCAACGTACCTGACGTTTTCCTTTGCAGCATGAGTCAACCTTCCTTGCCCTGTACATCTGTACACCTTATATCTAGCAAGACGTAGATCTGAATCAACTGTCCATACGTCTACATGGAAAACACAACAATGAGACTCAAGGTTTCCTAATACTGATTGTGTGCTCATGGGACGTAATCATATGCCTTACCCCATCATTGCAATCTCAGACCTCCTGGCAAATGCAGACTTTTTGGTATGTGTATTTCCATTTTCAAAGTATTTTCAGTTAGTCATTCCATCCACTAAATCTAATATTTCTTTCCATGCACACCATTCTGACCACATCTCCTTTCTAGCATCAGTTAACCACCTTTCCTAACAGGTCAACCTAATGACTTTTTAGCGACTCCATTCATCAATAGACATCCACTTCTGTCCATACAAATTATTCTGACCATCTACTTGCACTTTAAGAGTTCTTTCTCCTTCCATTGTCCTTATGTCCTGGTAATTACTCTGTCACTACTGTTAGTGTGTGACTAATTGAAAATCATCTTCAACATATCTGAACAAGATCTTTCCTATTTGGGACATGAGATATCGTGGCATAAGTTATGTGCTCATGGGTCACAATCATTAGCACTAGCTCTCGCCACTATTCCTTATGCCACTAACATCAATACCAACAATCAGCGTTTCTCCAACAATCCAGACAGTCAAATTCTCACATGCAATACTGAAGTTATTCATTTACTTCTCTATCACCTCTTTAGTGTTCACAAAACCTAGCCTATACAATGAAGGAGAATTATTTTCACTACAACAATATATTTCTTATTTGGAGCATGAGGTATCCTGGCATAAGTTATGTGCTCATGGGTCACAATCATTAGCACTAGCCCTTGCCACTCTTCCTTATGCCACTAACATCGATACAAACAATCAGTGTTTCTTCAAACAGTCTAGGCAGTCAAATTCTTACATGCAATATTGAACCCATTCATTTACTTCTCTATCACCTCTTTAGTGTTCACAAACACTAGCCTGTACAATGAAGGAGAATTATTTTCACTACAACAATATATTTCTTATTTGGGGCATGAGCTATCCTGGCATAAGTTATGTGCTCATGGGTCACAATCATTAGCACTAGCCCTTGCCACTCCTCCTTATGCCACTAACATCGATACAAACAATCAGTGTTTCTTCAAACAGTCTAGGCAGTCAAATTCTTACATGCAATATTGAACCCATTCATTTACTTCTCTATCACCTCTTTAGTGTTCACAAACACTAGCCTGTACAATGAGGGAGAATTATTTTCACTAGTACAATATATTTCTTATTTGGGGCATGAGGTATCCTGGCATAAGTTATGTGCTCATGGGTCACAATCATTAGCACTAGCCCTTGCCACTCTTCCTTATGCCACTAACACCGATACCAACAATCAGTGTATCTTCAAACAATCAAGGCAGTCAAATTCTTCCATACAATGCTGTATCCATTATCTTAGTTCCTACTGCCTCTTAAGTCTTCCATACTCCTCAATATTGCTAATTCACTTCTTTATCAGTATCCAATTTCCTATCTGATGTTTGTTTTACTCTGTGTATAATTCGATCATCAATTTTGATAAAACATATTACATTACCAACGTACCTGACGTTTTCCTTTGCAGCATGAGTCAACCTTCCTTGCCCTGTACATCTGTACACCTTATATCTAGCAAGACGCAGATCTGAATCAACTGTCCATACGTCTACATGGAAAACACAACAATGAGACTCAAGTTTTCCTAATGCTGGTTGTGTGCTCATGGGACGTAATCATATGCCTTACCCCATCATTGCAATCTCAGACGTCCTGGCAAATGCAGACTTTTTGGTATGTGTATTTCCATTTTCAAAGTATTTTCAGTTAGTCATTCCATCCACTAAATCTAATATTTCTTTCCATGCACACCATTCTGACCACATCTCATTTCTAGCATCAGTTAACCACCTTTCCTAACAGGTCAACCTAATGACTTTTTAGCGACTCCATTCATCAATAGACATCCACTTCTGTCCATACAAATTATTCTGACCATCTACTTGCACTTTAAGAGTTCTTTCTCCTTCCATTGTCCTTATGTCCTGGTAATTACTCTGTCACTACTGTTAGTGTGTGACTAATTGAAAATCATCTTCAACATATCTGAACAAGATCTTTCCTATTTGGGACATGAGATATCGTGGCATAAGTTATGTGCTCATGGGTCACAATCATTAGCACTAGCTCTCGCCACTATTCCTTATGCCACTAACATCAATACCAACAATCAGCGTTTCTCCAACAATCCAGACAGTCAAATTCTCACATGCAATACTGAAGTTATTCATTTACTTCTCTATCACCTCTTTAGTGTTCACAAACGCTAGCCTATATAATAAAGGAGAATTATTTTCACTACTACAATATATTTCTTATTTGGGGCATGAGGTATCATGGCATAAGTTATGTGTTCATGGGTCACAATCATTAGCACTAGCCCTTGCCACTCTTCCTTATGCCACTAACACCGATACAAACAATCAGTGTTTCTTCAAACAGTCTAGGCACTCAAGTTCTTACCTGCAATATTGAACCCATTCATTTACTTCTCTATCACCTCTTTAGTGTTCACAAACACTAGCCTGTACAATGAAGGAGAATTATTTTCACTACAACAATATATTTCTTATTTGGGGCATGAGGTATCCTGGCATAAGTTATGTGCTCATGGGTCACAATCATTAGCACTAGCCCTTGCCACTCTTCCTTATGCCACTAACATCGATACAAACAATCAGTGTTTCTTCAAACAGTCTAGGCAGTCAAATTCTTACATGCAATATTGAACCCATTCATTTACTTCTCTATCACCTCTTTAGTGTTCACAAACACTAGCCTGTACAATGAAGGAGAATTATTTTCACTACAACAATATATTTCTTATTTGGGGCATGAGGTATCCTGGCATAAGTTATGTGCTCATGGGTCACAATCATTAGCACTAGCCCTTGCCACTCTTCCTTATGCCACTAACATCGATACAAACAATCAGTGTTTCTTCAAACAGTCTAGGCAGTCAAATTCTTACCTGCAATATTGAACCCATTCATTTACTTCTCTATCACCTCTTTAGTGTTCACAAACACTAGCCTGTACAATGAAGGAGAATTATTTTCACTACAACAATATATTTCTTATTTGGGGCATGAGGTATCCTGGCATAAGTTATGTGCTCATGGGTCACAATCATTAGCACTAGCCCTTGCCACTCTTCCTTATGCCACTAACATCGATACAAACAATCAGTGTTTCTTCAAACAGTCTAGGCAGTCAAATTCTTACATGCAATATTGAACCCATTCATTTACTTCTCTATCACCTCTTTAGTGTTCACAAACACTAGCCTGTACAATGAAGGAGAATTATTTTCACTACTACAATATATTTCTTATTTGGGGCATGAGGTATCCTGGCATAAGTTATGTGCTCATGGGTCACAATCATTAGCACTAGCCCTTGCCACTCTTCCTTATCCCACTAACACGGATACCAACAATCAGTGTATCTTCAAACAATCAAGGCAGTCAAATTCTTCCATACAATGCTGTATCCATTATCTTAGTTCCTACTGCCTCTTAAGTCTTCCATACTCCTCAATATTGCTAATTCACTTCTTTATCAGTATCCAATTTCCTATCTGATGTTTGTTTTACTCTGTGTATAATTCGATCATCAATTTTGATAAAACATATTACATTACCAACGTACCTGACGTTTTCCTTTGCAGCATGAGTCAACCTTCCTTACCCTGTACATCTGTACACCTTATATCTAGCAAGACGCAGATCTGAATCAACTGTCCATACGTCTACATGGAAAACACAACAATGAGACTCAAGGTTTCCTAATGCTGGTTGTGTGCTCATGGGACGTAATCATATGCCTTACCCCATCATTGCAATCTCAGACCTCCTGGCAAATGCAGACTTTTTGGTATGTGTATTTCCATTTTCAAAGTATTTTCAGTTAGTCATTCCATCCACTAAATCTAATATTTCTTTCCATGCACACCATTCTGACCACATCTCCTTTCTAGCATCAGTTAACCACCTTCCTAACAGGTCAACCTAATGACTTTTTAGCGACTCCATTCATCAATAGACATCCACTTCTGTCCATACAAATTATTCTGACCATCTACTTGCACTTTAAGAGTTCTTTCTCCTTCCATTGTCCTTATGTCCTGGTAATTACTCTGTCACTACTGTTAGTGTGTGACTAATTGAAAATCATCTTCAACATATCTGAACAAGATCTTTCCTATTTGGGACATGAGATATCGTGGCATAAGTTATGTGCTCATGGGTCACAATCATTAGCACTAGCTCTCGCCACTATTCCTTATGCCACTAACATCAATACCAACAATCAGCGTTTCTCCAACAATCCAGACAGTCAAATTCTCACATGCAATACTGAAGTTATTCATTTACTTCTCTATCACCTCTTTAGTGTTCACAAACGCTAGCCTATATAATAAAGGAGAATTATTTTCACTACTACAATATATTTCTTATTTGGGGCATGAGGTATCCTGGCATAAGTTATGTGCTCATGGGTCACAATCATTAGCACTAGCTCTCGCCACTCTTCCTTATGCCACTAACATCAATACCAACAATCAGCGTTTCTCCAACAATCCAGACAGTCAAATTCTCACATGCAATACTGAAGTTATTCATTTACTTCTCTATCACCTCTTTAGTGTTCACAAAACCTAGCCTATACAATGAAGGAGAATTATTTTCACTACAACAATATATTTCTTATTTGGAGCATGAGGTATCCTGGCATAAGTTATGTGCTCATGGGTCACAATCATTAGCACTAGCCCTTGCCACTCTTCCTTATGCCACTAACATCGATACAAACAATCAGTGTTTCTTCAAACAGTCTAGGCAGTCAAATTCTTACATGCAATATTGAACCCATTCATTTACTTCTCTATCACCTCTTTAGTGTTCACAAACACTAGCCTGTACAATGAAGGAGAATTATTTTCACTACTACAATATATTTCTTATTTGGGGCATGAGGTATCCTGGCATAAGTTATGTGCTCATGGGTCACAATCATTAGCACTAGCCCTTGCCACTCTTCCTTATCCCACTAACACGGATACCAACAATCAGTGTATCTTCAAACAATCAAGGCAGTCAAATTCTTCCATACAATGCTGTATCCATTATCTTAGTTCCTACTGCCTCTTAAGTCTTCCATACTCCTCAATATTGCTAATTCACTTCTTTATCAGTATCCAATTTCCTATCTGATGTTTGTTTTACTCTGTGTATAATTCGATCATCAATTTTGATAAAACATATTACATTACCAACGTACCTGACGTTTTCCTTTGCAGCATGAGTCAACCTTCCTTGCCCTGTACATCTGTACACCTTATATCTAGCAAGACGCAGATCTGAATCAACTGTCCATACGTCTACATGGAAAACACAACAATGAGACTCAAGGTTTCCTAATTCTGGTTGTGTGCTCATGGGACGTAATCATATGCCTTACCCCATCATTGCAATCTCAGACCTCCTGGCAAATGCAGACTTTTTGGTATGTGTATTTCCATTTTCAAAGTATTTTCGGTTAGTCATTCCATCCACTAAATCTAATATTTCTTTCCATGCACACCATTCTGACCACATCTCCTTTCTAGCATCAGTTAACCACCTTCCTAACAGGTCAACCTAATGACTTTTTAGCGACTCCATTCATCAATAGACATCCACTTCTGTCCATACAAATTATTCTGACCATCTACTTGCACTTTAAGAGTTCTTTCTCCTTCCATTGTCCTTATGTCCTGGTAATTACTCTGTCACTACTGTTAGTGTGTGACTAATTGAAAATCATCTTCAACATATCTGAACAAGATCTTTCCTATTTGGGACATGAGATATCGTGGCATAAGTTATGTGCTCATGGGTCACAATCATTAGCACTAGCTCTCGCCACTATTCCTTATGCCACTAACATCAATACCAACAATCAGCGTTTCTCCAACATTCCAGACAGTCAAATTCTCACATGCAATACTGAAGTTATTCATTTACTTCTCTATCACCTCTTTAGTGTTCACAAACGCTAGCCTATATAATAAAGGAGAATTATTTTCACTACTACAATATATTTCTTATTTGGGGCATGAGGTATCCTGGCATAAGTTATGTGCTCATGGGTCACAATCATTAGCACTAGCCCTTGCCACTCTTCCTTATGCCACTAACATCGATACAAACAATCAGTGTTTCTTCAAACAGTCTAGGCAGTCAAATTCTTACATGCAATATTGAACCCATTCATTTACTTCTCTATCACCTCTTTAGTGTTCACAAACACTAGCCTGTACAATGAAGGAGAATTATTTTCACTACTACAATATATTTCTTATTTGGGGCATGAGGTATCCTGGCATACGTTATGTGCTCATGTGTCACAAACATTAGCACTAGCCTTCGTCCCTCTTCCTTATGCCTCTAACATCAACACCATCAATCAGTTTTTCGTCAAACTATCAGGGCAGTACAATTCTTCCATACAATGCTGCAACCGTTATGTTAGTTCCTATTGCCCCATAAGTCTTCCATACTCCTCAATATTGCTAATTCACTTCTTTATCAGTATCCAATTTCCTATCTGATGTTTGTTTTACTCTGTGTATAATTTGATCATCAATTTTGATAAAACATATTACATTACCAACGTACCTGACTTTTTCCTTTGCAGCATGAGTCAACCTTCCTTGCCCTGTACATCTGTACACCTTATATCTAGCAAGACGCAGATCTGAATCAACTGTCCATACGTCTACATCGAAAACACAACAATGAGACTCAAGGTTTCCTAATGCTGATTGTGTTCTCATGGGACGTAATCATATGCCTTACCCCATCATTGCAATCTCAGACCTCCTGGCAAATGCAGACTTTTTGGTATGTGTATTTCCATTTTCAAAGTATTTTCAGTTAGTCATTCCATCCACTAAATCTAATATTTTTTTCCATCCACACCATTCTGACCACATCTCCTTTCTAGCATCAGTTAACCACCTTTCCTAACAGGTCAACCTAATGACTTTTTAGCGACTCCATTCATCAATAGACATCCACTTCTGTCCATACAAATTATTCTGACCATCTACTTGCACTTTAAGAGTTCTTTCTCCTTCCATTGTCCTTATGTCCTGGTAATTACTCTGTCACTACTGTTAGTGTGTGACTAATTGAAAATCATCTTCAACATATCTGAACAAGATCTTTCCTATTTGGGACATGAGATATCGTGGCATAAGTTATGTGCTCATGGGTCACAATCATTAGCACTAGCTCTCGCCACTCTTCCTTATGCCACTAACATCAATACCAACAATCAGCGTTTCTCCAACAATCCAGACAGTCAAATTCTCACATGCAATACTGAAGTTATTCATTTACTTCTCTATCACCTCTTTAGTGTTCACAAACGCTAGCCTATATAATAAAGGAGAATTATTTTCACTATAACAATATATTTCTTATTTGGGGCATGAGGTATCCTGGCATAAGTTATGTGCTCATGGGTCACAATCATTAGCACTAGCCCTTGCCAATCTTCCTTATGCCACTAACATCGATACAAACAATCAGTGTTTCTTCAAACAGTCTAGGCAGTCAAATTCTTACATGCAATATTGAACCCATTCATTTACTTCTCTATCACCTCTTTAGTGTTCACAAACACTAGCCTGTACAATGAAGGAGAATTATTTTCACTACTACAATATATTTCTTATTTGGGGCATGAGGTATCCTGGCATAAGTTATGTGCTCATGGGTCACAATCATTAGCACTAGCCCTTGCCACTCTTCCTTATCCCACTAACACGGATACCAACAATCAGTGTTTCTTCAAACAATCAAGGCAGTCAAATTCTTCCATACAATGCTGTATCCATTATCTTAGTTCCTACTGCCTCTTAAGTCTTCCATACTCCTCAATATCGCTAATTCACTTCTTTATCAGTATCCAATTTCCTATCTGATGTTTGTTTTACTCTGTGTATAATTCGATCATCAATTTTGATGAAACATATTACATTACCAACGTACCTGAATTTGTCCTTTGCAGCATGAGTCAACCTTCCTTGCCCTGTACATCTGTACACCTTATATCTAGCAAGACGTAGATCTGAATCAACTGTCCATACGTCTACATGGAAAACACAACAATGAGACTCAAGGTTTCCTAATGCTGATTGTGTGCTCATGGGACGTAATCATATGCCTTACCCCATCATTGCAATCTCAGACCTCCTGGCAAATGCAGACTTTTTGGTATGTGTATTTCCATTTTCAAAGTATTTTCAGTTAGTCATTCCATCCACTAAATCTAATATTTCTTTCCATGCACACCATTCTGACCACATCTCCTTTCTAGCATCAGTTAACCACCTTTCCTAACAGGTCAACCTAATGACTTTTTAGCGACTCCATTCATCAATAGACATCCACTTCTGTCCATACAAATTATTCTGACCATCTACTTGCACTTTAAGAGTTCTTTCTCCTTCCATTGTCCTTATGTCCTGGTAATTACTCTGTCACTACTGTTGGTGTGTGACTAATTGAAAATCATCTTCAACATATCTGAACAAGATCTTTCCTATTTGGGACATGAGATATCGTGGCATAAGTTATGTGCTCATGGGTCACAATCATTAGCACTAGCTCTCGCCACTATTCCTTATGCCACTAACATCAATACCAACAATCAGCGTTTCTCCAACAATCCAGACAGTCAAATTCTCACATGCAATACTGAAGTTATTCATTTACTTCTCTATCACCTCTTTAGTGTTCACAAACACTAGCCTGTACAATGAAGGAGAATTATTTTCACTACAACAATATATTTCTTATTTGGAGCATGAGGTATCCTGGCATAAGTTATGTGCTCATGGGTCACAATCATTAGCACTAGCCCTTGCCACTCTTCCTTATGCCACAAACATCGATACCAACATCAGTGTTTCTTCAAACAATCCAGGCAGTCAATTTCTTACATGCAATATTGAACCCATTCATTTACTTCTCTATCACCTCTTTAGTGGTGACTAATACAAGCATGTACAATGAAGGAGAATTATTTTCACTACAACAATATATTTCTTATTTGGGGCATGAGGTATCCTGGCTTAAGTTATGTGCTCATGGGTCACAATCATTAGCACTAGCCCTTGCCACTCTTCCTTATGCCACAAACATCGATACCAACATCAGTGTTTCTTCAAACAATCCAGGCAGTCAATTTCTTACATGCAATATTGAACCCATTCATTTACTTCTCTATCACCTCTTTAGTGGTGACTAATACAAGCATGTACAATGGAGGAGAATTATTTTCACTACAACAATATATTTCTTATTTGGGGCATGAGGTATCCTGGCTTAAGTTATGTGCTCATGGGTCACAATCATTAGCACTAGCCTTTGTCACTCTTCCTTATGTCTTGAAGATCAACACCATCAATCAGTTTT
This sequence comes from Ostrea denselamellosa, assembly GCA_024699665.1. Lineage (NCBI taxonomy): Eukaryota > Metazoa > Mollusca > Bivalvia > Ostreida > Ostreidae > Ostrea > Ostrea denselamellosa. Next base: position 3,507,084 of record JAMZEH010000006.1, on the reverse strand, counting down.
TCTTCAAGCAATCAAATTCTTCCATACAAGAACCATTATGTTATTTCCTGCTACCTGTTAATTCTTTCATACTCCTAAGTCACTTCTTTCGTCCAACGCCACAGAATTCGAAAAACAATCCAAAGTTCTACAAGGACAAACACAACAACACACATTAAAATCAGACTCAAGTTTTCCTAGTAGTGGTTGTATCCTCATGGGTTAAATTCATAATCACTCTATGCTTGGAAACTCAGTCCTATTGAGAGTCTTATACAGTATTTGGTAAATTTATTTTATCATTAAATCAGATAGGTTAACTTACTTCACGTCTTTTCAGCAATTCAATGTACAAAGTCTTTCATTTCCTTCAAAGGAAATTTTTCTGACCATCTACTTTCACTTTCAGGTTTATTCATCCAGCCATTCTCCATGCTGTGTTCCTGTTCATACTATGTCACTGGCACTAGTCTTTGAAAAAGTGAAAATCATTTTCAACACGTCCACATGTTTCATATTTGGGACATGTGGTATCCTGGCATAAGTTATGTGCTCATGGGTCACAATCATTAGCACTAGCTTTCGCCACTCTTCCTTATGCCTGTAACATCCACACCAACAATCAGTGTTTGATTGTAGCTTTTGTTCAAACAATCTAAATGGTTATTCTTAAACATTGGAACCATTGGGTCAATTCTCGACCACCTGTTAGCTAGTATGTAATAGTGTAAGAGTGTTTTTTTTAATTCTCCAGATTGTTATTAGTTAGAGGATATATCTGATTCTTGAGTATTAGCCTGTGTTGGGATCCTGGTCCTATTTGTATCTTTCTAGATCAGTTGGTGAATGTTCCACTTCACAGGTGTCTTCCTTAATCTTTCTTATTACTGGGAGGAGGGGTTCGCATTAAAGTCATATAGACAAGACACTTTCATCCACCTATTTCTTTCCTAATCAGCTCTTTTCACCACGGAACTACCAGCACTTCTCCTGCATTTGTTGTGTGCTGGTTGATACCCTATCACAAACACTTGCACTGTTCTTGATATTACATGCTTAGTATACAAGATCTTGAAATTCCAAATACCTGTTCTACTCTCATGAATCACAAGCACCTGTTTTATTCTCAGGAATCACAAGCACATGTTTTATTCTCATGAATCACAAGCAGCTGTTCTATTCTCATGGATCACAAACACCTGTTCTATTCTCATGGATCACAAGCACCTGCTCTACTCTCATGGATCACAAGCACCTGCTCTACTCTCATGGATCACAAGCACCTGTTCTATTTCCATGGATCACAAACACCTGTTCTACTCTCATGAATCACAAGCACCTGTTCTAGTCTCATAGATCACATGCAACTGTTATATTCTCATGGATCACAAGCACATTCACCAGCCTCTACTTCACAATATGCCATCTACGAATATGCGTTTTAAGAATACTTTTCCTGGTGAGATACAAGGGTGTGTTGGCAGATGTTGTGTGCTTATGGGTAACAATCATACGCACTAACCTCTGACATGATACCCATTTTTTGACGACCCTAGAAAACAAGTTATGGCAAATCTTTTAATTCATAGTGAACTGTCATCACCACTGTACCAAATCTTATCTCCTTCTTATTCTTTTCTTGGACTTTCAGCACATGCAATTTTATTTCTACATACATGTATGCATAAATTTTACAAAGAAAAAGCTTTGTCTATTAGAACTAAGGTTTGGCACTTCAGGTTATGTGCTTATGGGTCGCAATCATAAACACTATCACATGCAGAGAATCCTTATCCCTTTAACACACCAATCTGCAATTCTGGACTTATATTATCTGAAGTGCAATACTGGTTGGTTGGTTGTATATTGCTTAACGTCTCGCTCAATTTTTCACTCACATGGAGACCTTGCAATATTGGAACATCTAATTTAGTTCCTTACCACCTTTTAAGTGCTTCTTTTTCAAAGGAGGGATATAAAAATCTTCAGATCAAATTTACCTGGCTCCCACATTTCCAACAGGAATTACCCACCCTTCCTTATCTGCTGTGTACTGGTTTACATCCCGTCACTGCCCCTAGCCAGATCTGGAAGACTCTACCTCTACAAGGAAGACAAGACAATGATATGCAAAATAAGAGATATTCAAGCTTCAGTAGCACCTGTTCTGCACCTCCTGCATCATTACTAAAAGTATTAACCAATGTTAGGAACCATATATATGTCATCATCTTTCGTCCATCATGTACCTTTTCTTCCCTCCACCGTATGTCAATATCTTCACTCGGTTTTCGGAATCCTAGTACCTGACGAATCATAATTATAAGCTACCAGTATGTGCTTGCAATCCCTGTCATTTTAATAACCCTACAAACAAACTAGTCAGTGCATTATATAAACAGCACATTAAACACTATAAACAAGCTGATCATTGCATTATTTAAATAGAACATTAAACACTACAAACTAATTCAATGTCTAACTTCCTTCAGTGTCTAACTTCCTTTTATGTCTAACTTCCTTTTATGTCTAACTTCCTTTTATGTCTAACTTCCTTTTATTCAGAAGTCTCCATATGAGTGAAAGATTCTCGAGCGGGACGCTAAACAATATTTGATCAATCAATTAATCCTTTTATTCATTGACAAGTATCATTAATTTACTTGTACAGCTGCCAATCTGTAAATTGTGAGCTACCAATTTTTCAAATCCCACAGGAGTTTTCAATATTTTGATTAAAACTGCAGTATTCCTAGATATGGTGAATTTTAAAGTTTTGTACATTTTTTTTTTCAATTTTCATTTTATCTCACAAATTAGTGTTATTTCACTAATCTAAAATTCAAAACCTACAAGGAAGGACGAAAACAAATGCCAGAAACAAAAGCTTCAAACAATTGATTTCTCAATCAAATTTATCCGTTCAGTATAAAGTTCGCTTGAAATGAACTGTTTTTCTCTGGCCTTGGATTAGTGCGTTCGCTTCATAACCGGGAGGTCGTGAATTCGAGCCCCGCTTGTGCCATGGCCGCGTCAAACTTAAGACGAAAAATAGGTAGCGATTGCTCCTTCGCCAAACGCTCGGCATTTAGAAGTGAGAATCACGGGTCTTTCGGATATGACCTTAAAAACGGAGGTCCCGTGTCACGGTAGGCGTTGACACGCTGTGGTACTTCACCTACAGCTGGTGACGTCTCAATATGAGTGAAAAATTCTCGACGAGACGTAAAACAAATAAACAAACAAACAATCTGGCCTTGGAAATTCACTAACAGTTTCACCGTGTATTCTATTATGAAAGGAAAACAAAAAATTTATTAAATGTAACGATCTTTGCTTATAACAAAAGTTTTTCGCTGGCCCCGGATGCTCGTTATAACCATGTTTTCCCCTAAGAGAAGAAAACAACAATGATTTTATTAGATATGACAAAGTTTGCTTACGTAGATTCATTATAACCGTATTTTACTGTACAATAAAATCTTGTTTTTTAATATAGCGTAATTCGTTATACACATTCACAGCTCACGAACCTGATCACTCAATACCCAACCAACATTTTGTCAAAGAAAAACAAGAGGCCCACAGGCCTTAACGGTCACCTGGGTATCATAGCCCATATTTTGACCTGTCTGAGAGTCTCATATTGGCATTTTAGCCTCATTCTGGAGTGTTTTGTTCACAGCTTTATGACCTTTCTAAATGTGCATACAATTCCCATTCAATTACGACAGAGGGAAATATAAAGTTTGAAGCATTTAATTCAAGCTCATATTTCCCTGACCAAGGTGCAATGAATTTCATAATTTTGGTAAAGGGCTTCATGGACATAATAGCAATGCATTTGGTTTTTCTCCTACATGTGTGGAAGCAGAGATGATTTTTAAATCTTTTTTTTCAGTTTTGGCTACAATCATGAGGCCTTGGGGGAACTAAGATATTAAATTTCACAATTTACATTCCTCTTATCCTAACCGTTTTTGCCCCATCCCTAATGCCCCAGGCACGCACGAGTCCTGAAATTTATAATTAAATCTCCCTTGTCCCAAAGATGTTTCATACCAAATTCAAAAAGAATTAGAATGGTAGTTATCAGAAAGTAGTTGAGTTGTTAACACATTTAATCACCAACCATTAGGCTCTACTCGGATACCAAAACCTCTACCCCTAGGATTATGAAATACACAATTTTGGTAAAGGGCTACCTGCTCTTTCTCAATATCCTTTTAGTTTCAATTTAGTATCAACAGCACTAAAGAAGATGCTATTTAAATGTTTAAAACATAAATTTGGCCCTGCCCTGGAGTCAGAACTTCTACCCCGGAGATCATGAAATTTATAGTTTTGGAAGAGACTTTCCTGTTCTACATCACTATGCATTTAATTTTTTTAACAGATGTGCAGTTGTAGAGAAAACTTGAAAATTGATAAATTTTTGGCAGTTTTTGCCCAACACCTAAGATCCCAGGGGCGTAGAAGTTCTAAAATTTACAATTTATGTTCCCCTTATTACAAAGATGCTTCATATCAAAAGATCCCTCCCTGCTCAAAGGCCATAAGCGCCAAGCATAGGCCTAAATTTGCAACCCTTACCATCAATGGTGACGTCTCCATATGAGTAAGATTCTCAACAATATTTAATCAATCAATCATATCAAACTTGAATAAAATTGGAATGGTAGTTATCAAGAAGTTAAAAATGTTCCACTGTTAATGCATGACAAATAACACACATTGCAGGATGGACGACAACGTTGACCAAATGCAAACGGTCACCTAACTTTACTCAGGTGACCTAAAAATGAAGATATTGAACAGAAATCTCAAAATCCATAAAGGATGCAAAATTGAGAGTTGGGCAAACACAGACCCCTGGATACACCAGAGGTGGGATCAGGTGCCTAGAATAAGAAAACATTCCCCGTTGACCGATTACATCCACTGTAATCCCTATATCCCGAGCTAGTAAATGGAGTAATCTGTAGTCAGAATCAGTATGTAAAGAACAACAATTGGTATGAAATGCATCCCACCCAGTGATGGCTTGTATTTGCAAATCAAATTAATATAATTGATAATATGCAGAACATGCTCTCACACATAAAATCAATTCAGAGACAAACACCATATGAAGCTGATAATGGAAATATGATTGATTATTTATTGCTTTCCGCCACACTCAACAATTTTTCAGTTATCTGGTGGCGTCCAGTTTTTGGTGGCGGAAAGAACCCAGATACAATGTACCTGGGCAGAGACCACCGACCTTCCGCAAGTAAACTGGCAAACTTGCTCACATAACGCCGCGGTCGAGATTCGACCACGCGCCGACAGAGGCGAGAGGCTTTGTGATTTTGAGCCCGATTCTCTAACCACTCACTCAGCCACGGAGGACCCCTATTGGAAATATGGGAAGATGGCGATGGAGAAGCTTTAGTCATGTAGTCAATCCCAAAGCTGTGTTGTTAGTTTGCCACTGTTTAATAAAAGCTTTTGAATCAATTCTGCCTCATAGAGAATACAAAAACAGTTCAGCTAATGTATTGGAGCACAATTTGTACCCATGAGAATTTCAACAAACTGTTGGGAGACCTGATATAATGCAGTTTTTGACCAACTTACCTCCACCATGAGCATGAACCCTGTGTCAAAAATTTTACAATTTTGTTACAGGGTTCAATATTTACCATAGTCAAGCCAAGACTGACTGCTTGATGTCCAAATGTAAAGAAGATTTTCCAAGATAAATGCATTTCCAATACATAGTCCCACCCTGGGCATGAACCCTGAACCCAGGGTTAAGAACCTCAAAGTTTTGATAATGGATTCTCTACCTAACAGTTTTATTGCTTTATGTCCAGAAGATTTTATTTTTATATCATGTAATTTTGATGGTTTTAAACACCCCTCTCTGGCCCCTGAGAAATTCACAATATTTGTTCCCCTTCACTCACACTGGGTTTTAAAATTTTCTGATAAGTATTCAGATAAATTTTGAATTTGAAGTGGGTCAAGTTGAGTGCCACAGGGCCCCAAAGATGTGTGTATTGGGGGGGGGGGGGGGGGGGGGTTGTGTTATATACAAATAATGATTCATTCAGTAACAAAGGCTTGTCATTTGACAGTACTTTCTGAGATTCCGCTGCTGTTTTCTTCTCTTTCGTCAGTACTGGAAGTCTGTTTCACTACAGGCAAGGGACACCGAGTTAAACCCCTAACTTTCACAATGCTCACTGTTTTGTCACACATATTAATGCAGCCAACTTCTGATGCTAACAAGACACAAGTTAAACAAATAACGTGGTTTTTAATGATGAAATGATCCATGATATTGTTTTACACTTTATACAGCATTTACACAGAAATGTGCAACCAACAGAATACCATTGTTTATAAATTTCATTATTGTCTGCATATGATGTTAATACACATCCACAGAAACAGAATTCAACATTTCATCATATATTACACACAGGTGCATAAATTCATACAACTGCTCCGTAGAGATTGCATCGACCTATATCTGACTTGTACATTTGTTTATATTAAGTCTGACTACCTTTTTGCCTGTATTACAGAAAAAAAAAAAGAAATGTATCAATCTAGGATGAATTCTTTTAAACATTACAATTAAATTTACTGGAAAAGAAAGTATTGCATTATACATTTTTTGCATTCAATCACATGAAAACTCCATTAGCAAATAACACCTTTAAATGTTTATTAAACCAGTCACCTGAAAATGATGATGTAACACAAAGAAAATAAATATCAGGACCTCTAGTTCTATAGAGAGGTGTACGTTTTCATCAAAATAATCCGAGTCAGGTGTACAATGACTTTTTAAGTTACATGGAGTGAAGTCAACTCCCCAATTCAAACTCTCAGATTTCATTTGAAATTCCACCCCTCGGAGAATCTTTCAAACACTCAGTAAATTCAAACTCGCAGATTTCATTTGAAATTCTCCCCCCGGAGAATCTTTCAAACACACAGTAAATTCAAACTCACAGATTTCATTTGAAATTCTCCCCTCGGAGAATCTTTCAAACACACAGTAAATTCAAACTCACAGATTTCATTTGAAATTCTCCCCTCAGAGAATCTTTCAAACACACAGTAAATTCAACCTCACAGATAAGAAATTCTCCCCTCGGAGAATCTTTCAAACACACAGTAAATTCAAACTCACAGATACGAAATTTTCCCTCTTGGAGAATCTTTCAAACACACACAGATGATACAGAAACGTGATTATATTATGATCATAGTTCAGTTTGACAATGCACTACCATCTAGATATTTCCCTGAAATTTACTTACAGGTACGAACTGCAAGAACACACATTTCATACATACAAAATGTCCAATTCTTTGTACACCACCTTTAGCATATATCCAGTCTTCTCAACAGATTCCCTTTTCACTGCATTTGCTATCAAACATCATAAGAATACCTTTCAGTGCAAACATTTCTGGGTGAAATTCACCAGTGTTTAAATCATTTTTTTTTTCTTCAATAACTCTGAGTGGTGTTACTGTCACTAGGGTTACCTGGATTTTATGTACGTTTATCCTTGAATACTTTCCTTATACAATGCACAGTAAGTACCTTCTCATTACTTGATTAAATTTTCGCTCACATGGAGCTCCTGAATGAAGATTTCCTCAACCCATGCACGTAATACAGACACAAAATATGGTTTAGTAGCACCATTTTCGACATGATCCAGGGAAATAATCCAAACTACCAAAATACAAACAACCAAACACAAAACAGGAAAGAACTTTTCAGATGCTGGCAACTTCCAACATCACCTTTGCTTGTTGAAAAACATTAATGTCACGACTTATCATTCTGTAGAATTTCCTTTACTGGTGTCAGGAATTATCCTGACTGTCCAGAATTCTCTCATCTCACAAATTTTGGGATCCTCCTCAGGAATTTCTGAACAGGTGTCATGACTTGTCTTTCAGTTGAATATCTTTGAGTCTCATCACAAGTTCCTTGATTTCATTTCTTTTGGCAGTGACTCTTTCCTCTGTGAACCAGTCTGTCAGAGGCTTCAGTGGAATGCTAAAGTCCTGAATGGGATCCTACAAAATAAAGCCCATCATTAGCAGATCACCATCCTCACGATAAACGCACTATTAATACAATGTACCTGTGCAATCTTGAATCAATTTGAAATAAAGTCTACCCATTTCTAAATATCTGTTTCAGAGCAATTAATATCTAACACATGGAGACACATGACCAAACTCAGGGTCAGATTACAAAGAAATGTAATTAAGATATAGGACCAAACTCAGGGTCAGACTAACGAGAAACAGGACCAAACTCAGGGCCCCGATCATGAAGAAACAGGATCAAACTCGGGCCCCGATCACAAAGAAACAGGACCAAACTTGTGCCCCGATCATGAAGAAACAGGATCAAACTTGGGCCCAAATCATAGAGAAACAGTATCAAACTCAGAGTTAAGCCACACAACCATCATTCTACTGTATCCAAAAACTTCTTACAAAAAAAAAAAAAAAGTTAAAAACACACAAACACACACACACACACAAAAAAAAAGGACAAAGGAATTTGTTTAAGGATAGATTTTTGTCACAGTTCAGGGATGAGGGGTTGGGAGAAAAGGGGTTGGGGGAATGGGGGAGAGGGGGTTGGGGAGATGAGGGGGTTGGGGGGATGGAGGGTTGGAGGATGGGGGGTGGGGGTAGGGGTGGAGAAACTAGAATTATAGAGGACTTTATTTTCAGTGAAATCAATATCACCACCCCCACAACTAAAAATAAGCAAAAGTTAACAGATATACACAGGGAATAAGTGCATATCTTCTGTAAATGAGCAATCCTTACACAAAACTGATGACTACTGCAGTTACATGTATGATCTACGAAAACTACAAACTGTATGAAGGAGGAGCAATGCATTGATGAGACGGTCCCAATCTAGTTCATCAAAACTGAATACATACATTGTCAATAACAGGTTCTATGATCCATCAGTAGTGTGTAGTGACTTTGTAAATATGTGAGTAGGAACCTCGAAAACATACTGAAGTTTGTGAATGTTTAATCGTATCTCAAAAACATAAAGTTTGTGAATGTTTAATCGTACCTCAAAAACATAAAGTTTGTGAATGTTTAATCGTACCTCAAAAACAAAGTTTGTGAATGTTTAATCGTACCTCAAAAACTTATTGAAGTTTGTGAATGTTTAATCGTACTTCAAAAATATACAAGTTTGTGAATGTTTAATCCTACCTCAAAAATATACAAGTTTGTGAATGTTTAATCGTACCTCAAAAACTTATTGAAGTTTGTGAATGTTTAATCCTACCTCAAAAACATACTGAAGTTTGTGAATGTTTAACCGTATCTCAAAAACATACTGAAGTTTGTAAATGTTTAATCGTACCTCAAAGAAGCTCTCGACATACTGCAGTACATATACGCCACAGTCACTGAAGTTGGTCTGCTGGGGGACTTTGGTGGCTGTGCAGCCGCGAACCCTTTCCTTCAGAATGTTGGGTGTTTTCTTCTTCGTGTCCCATTCAACTTGAAGATAACTACAATTCAAATCAAAGATAAGAGTATCCACAAAATTAGCATTTTGAATCACCGGTCCACAGAATCAGTAACTATGTACCAGATTTATCTCCCCTTCTGTAGACTCGTGCATTACTTCGCTTTTACTATGGACAAATATTAAAATACAAGTTTTGACAATTGATTTTGATTTATTCAGAAATATTAAACAATTATATATCAAGAGTAGCTCAACACCACTACTATATATAGAACACCACTACTATATATAGAACACCACTACTATATATAGAACACCACTACTATATATAGAAAGTAACAGTTTCTGGGACCAAATCAGTCACATGATGAAGTTGTTCAGTTCAGGAGTGGCTAAGGAAGTCTTGACTGTGTAGTGAATTCAGGGAGATAACACTGATCCTTATCAATTTTCACTAATCAATACTCACTCTTTGAGAATAGACACAATGCGAGACCTGTTTTGTCCGGCCAGGGAATCAAACACAAGAATACAGGGCCTGGAAGAAGAAAACACCAAAATCACACGTATTTTTCTTTAAATATTCACTCCTAAGACAACGACGACTTTGGGTCTAATAACATGACCCTACATTACAAGGTCATACTCCCATGTTAGAAGTGTTAAAACAGTCTATAAGGAGACCACAGGCCACAAGGCTCACCTGAACCACCTTGTGTATATGCAGAAAAGAACTCGTGTGAGAATCTAATAATTTTTAATTGTGCCCCTTCCTCACCATAGTGGTATGAAAATGAATCTATACAACATGTGGATACTTGACAATTTCTAGCAGTGTGGTCCTTTAAAAAACTTTTTCTTTATACTCATACATTATCACTCTAATTCCCTACCATGGTAGAAGGATACAGCACTTTTATGATGTGATGAATTGTGATACAAAAGAATGCATTCTCAACTACTTAATCATACAACTGGTAAATTTCTTGTTACTTATAACTTAATCATACAGGACGTTAAACCTGCTTGAAGCTGTTTCAAGTATACAATCTTAATTCAGGGCTTAATTGACTCTTTTGATAAGGGTCCAGTACTGTTTTAATTGGTTGGTTCTATATTAACGTCCCGCTGGAGAATTTTTCACTTATATGGAGACGTCACCATTGCCAGTGAAGGGCAGCAAAATTTAGGCCTACGCTTGGCGCTTGAAGCTTTAGAGGAGTGAGGGACCTGCTGTGACATGGGGCCTTGGCTTTTGCAGTCTCAATCGAAGAATCAGAATTTGGAAGAAAAAAAGAGAGTCAATTTTCAGTCAAGAATGGTCCACTTTCCAGACCTGCATACAAGGGATATCAAGCCCTGTAATCTCGTAGATAAAGTCTGGTCAATTGATACATGGTACTTTTGTTGAAGGTGCTTTTAAGAATAACAAAATGAACATGTAGCAATGTCAGATTCCAAATGTGCTCCAATAGAAGATTTATACCCTGGATCTATAGCATGGTCTTTCTTGGCTTCCATTGCATTTGTTTTTATCTCTTCATGGTTGTAATAATAATTAATAATAATAATACTAATTAGTTTTTAACATAGCGCTTTTCCAGCATATGCTGCTCAAAGCGTTTCCCAATACATTATTACCCCAGCAGACCATATAACATTCCAAAGCTTTCTCAGTGCAAGCTGCCGTTGAGGCAGCAAGAGAACCACCATTCTAACAATATCTTTCACGGCCTATAGCTAGGTACCCCTTTTACACATGGGTGAAGTGAGGAAATTTGTGTAAAGTGCCTTTCCCAAGGACATATAATCGGTCCTGCCGCAGCAAGGAATTGAACCCACAACCTTTCGGTTAAGAGCCTAACAGCTTAACCACTAGGCCACCGATACCACAAGTAATTAATAGTTATCAACCAGAGAGCACAATTTAAAGAGAGAGCCTGCATTAATTTTAGAACCACATAAAATCAAAAGTGATCCAGAATGGATCCAAAAACAAAAAACAGAAGACTGCATCACGATGTGATCCAAATTTAAACCCATGCATCATGAATTCTACAAATGGCAATCTTCATAACATAATGAAGCTTTCGTGTTGTTTCAGCCTTTCTGGTCCAAAAGTTCTTGATAGAAATTTTTTTTTAAAAACATCTGAATTTAACCCATTTGCAGCTGTCTCCCCTTGGGATGTTTTTTTTTTTTTTTATTTGAGATATTCTGAATCCCCCTCACATTAGGACCCTTAATGCCAAGATTGGTCGTAATGGCCAAGTGTGCTGGAGATCATTGACAGACACATTTTTATCAGAATAGTGCACTGTGATTCTAGCAACTAAAAAATTCCAGCTATTTTGCTTACTCCTAACACATGCTTTTTCTAAATAAACAGAGTACAACATGCTTTTACTGAAAACAACAAAGAGCAAAGTTAGCCCACTTACTGTCTACAGCCCGTGGTGCAATTCTGCAGATTTTTGGGATCTTTCAACTCGTCCTCGGTCAGATCTCGACCTCGTAGATCCTGCATACAGTGAATTTACACAACTACTTAAACAGATACATAGATATAATCTCAGATTGTTTATACACTGTACATAGCAGTCAGCACGTGGAAAAGGTCAGCATTTATTGGAGAATTTTGGAAGAATTTGACATTAACCCTCTCATATGTCAAGATTTTGTGAGGTGCTTTCTGTCCTTGTCAAAATCTGGTCAAATAACTGCTTGATCCTATTCATTACCTTGGCAACACAAGAAATACCCGGTACTGGTGTCCCTGTGTGTACTCTTTTAGCCATAACATTATCTATGTTAAATGACAGGTGCCCCAGTTTTGTTTTTTTTTTTAATGGATATTACAGGTAAAGCAAGTATATAGATATACATTGAAAATTAAAAGATCTACATTGTAAATGAACAGATCTACGTTGAGTTAACAATTCATTTTTAATACACAGAGAATATCCTGTACAGTGTTGCTATATATTGATTCAGAAAAAAAAATAACACCCATATACATTGCTTGTGAAATATTCAAACTAAAACATGCTGCAAGTTGATTATATAAACAAACAATATGATTTGAATATATATTTGTTGTGGCAAGTACTTGGGATATTTATTTAGCTATTTAAGGAGGTATACTACATCACATTAGATGACCTAAATTTAAAACACAAATGGAAATATAAATATCAGCAATATGTGTCTACGCCTTTTTTATTTAATTGCCTAGATGTGTAGCTTGGTGGGTTTGCATGTCACCTGCTGATTTATAGGTCACAAGTTCGGGTCCAGCAAGGGTTTAAAATTTTTTCACGATTACTTTCTCCCAAAACTGTATTATTTTTCTTTTTTTTTAACTAAATAAATTAAATTTCAAGTACATACAGTAAATTTCAAAGATATTGTGGTATATATCCTCCACTTATCATTCATATCAAATTTCTCTGGTGTAGTTTTCTTCCTTAAACTATCTCTCTTGTAGATTTATTACTAATTACATTGGAGATTTGTTACTAATTACATTGAATGCATTAAAAATATCGTCAAATGTTGGAAGTTAACTTGACAAAAATATAATTCTCACAATAGTATTCATCAGACATAGACTTCAAAGTTAACATTTTACTCCTAAAAAAAATCCCCAACTTCTAAGCAAGTATATAATGTTATATTACGTGATAACGTTTATTTCCAAAAGCATGTCAACTTTCATAGTTCGAAAGCTCGGGGTTCATTTAGCATTAACTTCTGCCAAAACAATTTCTATCCTCAATTTCAAATAAACCTAATACAGTAGGGAACTTAAACAAAGAATATATTCAGTATTTAACACATTATCCACTTTACGTCTTTCGAATCATTAGTAGTAATATCTTCAGTATCACTGACACAAGAACCTACCTTCACATGGGTTCTAAAGTGTACTTTCGTTGCTTTGTTCTGCTTAGCTGTTTCAGTTTTACTTTCACTTTTCTTTGTATCCTGTGAGTTTGAGGCAGACTGGTCCTCTACACATGTTTGGCTTTCATCGCCCTCTGTTTCTTTTATGCTAGTGTCCATGTCTTCTGAATCCTCAGCTATTTCTTGTTTCTGTACAAAAAAATTGATTAATTATATCTTGTTTAACGTCCCGCTGAAAAATTTTTCACTCATATGGAGATGTCACCATTGCTGGTGAAGGGCTGCAAAATTTAAGCCTATCCTTGGCGCTTATGGCCTTCAAGCAGGGAGGGATCTTTATCGTGCCATACCTGGTGTGATATGTAGATACAAATTATGTACAGACTGTATATAGATACACATCATGTACAGACTGCATATAGATACACATCATGTACAGACTGCATATAGATACACATCATGTACAGACTGCATATAGATACACATCATGTACAGACTGCATATAGATACACATCATGTACAGACTGTATATAGATACACATCATGTACAGACTGTATATAGATACACATCATGTACAGACTGCATATAGATACACATCATGTACAGACTGCATATAGATACACATCATGTACAGACTGTATATAGATACACATCATGTACAGACTGCATATAGATACACATCATGTACAGACTGCATATAGATACACATCATGTACAGACTGCATCTAGATACACATCATGTACAGACTGCATATAGATACACATCATGTACAGACTGCATATAGATACACATCATGTACAGACTGTATATAGATACACATCATGTACAGACTGTATATAGATACACATCATGTACAGACTGTATATAGATACACATCATGTACAGACTGTATATAGATACACATCATGTACAGACTGCATATAGATACACATCATGTACAGACTGCATATAGATACACATCATGTACAGACTGTATATAGATACACATCATGTACAGACTGTATATAGATACACATCATGTACAGACTGCATCTAGATACACATCATGTACAGACTGTATATAGATACACATCATGTACAGACTGTATATAGATACACATCATGTACAGACTGTATATATATACACATCATGTACAGACTGTATATAGATACACATCATGTACAGACTGCATATAGATACACATCATGTACAGACTGTATATAGATACACATCATGTACAGACTGTATATAGATACACATCATGTACAGACTGTATATAGATACACATCATATACAGACTGTATATAGATACACATCATGTACAGACTGTATATAGATACACATCATGTACAGACTGTATATAGATACACATCATGTACAGACTGCATATAGATACATATCATGTACAGACTGTATATAGATACACATCATGTACAGACTGTATATAGATACACATCATGTACAGACTGCAGGTCCTGTCACTCACCTGAGCATCTGATAGACAACTGTCATCTGTCTCCATTGGCTCCACATCGCCTTCCCCATTATCTCCATTTTCCTCCTCAATTGTTTTAGTTTCTACTGAATTAATGCTACTTTCACTTTTACTTTCAGTCTTATCCAAGTCACCATTCTTCACCAACTTTGGAATCTTGTAATCTTTCAGTGATTTTACTGGTTCCTTTGATTTGACTGGTTCCTTTTCCGACTCTTCCTTCCCTGCGAGTTTGAGGTCGGGATTAGTGACTGTCGCTACTGTCATGGTTAGTTGCGTAATCACACTTGTTGACTTTGGTATGTACGTGATACGTTTGACATTCATGAGTCCCGGGAAGCAAATGACGGCCAGGAACCAATGTGAACTAAAATACACATTTACAACCAACAGTTACAGAATGCTGTGTAAAATGCATTTCACCAAATTTTTTTTCAAATGAGAAGATGCATTTGAAAACACTACCTGTAAGCAAAAATTTTTCCATATGTTAAGAAAAACATGAAGCCCATGCTCATCTGCATCACTAACCCTTTTTATTCCCACAAAAAAATATTTTTACCCCATATTATGACCCCCGCTCCACTGGGTCATAACTTTACAAAAATTTTAATGCACACATCATACGGATGAATCAGTATTACTAACTTTGTGCCAAGTTTGGCTGAAATTGGCCCAGTGGTTCTGGAGAAAGTGAATTTGTAAAAACATATACGACACAGATGCCGCAGACATCGGCAACAACAAATTTTGTTCAGAAAAACTCACATGAGCCTAAGGTAAGCCAAAGATATTACATAGTGATGGTAAGCCAAAGATATACATAGTGATTTATATCAATCACTATAGCCTGTAAGTAAATAAACTATAAACAAAATTTAAATGCTAACATATACACACAGAATATCAACACACAACTCACTGCTCATTAATTGGGACAAAAATGAAATCTTTTTCAAAGAGGTCCACTTTCTTTGTCCAGTTCTTCACTCTGGCATGCTTTTTTTCAGCCGGTCTGAAAAAAAAAATCTGATCACTACAATTATAGTTTAATAATATTCGTTTCCTGTCATTTTCATGTTGTTTTTTTTTTGTCTTTGTTTTTACATTAATCCTTTTTTATCTCGTTTTTTAAGTGTATTCTTTGTGATGACGACAGTATGTAGCATTTTGATCCTTACGGAGTACACTTACTGACACTACTATGCATTTCCACAGTAGAGCTCTTTCGGTGGAAACCAATTCCCAAAGATACAAGAATCAGAGTCTTGTTTTATATTAGGAGCTTGGCGTTTGAAGCACCAGACACTATTTTCACTTATCTTAATTATCTCTCTTAGTCGTCTTAGGCTTTTCATTTGCACACTTTTAAATCCTTTTGAACAAAGAACGATTTGTGGCAAATTTTAATAAAATTTGCCCAGTGCTTCTGGAGAAGAAGTCATAATACGAAAAGTTAATGACAGCTGTACCTACGGACAGACAACAAATTCATACCAGAAAAGCTGTCTTGAATCTTTCACTTAATATGAATTTAATCCCATTGAACATGATCACTGTAAAATTCTTACGTTTTGTCTGCCATGTCATCTAATCCACATCGACTCTGCCTCTGGGTGAGCCTCTTGAAGAAGAAGGAACTAAATATGTGTGTCCTTTCCCTATCTCTATCACTCAGAACATCCAGGAACAGATACCTACAAAAGCACACAGCTTACTGCTAAAAGTGGTCAATAGAATTACACCACTCACACAGCTTACTGCTAAGAGTGGTCAATAGAATTACACCACTCACACAGCTTACTGCTAAGAGTGGTCAATAGAATTACACCACTCACACAGCTTACTGCTAAGAGTGGTCAATAGAATTACACCACTCACACAGCTTACTGCTAAGAGTGGTCAATAGAATTACACCACACACATAGCTTACTGCTAAGAGTGGTCAATAGAATTACACCACTCACACAGCTTACTGCTAAGAGTGGTCAATAGAATTACACCACTCACACAGCTTACTGCTAAGAGTGGTCAATAGAATTACACCACACACATAGCTTACTGCTAAGAGTGGTCAATAGAATTACACCACTCACACAGCTTACTGCTAAGAGTGGTCAATAGAATTACACCACTCACACAGCTTACTGCTAAGAGTGGTCAATAGAATTACACCACTCACACAGCTTACTGCTAAGAGTGGTCAATAGAATTACACCACTCACACAGCTTACTGCTAAGAGTGGTCAATAGAATTACACCACTCACACAGCTTACTGCTAAGAGTGGTCAATAGAATTACACCACTCACACAGCTTACTGCTAAGAGTGGTCAATAGAATTACACCACTCACACAGCTTACTGCTAAGAGTGGTCAATAGAATTACACCACTCACACAGCTTACTGCTAAGAGTGGTCAATAGAATTACACCACTCACACAGCTTACTGCTAAGAGTGGTCAATAGAATTACACCACTCACACAACTTATTGCATTTGTCACATTTTGAAATTTCTTTTGAAATACATTCATGATATTCGTCTATAAAATGCAGTAATTTTACTCTACGTCAACTGGCACAGGTTATGAATAGTAGCAAACTGAACTAAAATGTTGCATCTAAAATACCACAATTCAAACTGTAACAATGTTCCATTAAAAAAGAGTACATCTCCAAACAGGGTATATCATAAAAACGGTGTCTTCAGGCCACAAGCACACCACATCTCATACTGCATACACACATTTAATATAGAAATGTTCACAAAAACTAATCACAATAAAAACATTCACAAAAATTTAACACTCCATCTAAATTTCAATAGTATCATTAAATTACATCACTTTTAATGCTATGTACAAACACTGGAGAAAAATTATGTGAAACTGTACCAGACAATTACATAACAAAAAGATTAATTCCTTTTTTATGTATATAGATAAAAAAAAAAAAGAAGAGTTTTGAGGGCCCAGGAAGACTGCTATTAATTTCTAAGTCGCATTCTTTAATAAACAGCATGATCAGTCGAGAGCAAGATTTACTGTCATTGAAATTAACAGTGTAACAAATGTAATATCTAGTTCTAGTGACAAATGTAATGAATGTAATGCTGTACTAGTGACTAATGCAATAAATGTAATGCTGTACTAGTGACTTGTGTAATACATGTAATGCTGTACTAGTGACTTGTGCAATATATGTAATGCTGTACTAGTGACTTGTGTAATACATGTAATGCTGTACTAGTGACTTGTGTAATACATGTAATGCTGTACTAGTGACTTGTGTAATACATGTAATGCTGTACTAGTGACTAATGCAATACATGTAATGCTGTACTAGTGACTTGTGTAATACATGTAATGCTGTACTAGTGACTTGTGTAATACATGTAATGCTGTACTAGTGACTTGTGTAATAAATGTAATGCTGTACTAGTGACTTGTGTAATAAATGTAATGCTGTACTAGTGACTTGTATAATACATGTAATGCTGTACTAGTGACTTGTGTAATACATGTAATGCTGTACTAGTGACTTGTGTAATACATGTAATGCTGTACTAGTGACTTGTGTAATACATGTAATGCTGTACTAGTGACTTGTGCAATACATGTAATGCTGTACTAGTGACTTGTGTAATACATGTAATGCTGTACTAGTGACTTGTGTAATACATGTAATGCTGTACTAGTGACTTGTGTAATAAATGTAATGCTGTACTAGTGACTTGTGTAATACATGTAATGCTGTACTAGTGACTTGTGTAATACATGTAATGCTGTACTAGTGACTTGTGTAATACATGTAATGCTGTACTAGTGACTTGTGTAATACATGTAATGCTGTACTAGTGACTTGTGTAATACATGTAATGCTGTACTAGTGACTTGTGTAATACATGTAATGCTGTACTAGTGACTTGTGTAATACATGTAATGCTGTACTAGTGACTTGTGTAATACATGTAATGCTGTACTAGTGACTTGTGTAATACATGTAATGCTGTACTAGTGACTTGTGTAATAAATGTAATGCTGTACTAGTGACTTGTGTAATGCATGTAATGCTGTACTAGTGACTTGTGTAATAAATGTATTGCTGTACTAGTGACTTGTGTAATAAATGTAATGCTGTACTTGTGACTAATGCAATATATGTAATGCTGTACTAGTGACTTGTGTAATACATGTAATGCTGTACAAGTGACTTGTGCAATAAATGTAATGCTGTACTAGTGACTTGTGTAATACATGTAATGCTGTACTAGTGACTTGTGTAATACATGTAATGCTGTACTAGTGACTTGTGTAATACATGTAATGCTGTACTAGTGACTTGTGCAATAAATGTAATGCTGTACTAGTGACTTGTGTAATACATGTAATGCTGTACTAGTGACTTGTGTAATAAATGTAATGCTGTACTAGTGACTTGTGTAATACATGTAATGCTGTACTAGTGACTTGTGTAATACATGTAATGCTGTACTAGTGACTAATGCAATAAATGTAATGCTGTACTAGTGACTTGTGTAATACATGTAATGCTGTACTAGTGACTTGTGTAATAAATGTAATGCTGTACTAGTGACTAGTGTAATACATGTAATGCTGTACTAGTGACTTGTGTAATACATGTAATGCTGTACTAGTGACTTGTGTAATACATGTAATGCTGTACTAGTGACTTGTGTAATACATGTAATGCTGTACTAGTGACTTGTGTAATACATGTAATGCTGTACTAGTGACTAATGCAATACATGTAATGCTGTACTAGTGACTTGTGTAATACATGTAATGCTGTACTAGTGACTTGTGCAATATATGTAATGCTGTACTAGTGACTTGTGTAATACATGTAATGCTGTACTAGTGACTTGTGTAATACATGTAATGCTATACTAGTGACTAATGCAATAAATGTAATGCTGTACTAGTGACTTGTGTAATAAATGTAATGCTGTACTAGTGACTTGTGCAATAAATGTAATGCTGTACTAGTGACTTGTGTAATACATGTAATGCTGTACTAGTGACTTGTGTAATACATGTAATGCTGTACTAGTGACTTGTGTAATACATGTAATGCTGTACTAGTGACTTGTGTAATACATGTAATGCTGTACTAGTGACTTGTGTAATACATGTAATGCTGTACTAGTGACTTGTGTAATACATGTAATGCTGTACTAGTGACTTGTGTAATACATGTAATGCTGTACTAGTGACTTGTGTAATAAATGTAATGCTGTACTAGTGACTAATGCAATAAATGTAATGCTGTACTAGTGACTTGTGTAATACATGTAATGCTGTACTAGTGACTTGTGTAATACATGTAATGCTGTACTAGTGACTTGTGCAATATATGTAATGCTGTACTAGTGACTTGTGCAATAAATGTAATGCTGTACTAGTGACTTGTGCAATAAATGTAATGCTGTACTAGTGACTTGTGTAATACATGTAATGCTGTACTAGTGACTTGTGTAATACATGTAATGCTGTACTAGTGACTTGTGTAATACATGTAATGCTGTACTAGTGACTTGTGTAATAAATGTAATGCTGTACTAGTGACTTGTGTAATAAATGTAATGCTGTACTAGTGACTTGTGTAATAAATGTAATGCTGTACTAGTGACTTGTGTAATACATGTAATGCTGTACTAGTGACTTGTGTAATACATGTAATGCTGTACTAGTGACTAATGTAATAAATGTAATGCTGTACTAGTGACTAATGTAATAAATGTAATGCTGTACTAGTGACTAATGTAATAAATGTAATGCTGTACTAGTGACTTGTGTAATACATGTAATGCTGTACTAGTGACTTGTGTAATACATGTAATGCTGTACTAGTGACTTGTGTAATAAATGTAATGCTGTACTAGTGACTTGTGTAATAAATGTAATGCTGTACTAGTGACTTGTATAATACATGTAATGCTGTACTAGTGACTTGTGTAATACATGTAATGCTGTACTAGTGACTTGTGTAATAAATGTAATGCTGTACTAGTGACTTGTGTAATACATGTAATGCTGTACTAGTGACTTGTGTAATACATGTAATGCTGTACTAGTGACTTGTGTAATACATGTAATGCTGTACTAGTGACTTGTGTAATACATGTAATGCTGTACTAGTGACTTGTGTAATACATGTAATGCTGTACTAGTGACTTGTGCAATACATGTAATGCTGTACTAGTGACTTGTGTAATACATGTAATGCTGTACTAGTGACTTGTGTAATACATGTAATGCTGTACTAGTGACTTGTGTAATAAATGTAATGCTGTACTAGTGACTTGTGTAATACATGTAATGCTGTACTAGTGACTTGTGTAATACATGTAATGCTGTACTAGTGACTTGTGTAATACATGTAATGCTGTACTAGTGACTTGTGTAATACATGTAATGCTGTACTAGTGACTTGTGTAATACATGTAATGCTGTACTAGTGACTTGTGTAATACATGTAATGCTGTACTAGTGACTTGTGTAATACATGTAATGCTGTACTAGTGACTTGTGTAATACATGTAATGCTGTACTAGTGACTTGTGTAATACATGTAATGCTGTACTAGTGACTTGTGTAATAAATGTAATGCTGTACTAGTGACTTGTGTAATGCATGTAATGCTGTACTAGTGACTTGTGTAATAAATGTATTGCTGTACTAGTGACTTGTGTAATAAATGTAATGCTGTACTTGTGACTAATGCAATATATGTAATGCTGTACTAGTGACTTGTGTAATACATGTAATGCTGTACTAGTGACTTGTGCAATAAATGTAATGCTGTACTAGTGACTTGTGTAATACATGTAATGCTGTACTAGTGACTTGTGTAATACATGTAATGCTGTACTAGTGACTTGTGTAATACATGTAATGCTGTACTAGTGACTTGTGCAATAAATGTAATGCTGTACTAGTGACTTGTGTAATACATGTAATGCTGTACTAGTGACTTGTGTAATAAATGTAATGCTGTACTAGTGACTTGTGTAATACATGTAATGCTGTACTAGTGACTTGTGTAATACATGTAATGCTGTACTAGTGACTAATGCAATAAATGTAATGCTGTACTAGTGACTTGTGTAATAAATGTAATGCTGTACTAGTGACTTGTGTAATAAATGTAATGCTGTACTAGTGACTAGTGTAATACATGTAATGCTGTACTAGTAACTTGTGTAATACATGTAATGCTGTACTAGTGACTTGTGTAATACATGTAATGCTGTACTAGTGACTTGTGTAATACATGTAATGCTGTACTAGTGACTTGTGTAATACATGTAATGCTGTACTAGTGACTAATGCAATACATGTAATGCTGTACTAGTGACTTGTGTAATACATGTAATGCTGTACTAGTGACTTGTGCAATATATGTAATGCTGTACTAGTGACTTGTGTAATACATGTAATGCTGTACTAGTGACTTGTGTAATACATGTAATGCTATACTAGTGACTAATGCAATAAATGTAATGCTGTACTAGTGACTTGTGTAATAAATGTAATGCTGTACTAGTGACTTGTGCAATAAATGTAATGCTGTACTAGTGACTTGTGTAATACATGTAATGCTGTACTAGTGACTTGTGTAATACATGTAATGCTGTACTAGTGACTTGTGTAATACATGTAATGCTGTACTAGTGACTTGTGTAATACATGTAATGCTGTACTAGTGACTTGTGTAATAAATGTAATGCTGTACTAGTGACTAATGCAATAAATGTAATGCTGTACTAGTGACTTGTGTAATACATGTAATGCTGTACTAGTGACTTGTGTAATACATGTAATGCTGTACTAGTGACTTGTGCAATATATGTAATGCTGTACTAGTGACTTGTGCAATAAATGTAATGCTGTACTAGTGACTTGTGTAATAAATGTAATGCTGTACTAGTGACTTGTGTAATACATGTAATGCTGTACTAGTGACTTGTGTAATACATGTAATGCTGTACTAGTGACTTGTGTAATACATGTAATGCTGTACTAGTGACTTGTGTAATACATGTAATGCTGTACTAGTGACTTGTGTAATAAATGTAATGCTGTACTAGTGACTTGTGTAATAAATGTAATGCTGTACTAGTGACTTGTGTAATAAATGTAATGCTGTACTAGTGACTTGTGTAATAAATGTAATGCTGTACTAGTGACTAATGTAATAAATGTAATGCTGTACTAGTGACTTGTGTAATACATGTAATGCTGTACTAGTGACTTGTGTAATAAATGTAATGCTGTACTAGTGACTTGTGTAATACATGTAATGCTGTACTAGTGACTTGTGTAATACATGTAATGGTGTACTAGTGACTTGTGTAATACATGTAATGCTGTACTAGTGACTAATGTAATAAATGTAATGCTGTACTAGTGACTAATGCAATAAATGTAATGCTGTACTAGTGACTTGTGTAATACATGTAATGCTGTACTAGTGACTTGTGTAATACATGTAATGCTGTACTAGTGACTTGTGTAATACATGTAATGCTGTACTAGTGACTTGTGTAATACATGTAATGCTGTACTAGTGACTTGTGTAATACATGTAATGCTGTACTAGTGACTTGTGTAATACATGTAATGCTGTACTAGTGACTTGTGTAATACATGTAATGCTGTACTAGTGACTTGTGTAATACATGTAATGCTGTACTAGTGACTTGTGTAATAAATGTAATGCTGTACTAGTGACTTGTGTAATGCATGTAATGCTGTACTAGTGACTTGTGTAATAAATGTATTGCTGTACTAGTGACTTGTGTAATAAATGTAATGCTGTACTTGTGACTAATGCAATATATGTAATGCTGTACTAGTGACTTGTGTAATACATGTAATGCTGTACTAGTGACTTGTGCAATAAATGTAATGCTGTACTAGTGACTTGTGTAATACATGTAATGCTGTACTAGTGACTTGTGTAATACATGTAATGCTGTACTAGTGACTTGTGTAATACATGTAATGCTGTACTAGTGACTTGTGCAATAAATGTAATGCTGTACTAGTGACTTGTGTAATACATGTAATGCTGTACTAGTGACTTGTGTAATAAATGTAATGCTGTACTAGTGACTTGTGTAATACATGTAATGCTGTACTAGTGACTTGTGTAATACATGTAATGCTGTACTAGTGACTAATGCAATAAATGTAATGCTGTACTAGTGACTTGTGTAATACATGTAATGCTGTACTAGTGACTTGTGTAATAAATGTAATGCTGTACTAGTGACTAGTGTAATACATGTAATGCTGTACTAGTGACTTGTGTAATACATGTAATGCTGTACTAGTGACTTGTGTAATACATGTAATGCTGTACTAGTGACTTGTGTAATACATGTATTGCTGTACTAGTGACTTGTGTAATACATGTAATGCTGTACTAGTGACTAATGCAATACATGTAATGCTGTACTAGTGACTTGTGTAATACATGTAATGCTGTACTAGTGACTTGTGTAATAAATGTAATGCTGTACTAGTGACTAATGCAATAAATGTAATGCTGTACTAGTGACTTGTGTAATACATGTAATGCTGTACTAGTGACTTGTGTAATACATGTAATGCTGTACTAGTGACTTGTGCAATATATGTAATGCTGTACTAGTGACTTGTGCAATAAATGTAATGCTGTACTAGTGACTTGTGTAATAAATGTAATGCTGTACTAGTGACTTGTGTAATACATGTAATGCTGTACTAGTGACTTGTGTAATACATGTAATGCTGTACTAGTGACTTGTGTAATACATGTAATGCTGTACTAGTGACTTGTGTAATACATGTAATGCTGTACTAGTGACTTGTGTAATAAATGTAATGCTGTACTAGTGACTTGTGTAATAAATGTAATGCTGTACTAGTGACTTGTGTAATAAATGTAATGCTGTACTAGTGACTTGTGTAATAAATGTAATGCTGTACTAGTGACTTGTGTAATACATGTAATGCTGTACTAGTGACGTGTGTAATACATGTAATGCTGTACTAGTGACTAATGTAATAAATGTAATGCTGTACTAGTGACTAATGTAATAAATGTAATGCTGTACTAGTGACTAATGTAATAAATGTAATGCTGTACTAGTGACTTGTGTAATACATGTAATGCTGTACTAATGACTTGTGTAATAAATGTAATGCTGTACTAGTGACTTGTGTAATAAATGTAATGCTGTACTAGTGACTTGTGTAATACATGTAATGGTGTACTAGTGACTTGTGTAATACATGTAATGCTGTACTAGTGACTAATGTAATAAATGTAATGCTGTACTAGTGACTAATGCAATAAATGTAATGCTGTACTAGTGACTTGTGTAATACATGTAATGCTGTACTAGTGACTTGTGTAATACATGTAATGCTGTACTAGTGACTTGTGTAATACATGTAATGCTGTACTAGTGACTTGTGTAATACATGTAATGCTGTACTAGTGACTTGTGTAATACATGTAATGCTGTACTAGTGACTTGTGTAATACATGTAATGCTGTACTAGTGACTTGTGTAATACATGTAATGCTGTACTAGTGACTTGTGTAATACATGTAATGCTGTACTAGTGACTTGTGTAATAAATGTAATGCTGTACTAGTGACTTGTGTAATGCATGTAATGCTGTACTAGTGACTTGTGTAATAAATGTATTGCTGTACTAGTGACTTGTGTAATAAATGTAATGCTGTACTTGTGACTAATGCAATATATGTAATGCTGTACTAGTGACTTGTGTAATACATGTAATGCTGTACTAGTGACTTGTGCAATAAATGTAATGCTGTACTAGTGACTTGTGTAATACATGTAATGCTGTACTAGTGACTTGTGTAATACATGTAATGCTGTACTAGTGACTTGTGTAATACATGTAATGCTGTAGTGACTTGTGCAATAAATGTAATGCTGTACTAGTGACTTGTGTAATACATGTAATGCTGTACTAGTGACTTGTGTAATAAATGTAATGCTGTACTAGTGACTTGTGTAATACATGTAATGCTGTACTAGTGACTTGTGTAATACATGTAATGCTGTACTAGTGACTAATGCAATAAATGTAATGCTGTACTAGTGACTTGTGTAATACATGTAATGCTGTACTAGTGACTTGTGTAATAAATGTAATGCTGTACTAGTGACTAGTGTAATACATGTAATGCTGTACTAGTGACTTGTGTAATACATGTAATGCTGTACTAGTGACTTGTGTAATACATGTAATGCTGTACTAGTGACTTGTGTAATACATGTATTGCTGTACTAGTGACTTGTGTAATACATGTAATGCTGTACTAGTGACTAATGCAATACATGTAATGCTGTACTAGTGACTTGTGTAATACATGTAATGCTGTACTAGTGACTTGTGCAATATATGTAATGCTGTACTAGTGACTTGTGTAATACATGTAATGCTGTACTAGTGACTTGTGTAATACATGTAATGCTATACTAGTGACTAATGCAATAAATGTAATGCTGTACTAGTGACTTGTGTAATAAATGTAATGCTGTACTAGTGACTTGTGCAATAAATGTAATGCTGTACTAGTGACTTGTGTAATACATGTAATGCTGTACTAGTGACTTGTGTAATACATGTAATGCTGTACTAGTGACTTGTGTAATACATGTAATGCTGTACTAGTGACTTGTGTAATACATGTAATGCTGTACTAGTGACTTGTGTAATAAATGTAATGCTGTACTAGTGACTAATGCAATAAATGTAATGCTGTACTAGTGACTTGTGTAATACATGTAATGCTGTACTAGTGACTTGTGTAATACATGTAATGCTGTACTAGTGACTTGTGCAATACATGTAATGCTGTACTAGTGACTTGTGCAATAAATGTAATGCTGTACTAGTGACTTGTGCAATAAATGTAATGCTGTACTAGTGACTTGTGCAATAAATGTAATGCTGTACTAGTGACTTGTGTAATACATGTAATGCTGTACTAGTGACTTGTGTAATACATGTAATGCTGTACTAGTGACTTGTGTAATACATGTAATGCTGTACTAGTGACTTGTGTAATAAATGTAATGCTGTACTAGTGACTTGTGTAATAAATGTAATGCTGTACTAGTGACTTGTGTAATAAATGTAATGCTGTACTAGTGACTTGTGTAATAAATGTAATGCTGTACTAGTGACTTGTGTAATAAATGTAATGCTGTACTAGTGACTTGTGTAATAAATGTAATGCTGTACTAGTGACTTGTGTAATAAATGTAATGCTGTACTAGTGACTTGTGTAATACATGTAATGCTGTACTAGTGACTTGTGTAATACATGTAATGCTGTACTAGTGACTAATGTAATAAATGTAATGCTGTACTAGTGACTAATGTAATAAATGTAATGCTGTACTAGTGACTAATGTAATAAATGTAATGCTGTACTAGTGACTAATGTAATAAATGTAATGCTGTACTAGTGACTTGTGTAATACATGTAATGCTGTACTAGTGACTTGTGTAATACATGTAATGCTGTACTAGTGACTTGTGTAATAAATATAATGCTGTACTAGTGACTTGTGTAATAAATGTAATGCTGTACTAGTGACTTGTATAATACATGTAATGCTGTACTAGTGACTTGTGTAATACATGTAATGCTGTACTAGTGACTTGTGTAATAAATGTAATGCTGTACTAGTGACTTGTGTAATACATGTAATGCTGTACTAGTGACTTGTGTAATACATGTAATGCTGTACTAGTGACTTGTGTAATACATGTAATGCTGTACTAGTGACTTGTGTAATACATGTAATGCTGTACTAGTGACTTGTGTAATACATGTAATGCTGTACTAGTGACTTGTGCAATACATGTAATGCTGTACTAGTGACTTGTGTAATACATGTAATGCTGTACTAGTGACTTGTGTAATACATGTAATGCTGTACTAGTGACTTGTGTAATAAATGTAATGCTGTACTAGTGACTTGTGTAATACATGTAATGCTGTACTAGTGACTTGTGTAATACATGTAATGCTGTACTAGTGACTTGTGTAATACATGTAATGCTGTACTAGTGACTTGTGTAATACATGTAATGCTGTACTAGTGACTTGTGTAATACATGTAATGCTGTACTAGTGACTTGTGTAATACATGTAATGCTGTACTAGTGACTTGTGTAATACATGTAATGCTGTACTAGTGACTTGTGTAATACATGTAATGCTGTACTAGTGACTTGTGTAATACATGTAATGCTGTACTAGTGACTTGTGTAATAAATGTAATGCTGTACTAGTGACTTGTGTAATGCATGTAATGCTGTACTAGTGACTTGTGTAATAAATGTATTGCTGTACTAGTGACTTGTGTAATAAATGTAATGCTGTACTTGTGACTAATGCAATATATGTAATGCTGTACTAGTGACTTGTGTAATACATGTAATGCTGTACTAGTGACTTGTGCAATAAATGTAATGCTGTACTAGTGACTTGTGTAATACATGTAATGCTGTACTAGTGACTTGTGTAATACATGTAATGCTGTACTAGTGACTTGTGTAATACATGTAATGCTGTACTAGTGACTTGTGCAATAAATGTAATGCTGTACTAGTGACTTGTGTAATACATGTAATGCTGTACTAGTGACTTGTGTAATAAATGTAATGCTGTACTAGTGACTTGTGTAATACATGTAATGCTGTACTAGTGACTTGTGTAATACATGTAATGCTGTACTAGTGACTAATGCAATAAATGTAATGCTGTACTAGTGACTTGTGTAATACATGTAATGCTGTACTAGTGACTTGTGTAATAAATGTAATGCTGTACTAGTGACTAGTGTAATACATGTAATGCTGTACTAGTGACTTGTGTAATACATGTAATGCTGTACTAGTGACTTGTGTAATAAATGTAATGCTGTACTAGTGACTTGTGTAATACATGTAATGCTGTACTAGTGACTTGTGTAATACATGTAATGCTGTACTAGTGACTAATGCAATACATGTAATGCTGTACTAGTGACTTGTGTAATACATGTAATGCTGTACTAGTGACTTGTGCAATATATGTAATGCTGTACTAGTGACTTGTGTAATACATGTAATGCTGTACTAGTGACTTGTGTAATACATGTAATGCTATACTAGTGACTAATGCAATAAATGTAATGCTGTACTAGTGACTTGTGTAATAAATGTAATGCTGTACTAGTGACTTGTGCAATAAATGTAATGCTGTACTAGTGACTTGTGTAATACATGTAATGCTGTACTAGTGACTTGTGTAATACATGTAATGCTGTACTAGTGACTTGTGTAATACATGTAATGCTGTACTAGTGACTTGTGTAATACATGTAATGCTGTACTAGTGACTTGTGTAATAAATGTAATGCTGTACTAGTGACTAATGCAATAAATGTAATGCTGTACTAGTGACTTGTGTAATACATGTAATGCTGTACTAGTGACTTGTGTAATACATGTAATGCTGTACTAGTGACTTGTGCAATATATGTAATGCTGTACTAGTGACTTGTGCAATAAATGTAATGCTGTACTAGTGACTTGTGTAATAAATGTAATGCTGTACTAGTGACTTGTGTAATACATGTAATGCTGTACTAGTGACTTGTGTAATACATGTAATGCTGTACTAGTGACTTGTGTAATACATGTAATGCTGTACTAGTGACTTGTGTAATAAATGTAATGCTGTACTAGTGACTTGTGTAATAAATGTAATGCTGTACTAGTGACTTGTGTAATAAATGTAATGCTGTACTAGTGACTTGTGTAATAAATGTAATGCTGTACTAGTGACTTGTGTAATAAATGTAATGCTGTACTAGTGACTTGTGTAATACATGTAATGCTGTACTAGTGACTTGTGTAATACATGTAATGCTGTACTAGTGACTAATGTAATAAATGTAATGCTGTACTAGTGACTAATGTAATAAATGTAATGCTGTACTAGTGACTAATGTAATAAATGTAATGCTGTACTAGTGACTTGTGTAATACATGTAATGCTGTACTAGTGACTTGTGTAATAAATGTAATGCTGTACTAGTGACTTGTGTAATACATGTAATGCTGTACTAGTGACTTGTGTAATACATGTAATGCTGTACTAGTGACTTGTGTAATACATGTAATGCTGTACTAGTGACTAATGTAATAAATGTAATGCTGTACTAGTGACTAATGCAATAAATGTAATGCTGTACTAGTGACTTGTGTAATACATGTAATGCTGTACTAGTGACTTGTGTAATAAATGTAATGCTGTACTAGTGACTTGTGTAATACATGTAATGCTGTACTAGTGACTTGTGTAATACATGTAATGCTGTACTAGTGACTTGTGTAATTATTATTATTACAAGGCATTTATATAGCGCATTATCTAACATGATCAATATTACTCTAAGCGCTTTACAACATACACAATTAATATATCGCCAAACATACATACAACATAGAGAAATTAAGAAAAGGACTAAATGGGGTATTTTAAAACACAAAGTATATTTAGTTACGCTAACTACAAAAAAGACTAATATAGCACACTAAAACACCACACACACACACATCGCATATATACATACACTTGCATACGCACACATACATACATAGGTTTTTTTGTCTTGGTTTTTTTTTTTTTTTTTTTTTTTTTTTTGGTTTTTCTTTAATATGACCGATACATGTAAAAAGAAATACACATAACTTAAAAGAACAATAATAGAAATGAGTTTTAAAAGTAATTCATGCATGGTAAAAGTGAGTTAAATATTTCCGTATGCAAGTCTAAAAAGGTGTGTTTTGAGAGATTTCTTAAAAGCCCACATGGATTGTTTATCTCTCAAATATCTGGGCAAGTTGTTCCAGAGAGTGGCCGCAGATTTGTCCAAGCGTCTCTCGCCGTATATTTTGGTGCGGATTCGAGGTTGCACTAGTAGTGTACAGTCCTCTGATCGCAGCGAACGTGTTGGTTGGTAAGCACGAACGATGTCTTGCAAATACGTTGGTGCACTGCCGTGAAGACATTTGAAGACGTACACAAGAATTTTATACTGGCACCGGAAGGGCACAGGTAACCAATGGAGATTAACAAGAGTGGGGGTGATATGCTCGTGTTTTTTAGTTCTCGATACAACACGAGCTGCAGTGTTCTGAACACGTTGTAATTTGTTCGTTATGTTTGTCGGCAGTCCATATAACATCGCATTTCCGTAATCTAATCTGGAAGTGACTAGTGAGTTCATTAGCGTTCTACAGGCATCGTTCGTTAAATATGGACGTATACGTCCAATATTTCGAATGTGGAAGAAGCACGCTTTAGCAGTGGTACTAATTTGCTTCTCCATAGTGAGTGTCCTATCGAAAATGACACCAAGGTTTCTGACACATGAAACATTACTGACCACTGTGCCATCGAAAGAAAGTTGACAAGTTGAAAAGTCGTTCACCCGGTGTTTAGGGGCAAAAACAATCAGTTCGGTCTTATCCTGATTCAGCTTTAGAAGATTTGATCGCATCCAGTCACTGATATCTTCCAAACATGCTTCTAGACGACTTGCTATGTCTATCCAATCATCTAGTGGTTCAAACACAAGATATACTTGTGTATCATCTGCATAGCAGTGATATTCCATGCCATGTTGCCGACAAATTTGACCAATCGGTTTCGAAAAAAGACAATAAAGTCTTGGGCCCAGCACAGATCCTTGGGGCACTCCGTATTTGAGATGTATCCCATTTGAATAGATCGATCTTATTGCGACCCGTTGAGAACGATTTGACAAATATGATTTTATCCACGCTAAAGCAGACCCACATATGCCATAGGAATATTCTAAACGGTGGAAGAGGATATTGTGATCTATAACGTCGAACGCTGCTGAAAGATCCAACATGACTAAAACGGCACACGAGTTTTTGTCTAATGCTGATGTAATGTCATGATGAACTCGAATAAGCGCTGTTTCGGTGGAATGTCCAGTGCGATATGCTGATTGCAAATTGTCTAGAAGTGAATTGGATTGCAGATGACATTCAAGGCGTGTCGCTACCACCTTTTCAAGAATCTTTGATATGAAAGATAAGTTTGACACTGGACGGTAATTTTTTAGCACATCTTTATCCAATCCAGATTTTTTAAGAAGCGGTCTTACAATGGCCTCTTTGAATGACGATGGAACGCATTCTTCGCTGAATGATTTGTTGACAATTTCAGTGATGACATTAACAACACTATTTAAACAGCTTTTCAGGAGGTAAGTCGGAATTGGATCCAGTTCGCAAGATTTTGATTTAGCCTTCTGGATGATCTTACGGATTTCATCAACAGAAGCTGGGGAAAAACTAGTAAGTTGACCACCTTCAAACTTAATACATGTAATGCTGTACTAGTGACTTGTGTAATACATGTAATGCTGTACTAGTGACTTGTGTAATACATGTAATGCTGTACTAGTGACTTGTGTAATAAATGTAATGCTGTACTAGTGACTTGTGTAATACATGTAATGCTGTACTAGTGACTTGTGTAATACATGTAATGCTGTACTAGTGACTTGTGTAATACATGTAATGCTGTACTAGTGACTTGTGTAATACATGTAATGCTGTACTAGTGACTTGTGCAATATATGTAATGCTGTACTAGTGACTAATGTAATAAATGTAATGCTGTACTAGTGACTAATGTAATAAATGTAATGCTGTACTAGTGACTTGTGTAATACATGTAATGCTGTACTAGTGACTTGTGTAATACATGTAATGCTGTACTAGTGACTTGTGTAATACATGTAATGCTGTACTAGTGACTAATGTAATACATGTAATGCTGTACTAGTGACTTGTGTAATACATGTAATGCTGTACTAGTGACTTGTGTAATACATGTAATGCTGTACTAGTGACTTGTGCAATATATGTAATGCTGTACTAGTGACTTGTGTAATACATGTAATGCTGTACTAGTGACTTGTGTAATACATGTAATGCTGTACTAGTGACTTGTGTAATACATGTAATGCTGTACTAGTGACTAATGTAATAAATGTAATGCTGTACTAGTGACTTGTGTAATACATGTAATGCTGTACTAGTGACTTGTGTAATACATGTAATGCTGTACTAGTGACTAATGCAATAAATGTAATGCTGTACTAGTGACTTGTGTAATACATGTAATGCTGTACTAGTGACTTGTGTAATAAATGTAATGCTGTACTAGTGACTAGTGTAATACATGTAATGCTGTACTAGTGACTTGTGTAATACATGTAATGCTGTACTAGTGACTAATGCAATACATGTAATGCTGTACTAGTGACTTGTGTAATACATGTAATGCTGTACTAGTGACTTGTGTAATACATGTAATGCTGTACTAGTGACTTGTGTAATACATGTAATGCTGTACTAGTGACTTGTGTAATACATGTAATGCTGTACTAGTGACTTGTGTAATACATGTAATGCTGTACTAGTGACTTGTGCAATAAATGTAATGCTGTACTAGTGACTAATGCAATAAATGTAATGCTGTACTAGTGACTTGTGTAATAAATGTAATGCTGTACTAGTGACTTGTGTAATACATGTAATGCTGTACTAGTGACTTGTGTAATACATGTAATGCTGTACTAGTGACTAATGCAATAAATGTAATGCTGTACTAGTGACTTGTGTAATACATGTAATGCTGTACTAGTGACTTGTGTAATACATGTAATGCTGTACTAGTGACTTGTGCAATAAATGTAATGCTGTACTAGTGACTAATGCAATAAATGTAATGCTGTACTAGTGACTTGTGTAATAAATGTAATGCTGTACTAGTGACTTGTGTAATACATGTAATGCTGTACTAGTGACTTGTGTAATAAATGTAATGCTGTACTAGTGACTAATGCAATAAATGTAATGCTGTACTAGTGACTTGTGTAATACATGTAATGCTGTACTAGTGACTTGTGTAATACATGTAATGCTGTACTAGTGACTTGTGTAATACATGTAATGCTGTACTAGTGACTTGTGTAATACATGTAATAATGTACTAGTGACTTGTGTAATACATGTAATGCTGTACTAGTGACTTGTGTAATACATGTAATGCTGTACTAGTGACTTGTGTAATACATGTAATGCTGTACTAGTGACTTGTGTAATACATGTAATGCTGTACTAGTGACTTGTGTAATACATGTAATGCTGTACTAGTGACTTGTGTAATACATGTAATGCTGTACTAGTGACTTGTGTAATACATGTAATGCTGTACTAGTGACTTGTGTAATACATGTAATGCTGTACTAGTGACTTGTGTAATAAATGTAATGCTGTACTAGTGACTTGTGCAATATATGTAATGCTGTACTAGTGACTTGTGTAATACATGTAATGCTGTACTAGTGACTTGTGCAATAAATGTAATGCTGTACTAGTGACTTGTGCAATAAATGTAATGCTGTACTAGTGACTAATATAATAAATGTAATAATGTACTAGTGACTAATATAATAAATGTAATAATGTACTAGTGACTAATATAATAAATGTAATGCTTTATTTGATATTAGTGTAATAAATGTAATACTGAACTCATGACTAGTGTATTAAATGTAATGTTGTTCTCATGGTTAGTATTACAGATGCCTTACTTTAGGTAGAAGTCGATAATGACATCATTAAGAAACTCTCCTTCCTCCAGACAGGACAGATCCTCATTGGTGACTTGGATGCCTCCCGCTGCAGGGGGTGGTGGAAACGTAATCAATCTGAAATGAAAAGAGAATGATTGATTCTATCTTATAATGTCCTCAACATAGACTACACCTGTAACATAGACTACATCTGTCACAGTGACTACATCTGTCATATTGACATCGGTCACATTGACAACATCGGTCACATTCACTACATCTGTTCTCACTCCATAAAAGAGCAAATCATGAACATCAGAAATAATACAAACACAGAGGTCTGCTAATTCATTTTATTTGGACAGTAAAAAAAAATAAAAGAGACTCATTTCATCATAACAAAATATACTGATTTTTTTGCTTTGATTGTAGATGTTTTAGAACCATATGCAAGGTTTCTTGTGAAGACTACATGATTCATGAAGCTCATGGCTATCCTGTCTAATACCTACTTGACAACTGGACCAGTGAAAAGGATCTTGGGTGGGGAGGGGGATCTCTCCTGGGGCTGGGGAGTCGCCGGCTCGGACACCCAGTCCTCTCCTTGGATCTCCTTCAGATACACCAGTGCCTGCTCTCCAGTCATCTTCACAATGAATGGGAAGTGGACTCCCTCTGGTTTTGGATATTTGTTCAGAACACTTTCCAGTTTCAGGTATGTTAATGAACCCATTCCCAGTAACACAATGCTGATGAACTGATGTTTCAAAACTGAAAATTAATGCAATATTTATAAATAATTTCTATAAATACAAATACCAGTCAGACTTGAAACATTTCCTCTACATACATGCACATATCTAATGAATTCTGAGTATCTATCAAATCTAAATTCATTAACTGTATACTTTACATATCATGTTATATTATTCATTTCAGTGTAACAAATAGTACATGCAGCTGTAAAAGGTAAACACCCTACTTCTATGTACATGAATTTCAGCAGAAAAAAACCCCAATTTTTGGTGAAATGTTAAACCCCTACCAGCATCATTTGGATCAAAGAAATTTTTATTATCTGCAGTGTTGATTTTCAACATTTCCCTGGTGTTTTCTGCAAATTCTGCTGTTGTCTTCAGGAAAATGACAGGTTTGTTTTCTAAACAGTACAAACACTGTTGCAGTTGATCTGGTTTGATAATAAATCTGTGAGTGCAGTCTTCACCTACAGAACAGAACAATACAGCATTCAACTCAGATACAAGCTCATAACAGAACAATACAGCATTTAACTCAGATACAAGCTCATAACAGAACAATACAGCATTCAACTCAGATACAAGCTCATAACAGAACAATACAGCATTCAACTCAGATACAAGCTCATAACAGAACAATACAGCATTCAACTCAGATACAAGCTCATAACAGAACAATACAGCATTTAACTCAGATACAAGCTCATAACAGAACAATACAGCATTTAACTCAGATACAAGCTCATAACAGAACAATACAGCATTCAACTCAGATACAAGCTCATAATAGAACAATACAGCATTCAACTCAGATACAAGCTCATAACAGAACAATACAGCATTCAACTCAGATACAAGCTCATAACAGAACAATACAGCATTCAACTCAGATACAAGCTCATAACAGAACAATACAGCATTCAACTCAGATACAAGCTCATGTAATAAAAGTCTGGAAATAACAGAACAAAACAGCATTCAACTCAGATACAAGCTCATAACAGAACAATACAGCATTCAACTCAGATACAAGCTCATAACAGAACAATACAGCATTCAACTCAGATACAAGCTCATAACAGAACAATACAGCATTTAACTCAGATACAAGCTCATGTAATAAAAGTCTGGAAATAACAGAACAAAACAGCATTCAACTCAGATACAAGCTCATAACAGAACAATACAGCATTCAACTCAGATACAAGCTCATAACAGAACAATACAGCATTCAACTCAGATACAAGCTCATAACAGAACAATACAGCATTCAACTCAGATACAAGCTCATAACAGAACAATACAGCATTCAACTCAGATACAAGCTTATAACAGAACAATACAGCATTTAACTCAGATACAAGCTCATGTAATAAAAGTCTGGAAATAACAGAACAATACAGCATTCAACTCAGATACAAGCTCATAACAGAACAATACAGCATTCAACTCAGATACAAGCTCATAACAGAACAATACAGCATTTAACTCAGATACAAGCTCATAACAGAACAAAACAGCATTCAACTCAGATACAAGCTCATGTAATAAAAGTCTGGAAATAACAGAACAAAACAGCATTCAACTCAGATACAAGCTCATGTAATAAAAGTCTGGAAATAACACAACAATACAGCATTCAACTCAGATACAAGCTCATAACAGAACAATGCAGCATTCAACTCAGATACAAGCTCATAACAGAACAAAACAGCATTCAACTCAGATACAAGCTCATAACAGAACAAAACAGCATTCAACTCAGATACAAGCTCATAACAGAACAATACAGCATTCAACTCAGATACAAGCTTATAACAGAACAATACAGCATTTAACTCAGATACAAGCTCATGTAATAAAAGTCTGGAAATAACAGAACAATACAGCATTCAACTCAGATACAAGCTCATAACAGAACAATACAGCATTCAACTCAGATACAAGCTCATAACAGAACAAAACAGCATTCAACTCAGATACAAGCTCATGTAATAAAAGTCTGGAAATAACAGAACAAAACAGCATTCAACTCAGATACAAGCTCATGTAATAAAAGTCTGGAAATAACAGAACAATACAGCATTCAACTCAGATACAAGCTCATAACAGAACAATACAGCATTCAACTCAGATACAAGCTCATAACAGAACAAAACAGCATTCAACTCAGATACAAGCTCATAACAGAACAAAACAGCATTCAACTCAGATACAAGCTCATAACAGAACAATACAGCATTCAACTCAGATACAAGCTTATAACAGAACAATACAGCATTTAACTCAGATACAAGCTCATGTAATAAAAGTCTGGAAATAACAGAACAATACAGCATTCAACTCAGATACAAGCTCATAACAGAACAATACAGCATTCAACTCAGATACAAGCTCATAACAGAACAATACAGCATTCAACTCAGATACAAGCTCATAACAGAACAATACAGCATTCAACTCAGATACAAGCTCATAACAGAACAATACAGCATTTAACTCAGATACAAGCTCATAACTGAACAATACAGCATTCAACTCAGATACAAGCTCATAACAGAACAATACAGCATTCAACTCAGATACAAGCTCATAACAGAACAATACAGCATTCAACTCAGATACAAGCTCATAACAGAACAATACAGCATTCAACTCAGATACAAGCTCATGTAATAAAAGTCTGGAAATAACAGAACAAAACAGCATTCAACTCAGATACAAGCTCATGTAATAAAAGTCTGGAAATAACAGAACAAAACAGCATTCAACTCAGATACAAGCTCATAACAGAACAATACAGCATTTAACTCAGATACAAGCCCATGTAATAAAAGTCTGGAAATAACAGAACAAAACAGCATTTAACTCAGATACAAGCTTATAACAGAACAATACAGCATTCAACTCAGATACAAGCTCATAACAGAACAATACAGCATTCAACTCAGATACAAGCTCATAACAGAACAATACAGCATTTAACTCAGATACAAGCTCATGTAATAAAAGTCTGGAAATAACAGAACAAAACAGCATTCAACTCAGATACAAGCTCATAACAGAACAATACAGCATTCAACTCAGATACAAGCTCATAACAGAACAATACAGCATTCAACTCAGATACAAGCTCATAACAGAACAATACAGCATTCAACTCAGATACAAGCTCATAACAGAACAATACAGCATTCAACTCAGATACAAGCTTATAACAGAACAATACAGCATTTAACTCAGATACAAGCTCATGTAATAAAAGTCTGGAAATAACAGAACAATACAGCATTCAACTCAGATACAAGCTCATAACAGAACAATACAGCATTCAACTCAGATACAAGCTCATAACAGAACAATACAGCATTCAACTCAGATACAAGCTCATAACAGAACAAAACAGCATTCAACTCAGATACAAGCTCATGTAATAAAAGTCTGGAAATAACAGAACAAAACAGCATTCAACTCAGATACAAGCTCATGTAATAAAAGTCTGGAAATAACAGAACAAAACAGCATTCAACTCAGATACAAGCTCATAACAGAACAATGCAGCATTCAACTCAGATACAAGCTCATAACAGAACAATACAGCATTCAACTCAGATACAAGCTCATAACAGAACAAAACAGCATTCAACTCAGATACAAGCTCATAACAGAACAATACAGCATTCAACTCAGATACAAGCTTATAACAGAACAATACAGCATTTAACTCAGATACAAGCTCATGTAATAAAAGTCTGGAAATAACAGAACAATACAGCATTCAACTCAGATACAAGCTCATAACAGAACAATACAGCATTCAACTCAGATACAAGCTCATAACAGAACAAAACAGCATTCAACTCAGATACAAGCTCATGTAATAAAAGTCTGGAAATAACAGAACAAAACAGCATTCAACTCAGATACAAGCTCATGTAATAAAAGTCTGGAAATAACAGAACAATACAGCATTCAACTCAGATACAAGCTCATAACAGAACAATACAGCATTCAACTCAGATACAAGCTCATAACAGAACAAAACAGCATTCAACTCAGATACAAGCTCATAACAGAACAAAACAGCATTCAACTCAGATACAAGCTCATAACAGAACAATACAGCATTCAACTCAGATACAAGCTTATAACAGAACAATACAGCATTTAACTCAGATACAAGCTCATGTAATAAAAGTCTGGAAATAACAGAACAATACAGCATTCAACTCAGATACAAGCTCATAACAGAACAATACAGCATTCAACTCAGATACAAGCTCATAACAGAACAATACAGCATTCAACTCAGATACAAGCTCATAACAGAATACAGCATTCAACTCAGATACAAGCTCATAACAGAACAATACAGCATTTAACTCAGATACAAGCTCATAACTGAACAATACAGCATTCAACTCAGATACAAGCTCATAACAGAACAATACAGCATTCAACTCAGATACAAGCTCATAACAGAACAATACAGCATTCAACTCAGATACAAGCTCATAACAGAACAATACAGCATTTAACTCAGATACAAGCTCATAACAGAACAATACAGCATTTAACTCAGATACAAGCTCATAACAGAACAATACAGCATTCAACTCAGATACAAGCTCATAACAGAACAATACAGCATTCAACTCAGATACAAGCTCATAACAGAACAATACAGCATTCAACTCAGATACAAGCTTATAACAGAACAATACAGCATTTAACTCAGATACAAGCTCATAACAGAACAATACAGCATTCAACTCAGATACAAGCTCATGTAATAAAAGTCTGGAAATAACAGAACAAAACAGCATTCAACTCAGATACAAGCTCATGTAATAAAAGTCTGGAAATAACAGAACAAAACAGCATTCAACTCAGATACAAGCTCATAACAGAACAATACAGCATTCAACTCAGATACAAGCTCATAACAGAACAATACAGCATTTAACTCAGATACAAGCTCATGTAATAAAAGTCTGGAAATAACAGAACAATACAGCATTTAACTCAGATACAAGCTCATGTAATAAAAGTCTTGGTCTCCAAGTCATCAATATATAGAGACATGGAATGAGATGGAGAGGGGCAACACTACAAGCCCTGGGTCATTTTATGGTGGGGGAATAAAAACAACTGTCCAACATAAAGTTTCATCTCTAGCAGATAAGCAGATACTAACGATATTAATACATTGTAAGTACAGTGTACATTGTTTGTAGTAGCTACTTAATGATATCAGGTGTGGTATTTTTAATACAAATCTACGTTTTTCTACTTACATTCAACATAAAATGAGATTGAATCCTCAGCAATCACGACTGGTTCAATGGGACAACCTAACACAGACCCAATGTGAATGACCTTGGCATTGAAGTCTAATTGAGACACAGCTTCTGCTTTCTGAATCACTGCCGAATCCAGAGACTCCTGGGTTGGGTTAATGACGGCTGACCCCCGTGATGGGGGTCGAGTGGGAGATTTCCGCCTGCCGTTCTTCCTCTTGATTACTGGTTTCCCTTCCTGTGAGAGAGAAGTGAATAGTGTCAGACAATAGATATGTACCGTTACAGCTTATGCAACGATTCCTGGGGATTTCTTTCCTAATGTATATGTACACAATGATATAATCACTGAATTACCTCATGTTTACTCACTGTTAAGAAGTCAGGATACCGAAAGTAACTTTATGTTTAAATTAATTGATCACCTTACCTACCCCGCCCCTACCCAACCTCCCAACGAACCATTCTGATCCCCACCACTACCATACATGACTCATCTTACTCCCTCTCCCCCCCCCCCCCCTCTCCCTCCCCACCCCACCCAGAAAATGAAAATCCTTCACAAACCAAATAGCAGTGATAAAAGGATCTTGTTTTGAAACATGCTAACAAAAATTACTTTTTATAGAATGATGACATCACTTATAAACACAAAACTCTTCTTTTTGTAAATTTGAATTTTAAACTATCCCATTTCACAAAAAACATGAAACTACAATGACATCCAATGTAATACCATTATGCCACATAAAGTTAAACAGACATTGTTGGATCATTAGATTTCGTGGCGGCTCAATTTTCACGGGTGCCTTTAACCCCCAAATTTCAAACCATAACGAATACAAAATCTATTTAATGTAATAATGTATAGAAACCATATCCTCCAAATTTACATCTAAATGAAACGGTAAAATCTCAATAATCCACGAAAACTGAGCCCCACAAATTTAAATCCAAACGAAACGGTAAAATCTCAACAATCCACAGAAACTGAGCCCCACAAATTTAAATCCAAATGAAACGGTAAAATCTTAACAATCCATGTAAACCGAGTCCCACAAATTTACATCTAAATGAAATGGTAAAATCTCAATAATCCACGAAAACTGAGCCCCTAAATTTAACTGGTTCCTCAGTATGGTGATTCCACAGTACACAATGTAAATTTTATATGTAATCTTCAAAACAAAAAACAAACTCATTTAAAATCATGTGACACAGAAATGTGATGGTAGAATGGTTAACTGGACCGTAGATATTGTATCATATATGGATAATTCAGTGAGAAGAGCACCATACTCGGGGTTCTGGGTTCAATTCCCAGTCCAGCCAATAACATTATCTGCCTTCTCATTCACTATACATCACCTCATCCTCCATCTTCTCCACCCTTCCTCCCTGAAATGTTGGCGAATCCGATCGTTTGCTCTGTTCCATTCTGTCCAAGAGATCTCCAATGTCATCTTCCATGTTTGACTTGATACTTCCTGTTGCCGTGGATCCTGGGACATTTGACTTTTCTGGTTCCTCTTCCTCATCAGAAGATATAGATATTGTTACTGTAAAAAATTCAGGAATATCAATACTTCAATTCCTAGTATCATATTTGTACTGAATTTTGTTAAATTCTTAATCAACATTAATTTGTGAGAATGTGTAAAATTGCAGGTCTACAGAAATAAGTAATAAACAAGAGATGTTTTAAAAACATGCATACCCTCCATGAAATTGGATTTCTCGAGATAATGAGCAGACATTTTCAAATTACCAGTCATTTCAAATATGACTTTTGACCTAGCGACTTGAAAACTAAGAAGGGTCATTTAGTCTTTGGGGGGTACCAGTGTATCAAGTCTCACTACTTTCATTAAAGGGTTTACAAGAAAATATTTTCTTATGTCCAGGTGTCAAAGTAATCTGACCTTTGATCTCGTGACTTCAAAATCAATAAGGGTCATCTTAGGTAAAACCAGTGTACCAAGTTTGATGTCTGTAAAGCAAGGATACTCAAGACATTGAGCAAACAATATCTTCCTATATGTCCACTGACCACTTGACATTGTGACCGCAAAACCAATAGAAATCACCAATTCTTTGAGGGAAATAAATCTGTTCAGCACAAGGCTCTCATGAAATTTCACAGAAAAAACTTAGGCCTACTGACACAAATGTATTTACCAATATGCCCCATTTTCCAAGGGAAGCAATGCAAAGACATAATATAAATCCAAGACTTTTTTT
Organism: Ostrea denselamellosa; assembly: GCA_024699665.1. NCBI lineage: Eukaryota > Metazoa > Mollusca > Bivalvia > Ostreida > Ostreidae > Ostrea > Ostrea denselamellosa. The sequence continues at coordinate 3,464,145 of JAMZEH010000006.1, read as the reverse complement.
TTCTCGACAAATGCAAATATCAATCACATGCTCATAATCACCCATCTACCATATGTGATGGCAAATACAGAAATACACTCCAAACTTCAATACTTTAGGTCATGATAAAAACACTCGATTACGATGTGGAAAATGAGTTGTAGTGTCTCTTTTAACAGTACAAATTTCAATACTTTAGGTCTTTTAACATGATGATAGATATAAACATCGCATTCCATAGGGAGAGAATTTTTCAAAATTGCTATTTTGCATACAAAAGCATTTAACCAGTGACTAACTTGGGATTAGTAAATTCTTGATGACCCTGAATGATGGCAGAGGGCCTGACAAGAACACAGGGGGCCCAACAAGAATATAGAGGAACTGACAAAATATGGAGGACCTGACAAGAACATAGAGGGTCTGACATGAACACAAACAACCTGACAACAATATAGAGGACCCAAGAACACAGGGACCTGACAACAATACAGAAGATCTGATATGAACACAGAGGTGAACACAAATCTTCGTTTTTACACCCTCTCATTACCTGGCTCCACAGTGAAGGATTTCCTGGACTGTTTCCCTCCACGGATCACAGACGGGGATCGGTACATTTTCCCATCCAGATTCACACGTCTTCCATGATTGACATAGTTCAGAACCATGATATTGCCCTCCTTATTTGTAACCTGCGTGGTGTGTACCACAATCGGAGTATTGACAGCCTTTCCATAAAAAGACTGCTTTGAGATTGCAGCTGCCCCCTCCAGATCCTGTCTGAATTTCTTCTTCTGGATTTCTATTTTGGTGTCTGATGGAAATGTTCGATGACATCGTTCACATGATTTGACAGTCATGCTAGTGTACCCACAGAACCTGCAGTGAACCACGCGCATTTCATCATCTTCAACAGGAGGCAAATCGGACACATCCTGAATGTAGAATAATTTTCACATACAAAAGTGTAACCTGAAAGCTTACAGTGTGTAATCATAGTATACAGGTCTAGCCATATAATTTACAGGTCTAGCCATACAATTTACAGGTCTAACCATACAATTTACAGGTCTAGCCATATAATTTACAGGTCTAGCCATACAATTTACAGGTCTAACCATACAATTTACAGGTCTAGTCATACAATTTACAGGTCTAACCATACAATTTACAGGTCTAGCCATACAATTTACAGGTCTAACCATACAATTTACAGGTCTAGTCATACAATTTACAGGTCTAACCATACAATTTACAGGTCTAGCCATACAATTTACAGGTCTAACCATACAATGTATAGATTTAATTGAGGAACCAGAGAGATCACATCCTTGTTCCATTTCAATTGATCCACTTTTTGACCAATGTAATTCTTATTTTAAAGGTGAAATTGAAAATATGAAATATTCAACTGCTCTAAATATTTTTCAATGAAGCCTCATTTTCATCACGATCATTTAAATATGACATTTTTTGAGTAAACACACATATAATCAGCACATATGACTACTGTTAATGATTACATGTGACTATTACTCATGATAACATGTGACTATTACTAATGATAACATGTGACTATTACTAATGATAGCATGTGACTATTACTCATGATAAAATGTTACTATTACTCATGATAACGTGTGACCATTACTCATGATAACATGTGACTATTGCTAATGATAGCATGTGACTATTACTAATGATAACATGTGACTATTACTCATGATTACATGTGACTATTGCTAATGATAACATGTGACTATTACTAATGATAACATACAAATTAATGATTACATTTTTAAATATTGTTCCTTACTTCAATAGGTCTTTTCTTTCCTTGGCTGTTTTCTTGACTGGTTGATTCTGAAACAAACAAAGCAAATTATCAGCATTCTTCATAATTTAACTCCTACAATCGGAATGATTAATTTGACTTTGTACATACAGAATTTTAAATGGATCCATGTAAGTACTGTCACTGTATATTGCAGAAATAAAACCAACTCCATTTAATGGCCACCTGACTTTGAATGTTGTATCCAGTCTAACCCCTCCCCCTCTCTCTGATTAGATTGATTGTTTGTTGCTTTCCACCACACTCAACAATTTTTCAGTTATCTGGTGGCATTCAGTTTTTATTGGTGGAGGAGAGAACCCAGATACAATGTACCAGGGAAGAGATCACCAACCTTCCAAAAGTAAACAGGCAAACTTTCTCACATATATCGACACGAGTGAGATTCGAACCTGCGCCGACCAGAGGTGAGAGGCCTTGTGATTTTCTAACCACTCGGCCACGGAGGCCCCCTCCCTCTGATTAAAGCATTGTGATTCAATGAATACACACCACATACTTCATAGTCAATATCACTGTCTCTGCAATGGAGCAGATAACAGCCATACTGGTTTTCTCAATTTTACGGTCTTACAACTATATTACCCACTACTATATGATATCAAAATAATCCTGTAAAGTGCATGAATCAATGATCACTTATTTACACCTATAACCATGCATGTACAGTGTACATACAGAGTGTACATACTGTGTACATACAGGTGACATGTACGGTGTACATACAAAGTGTACATACAGGTGACATGTACAGTGTACATACGAAGTACATAAAGGTGACATGTACAGTGTACATACAAAGTACATACAGGTGACATGTACAGTGTACATACAAAGTGTACATACAGGTGACATGTACAGTGTACATACAAAGTGTACATACAGGTGACATGTACAGTGTACATACAAAGTACATAAAGGTGACATGTACAGTGTACATACAAAGTACATACAGGTGACATGTACAGTGTACATACAAAGTACATACAGGTGACATGTACAGTGTACATACAAAGTGTACATACAGGTGACATGTACAGTGTACATACAAAGTACATACAGGTGACATGTACAGTGTACATACAAAGTACATACAGGTGACATGTACAGTGTACATACAAAGTACATACAGGTGACATGTACAGTGTACATACAAAGTGTACATACAGGTGACATGTACAGTGTACATACAAAGTGTACATACAGGTGACATGTACAGTGTACATATGTATGTGTACATGAGGGGTTTAATATTAACTACAAATAAAGTTAATTTTGTGTTGGTATTTTCAGTCTGCTGTATGCAAAAGTTCTTCAAAATCCTTATGAAACAAAACACAGTAAAACACAATTATAATGAACATATTCATAATAAATTCCACTTACTGCTAAGTGATATTCATTACCCTACCCTTATGAGAGGAAAATAACGAAAATTTCATTGGATATGACTAAGTTTTGTTACAACAAAACTGTTTTCCTCTGGCCGTGAAGGCTTGCTACAACTGTGTTTTGTGAGAATTTCAGCAAGGCAACTGCCATGTTGAGTATTCTTTCCAAATCGGCACAATTCAATTTACAAAACTATCACCTATGATTAGTATGTCTTTGAACTAGGCATCAATAACACTTACAATGTTTGTAGCAAGCCTAGGTTGAAAAAAACTCAAAGTATTCGACTATATCAATAGCATTTAGCTGCAATCCCTTACTTGGACCCTGATACATTACCAATTAACAAAGAAATTAACTGGTACATTTCCCTCTGTGGTCATCTGAAATTATTATGGGGGAAAAAAAAAAAGATAACTCTTTATATTGCGTCAACAAAACTTTTACATTCAATCAATGCTTGTCATCTTAACCCACGGCCATTTGATTTCTCTTCATATCTGTTATCTCTTTTGCAAGTGTCAGAAAAATTCTATTGGTGTTCTATGTAAATGTCCACATCACTGTTAGATTCAATCAGTGACTGTAACCTTGAACTCTCAACATTTGATGAATAATTCTAACCGTCCCTGCTATCGCTACAGAAAGTACGAGACAAAACACTAGGATGGTACTCTATCTATGGTGTTCACGATTGATGATGATGACCTTGACCTCTGACCTTTTAACCAAGGGATTCGTTGGAATTATTCCTCTTTATATGGCTCATCTCATGTGCAAAACAGAAAGAATATAATAGCACTCTTTATACGGTGTCTACAACATTATAGCATTCACTAAAATGACCTTGACCTCTGACATTTTAAATTTTCCACAAACCTGATACTTTTCCTCCAGAATCTTCATTACTGTTCGTTTTTACCCTGTTGGGAAAAAAATTTCTATATTTCATTATCAGTTCATGATCTACACTGTAAACTATCTCTTTTACCATGCAGCAAGTTTCTTCTGTGGGTGTAAAATTTGACAACTTTCTAGCTTATAGGTATACAAATAATTTTAACAGAATACATTTTGGCAACCATGGAGTTCCAAAACATAAACATTTATAAGCCATATAGTGTTAATGATTCATCTTTAAAATGTCTAACAGTCATAATAAACAACTAACATTAAAAAAACATTCAGAAATTTATTTACCTCTCAAGCTGAAGAGTGCTACATATGTACCTTTGACATTAAAAATTAACTGATATATAGAGCTATCTTTCTTGTGAAGACATGAATTGTAATAGCAGACACATTTGGGTGCAAATTTAGCTATGAAAATAATCCCTTAACAATACAATCTTATGCTACCCTGTGACTGTCTTCTCAGGGCCTACTGCATGCTTCCAAAAACGTCCATCTTTGAAGACTTTACCAGTGGCTTCTACAGTCTTAAGGAAGGTCTTGGCAGTGCTAAATCAAATCAACAAATTGATTCAGCAATAGGTATGGACAAAGTTGAACATTATAACAGCCAACTCAACTTATGCTGAAACTGGTTAGTTTAACATATCATTATGTACCAAATTTCTTGAGCACTTTTTTCATGCATAAAACACGTTCAAAAGTACTTTACATCATAATAAAATGCCATATCATATGAAAAAATACCAACCATATAAAACAGATTTTTTATTTTTTTTTTAAGATAAGTAAGATTAAATGAGTCCACTCTGCTATGTATGGGGAGCAAATGAAGCTCCTTCAGTTCCGGAGTTTTGTGGCTGTAACGTGATGTCCTGGTTATGACATACAGTATGTATATCTTATTTGGAAACAAAATGAATTCCCCACCACCATTTTTCTCTTCATCCTTGCATTACAAGGTCAGTTAATTTAAAATCCCTTATACTGATATATCATTTAAAGTGAAGTAAAACAACAGTCATGAAATGCAGCTAAAATCGAACTTCACAGCTATGAATACTGTCAAACCTGCCTTAGTGGTCTCCGCCATTCAGATGCAACTCATTGTCAACAACCAGCTTCAGGTCTCATACAGGATTTTCTAGCTGTATTTAAACAGTCACCAATTTAATGCAGCCCTTCTTTATTATTAGAGCACCATTACAACATGGCCACCTAATTGAAATACATGGCCCTGGCTTAATGTTATGGGGCAGGGGCCCTGTTCAGTGGCACAGCCCAGGGTCAATGTTACAGCCCCAAGGTCCCAGCTCAGTGACACAGCCCAGGGTCAATGTTACAGCCCAGGGACCTAGCTCAGTGACACAGCCCAGGCTCAATGTTACAGCCCCAAGGTCCCAGCTCAGTGGCACAGCCCAGTGTTAATGTTACAGCCCCAAGGTCCCAGCTCAGTGGCACAGCCCAGGGTTAGTGTTACAGCCCCAAGGTCCCAGCTCAGTGGCACAGCCCAGGGTTAATGTTACAGCCCAGGGACCCAGCTCAGTGGCACAGCCCAGGGTTAATGTTACAGACCCAAGGTCCCAGCTCAGTGGCACAGCCCAGGCTCAATGTTACAGCCCAGGGACCTAGCTCAGCATGACTGAGTTTAGGAGCATAGTAAGCATAACTTATTGAATGCTTTGCCTGTTTCTCTGTGGAGAATGTTATATACTTATGAGGTGCTTTACCTGTTGCTCTGTAGAGTATTTTATATACTTATGAGGTGCTTTACCTGTTGCCCTGTGGAGTATTTTATATACTTATGAGGTGCTTTACCTGTAGCTCTGTGGAGTATTTATATACGTATGAGATACTCTACCTGCAGCCCTGTGGAGTATTTTATATACTTATGAGGTGCTTTACCTGTAGCCCTGTGGAGTATTTTATATACTTATGAGGTGCTTTACCTGTATCCCTGTGGAGTATGTTATATACTTATGAGGTGCTTTACCTGTTGCTCTGTGGAGTATTTCATATACTTATGAGGTGCTTTACCTGTTGCCCTGTTCAGTATTCCATATACTTATGAGGTGCTTTACCTGTAGCCCTGTAGAGTATTTCATATACTTATGAGGTGCTTTGCCTGTTGCTCTGTGGAGTATTTCATATACTTATGAGGTGCTTTACCTGTTGCTCTGTGGAGTATGTTATATACTTATGAGGTGCTTTACCTGTTGCTCTGTGGAGTATTTCATATACTTATGAGGTGCTTTACCTGTTGCTCTGTGGAGTATTTCATATACTTATGAGGTGCTTTACCTGTAGCTCTGTGGAGTATTTCATATACTTATGAGGTGCTTTACCTGTTGCTCTGTGGAGTATGTTATATACTTATGAGGTGCTTTACCTGTTGCTCTGTGGAGTATTTCATATACTTATGAGGTGCTTTACCTGTTGCTCTGTGGAGTATTTAATATACTTATGAGGTGCTTTACCTGTAGCTCTGTGGAGTATTTATATACTTATGAGGTGCTTTACCTGTAGCTCTGTGGAGTATGTTATATACTTATGAGGTGCTTTACCTGTAGCCCTGTGTAGTATTTATATACTTATGAGGTGCTTTACCTGTTGCCCTATGGAGTATGTTATATACTTATGAGGTGCTTTACCTGTTGCCCTGTAAATTATTTTATATACTTATGACGTGCTTTACCTGTAGCTCTGTGGAGTATGTCATATACTTATGAGGTGCTTTACCAGTAGCCCTGTGGAGTATTTTATATACTTATGAGGTGCTTTACCTGTAGCCCTGTGGAGTATTTTATATACTTATGAGGTGCTTTACCTGTTGCCCTGTGGAGTACTTCATATACTTATGAGGTGCTTTACCTGTTGCCCTGTGGAGTATTTATATACTTATGAGGTGCTTTACCTGTTGCCCTGTGGAGTACTTCATATACTTATGAGGTGCTTTACCTGTAGCCCTGTGGAGTATTTTATATATTTATGAGGTGCTTTACCTGTAGCTCTGTGGAGTATGTTATATACTTATGAGATGCTTTACCTGTTGCCCTGTGGAGTATGTTATATACTTATGAGGTGCTTTACCTGTTGCCCTGTAAATTATTTTATATACTTATGACGTGCTTTACCAGTAGCCCTGTGGAGTATTTTATATACTTATGACGTGCTTTACCAGTAGCCCTGTGGAGTATTTTATATACTTATGAGGTGCTTTACCTGTAGCCCTGTGGAGTATGTTATATACTTATGAGATGCTTTACCTGTAGCCCTGTGGAGTATTTCATATACTTATGAGGTGCTTTACCTGTTGCCCTGTGGAGTATGTTATATACTTATGAGGTGCTTTACCTGTTGCTCTGTGTAGTATTTTATATACTTATGAGGTGCTTTACCTGTTGCTCTGTGGAGTATTCATCAGTAAGCCTGTAACATTCCCCCTCAATGTTCTCTCTTTTCTGTCTCCTATACCCCCTCCTACCAAACTTTGTTCGTCTACAATGACAACTATCAATCATAAAGTTAGTATTAAAACCACGATCCATGACCATACACTAAAAATATACTGAAGTCAAATTTTTAAATTAATCTAAAATGTATTTCATGAAATGCTGAAATTTATGAGTCAATAAAATTCATTTTGGGATTATTTCAAATTCAATTCAAAATGTCAATAAAAGTATTTGTGTGATTTTAACGACCCATGGATCTACATATACTTATATATACAAAATCTTATTTTTAAGTCTGTTCTCAATTTGTGGTCCTGGTGCCTGAATGACATGGATTCTCTACCTTACTATTCTTAAGATTTCATACACAACAAATGCAACAATTTCAATTCCACCATGAATTTAAAAAACAATGCCTGTGAAAGTGAGGCTTCCTCTAACATCAATGTCAGACTGTCCAGTAAATCTGAAGTGTTTAATGTTTATAATACTGTATCAATGCCACTGCATTCAAGAGCTGCACTACACAGACATCCACTAATTGCAGGGCTTTTATCCAATTGGTAGATATTACTACTCATTTTATAATTATCGTATTCAATAGGTAGATATTACTACTCATTTTATAATTATCGTATTCAATAGGTAGATATTACTACTCATTTTATAATTATCGTATTCAATAGGTAGATATTACTACTCATTTTATAATTATCGTATTCAATAGGTAGATATTACTACTCATTTTATAATTATCGTATTCAATAGGTAGATATTACTACTCATTTTATAATTATCGTATTCAATAGGTAACCATCATATTTTATAGTTAATAAATGGATGGTGTGATTTTTGTAATCGTGGTCTCATTTTAAAGAGTTAATTAAACAAAACCCATCCTAGAAATTAACAAACTTTGATTACTGCTCGATTTATTTCACCTTGAATTTTACACCGACGTGTATGGGAAGAGTACGTCTTATTAAAATATTTTTTAAAGAAATTATATTTTCATACAAATCTCTTGGTAAAAAGTTGCATATACTTCTCTAATGTAAAATAAAATCAATCATTTATCGCACACACTTTTAGAAAATTAGATTTTTTATTTTTTGCCAAGGGCAGATAACTTTTCCAAAAATTCTCTTGATAAGCTTCGAAACATTTAGCAGTCATTTCATTTACTTCACTTTCACTATTATTTAATAACAAACACTTATTTTGATATAAATCCTTCAAAATTATTTAATTTCCCTTTGTTATACACTGAATACCTTAAGGAAATAATTGAGAATGTTAGGGTGACTTCTCAACGGGGTGGGGTGTTCCAGTTCAACCCTAAATCTCTCAGAACAAGTGTACTGACTGACCAATGCTTATTATTTTCCACGTAATGATGGACTTTGATAAATCTCTGAATATTGTTACATTTAACCAGGAACCTCCCTGTACACCAGCTTATATTACATTCCCCTCTACTTCTACAAGGACCATAAAAACTTCCGAACTATAAACTGCAGCATCCAACAAAATGGGCAGGGTTCGCATTTTGTTGTGCATTACTCGTGATTTTACATCTGCTTTTAACATGTAAAATTTTATATTCACCTGAGCTTGGCACCAGATATTGTCCATCAAATCTGTAGCTTTTATTCTGTCCTCTTATGGGGATGTTATACACTACATTTTTGATGAACTTCACATTATAGTTCTTTACGTCTACAAGAATTTTCTCGTTTGGTTTAGCTCTAGCAATGGCCTCCGCTAAAACTTCTGGAATCACAATTTTCCCATTTAAAAAATTCTGACCCTCCCTGTTCTGGGACTTGGGTAGATCTGTGGCCGATTCACTTTCGCACTTTTCTGATGAATCAGAATCACTGTAATCCACAAGAGACAAGTTTCCCTGACTCGGTGACAGGTACCCATGTTCCACTTGATTTGTAACACAATGCTTCACTGCGTGTCTGACAATTTTCCCACTTGCTGGTGGTTTAATGGTATTACACTGCAACAAATGATTAATTGAATTTTGAGGCCCTGCTATGACTACTTGTTGAGAAACGGTAACTGGTTTAATGACGTCGGTGTTGCCGGTCTGTACCACACAATTTTCAATGCCGGGTGAAACAGTACCAGAATCAGACCCCTTTTGATACAAGACTGGATCCACAAAATAATTCTGTTTGATTTGTCGTTTCCCCCGGCCCCCGGTGGTTTGTTTAGACTGTCTAATATTGCCTCCCCTCTTACTTATCTTGCCCCTTCCTACGGACATCATGTGAGAAGTAACAGTTGTTTGGGTAGGAATTCCAACAGTCACACTTTGAGTACAAGTAATACTTGCATTATCCACTATGGAAGTTAAGGCAGATAAATTATGTGGAATGACAACTTTCGTGGGTGATTGACTAGCAGCAAACCTGGGACTGGCAAGAAGTGTCCGAACTTCATTTACCTGAGGACCGGTGTGAACAATTCGAAGTGGCCTCGTTACCTGACCAGCAAGTCTTACTCCAGATATTACACTGGGTACAGTTTTCGGTGAATTGAACACTGTGGGTACCTGCTGTTTGTTTAATACTTGATTGTTTATATTCTGCACAGGTGCCCCCTGGTTGACAATAATGTACTGAGTTGTACCACTTGGTATCACGACAGTCTGATTTCCTGACGTCACATTTTGTAGACTTCCGACTGTCTGGACTTTCTGCTGATTGGTCAAAGTCGAGTTGCTAATGCTGAAAATATAAAATTACAAAATTTAAGTTACATTCCTCCTCCGCTATCTAACTCATGTCTGTTAAGTCTATTTTTAGAAGTATACAATATGTGAATCGTAACCATGATATCTTTACGTTCAGCTGCACTTTATTGGTTTTCAAACCATAGATACTATGCTTACAGTATAAACTACGCTTACAATTCGTTATTTGTTGCAGTAGTTGCTTGTTTCACAGGAGTCGACGTCGCAACGTGGACAACCTTCACGAGTGAACTGTCAGTAGATGACTGTGGACTGCCAACGGTATTATCTGAGGTCACACTGACCACAACACCTTGATTACTTTTACTCTGAAAAAGTTCAGCTAATGATGAACCTAGAGCTGGCTGTTTTGGAAGAGACACTGCTCCAATTTTCTGTGCAGTTCCTGTGAGATGAATGGGATTAAGAACATGCTGATTCTTAGTGACCGGGCCTGTAGCTTGCTGGACTTGAATAATTTTTGGAGTGTGTGACTGTGGTGGATTTGACAGGTGAGTCTTTAATCCCCCAACCGCTCGGTTACTTTTGATCAGTTTCACTAGATCCTCTTTTGAAATCTTTCCCTGACTAAGTATAGAATGAATATTCTGAGGAGTGATTGACAGATCAGTTCCCACCTGACCTGCAGTCTGGGTCTGTGACTGACCTGCAGCACAGTTGGCTGACAGTCCACAATGTACCCGAGACAAGTTTGTTCCTTGTACGGTTTGTGGAGGAGCATTGGACTGAGCTGTTGTAGGAGAATTCACTTGATTGGCTTGTTGTAGGTAGTTCACTTTGGACAAGAATTTCTCAGAAAAGGCCTTCGTGTCCCGATTCCCTAGACTGGCTTTACTAACGACTGTATACACCAATTGTCCCTTTTCATTTATGTCTCCCAGTAATTTCAATCCTGGTTGATCTTCCACTGTGGCAGATGGAGTAATCGCCTCACCACCATTTTCCACGATCTGTATCTCCCCTTCATCAGTCTGTGGCTCTGAACACTGTTGCTTCTGATTTTCTGTTCCTCCTGACCCTTGACCTTCTGTCACTTGACCCTCTGTCTCTTGACCTTCATTGACCTCAAAGACTGCTTGGGACTCCCCCTCCTGACTCACAATTTCTACACTGTCCTTTACAGAGGAAGTAACAACAAGACTTTGTTGTGTGTCAGCTATCTTTTGTTGCAGAGCTTCTGTGGTTGATGCTTGAATGTCACTTACAGAATCGGAGTTGGATAATATGCATGAATAAGTCCAGCCTTTATCTGGAGATTTCTCTTGTTCCTCAAGGGCTAAAAAAGATTTTAGAAACTGTCAATTCTTCATTTCATCTATACCTAAACCATACATTTCTTTTCTTTTCTTTTTTTTTCATTTTATTCATACAATTATTTTATCTTGGAATACAATACAAGATCTGCATCAAATCAAGCTGACAGCTTTATAATATTGGGAATCTACCTACATAATTTCAATTCAAAAGCAAGAAAGAAGACTTTAATGAACAATGGGATCAAAACTAACAGACACCCGCTCACCTAAGGTGCCAAATACTGAAATGGGCGACAAAGTCTTTATAGAATACATAGCAACCAGAATTTCCTCTGTCTTTCCATCAAAATCAATAGTTTTTGTTTGTTATGCATTGATTTATAAAATAAACAGATTTAAAATTATGATGATACACATATTTACCTGACCATTTAGACAGGACCTTGTAAATAATAAATTACAGAATTTTAACGACACGTTTTGGTACCTATAATCACGCATTTTCATTCATTTCCTGTCAGCATTACGTGGCCCTTTTCTAAGTTTCCTCATGAAATATTGACAAAAACGTTCTCTTTTATACCAGCTAGTACATATCAATGCAGGCCAGTTGATATCATTACAGGCTAGTAAATATCATTATGGGCTAGAAACATCATTACGGGCTAGTAAATATCATTACGGGCTAGAAAACATCATTACGGGCTAGTAAATATCATTACGGATTAGTATATATCATTACGGGCAAGTAAACATCATTACGTGCTAGTAAACATCATTACGGGCTAATAAACATCATTACGGATTAGTATATATCATTACGGGCTAATAAACATCATTACGGGCTAGTAAATATCATTACGGGCTAATGAATATCATTACGGGCTAGTAAACATCATTACGGGCTAGTAGCATTTGAAGGGTTGGTTGCCCATTCGACTACTTGATTTAAAGAGCTAATTTAATCCCTGGAGCACACACACATTTAGTTATTTACTTATTTATATATAAATATAAATATATATATATACTGAAACAAAAAAGTTTAGCAACAAATGGATACTCTGTTTTATAACAGAAAGTGTTCTTGAATGTAAAGCAGTACTGGTGAAATATCTTGTAAATAGGAGTTATAACACCCATAATAAAGGAACGGTCCCAATTAATGTACATATTGTAACAACATTTTCTGTTGTATGGAGCACAATAACTGTCATAATAAAGATGTTCGTTTATAAGGACAAAATTCAATAGCTTGTCCATCCTCCACGCGCGTCTGAGACGGCCCTGCATCGTTTTCTCATTCCCCGGATTATTTTTTGAATCTGTCTCTGCGGAATCGCATTCCATTCAGCAATTAACGCAGTTCTCAGTTCATGCAGATTGTTAATGTTGACATTGTTGTTCCTCACGCGCCTATTCAACAAATCCCACACATGCTCAATGGGATTTAGGTCTGAGGATCGACTGGGCCACGGCATAACATTGATATTGTTGGTTTGTAAGAGAGTTGTTGTGATGCGGGCTGTGTGAGGGCAAGCATTGTCCTGTTGGAACTGGAAAGCTGGTCTGGCTGCAAAGAAGGGAAGAACCACAGGCCTAACAACATTATCACAATACTCCTGGGCGTTTAAATTGCCACGAATGATCACTAAATCAGTCTTTCCATGGTAATGTATTCCTCCCCAGACCATCAAACTACCCCCTCCAAATCTGTCTTTCTGCATAATACACCTTTGATGAAACCGTTCACCTTTTTGGCGCCATACTCGAATTCTGCCATCAGCAAACTTCAAGTTGAAACGCAATTCGTCGGAGAACAGTATCGACTGCCAATTTCGAATGTTCCAATTCAAACGTTGGCTTACCCATCGCCGCCTTTGTAGTTTATGGTGCACTGTTAGCTCCATCCCCTTGTGCGGTCTTCATGCTTTAACCCTTTCGTGACTATATATCTATACCATTCATAGCATACAGATTCTCAATTAATCTCCCAAGTTTTCATGGAAATTTATGCATCACTTTCTCAAAAGCACAACTTTTTTATTTATCAAGGCATTGTGATGAAATTTCACCCAGATATAGTATAGACATCACTTTTTGGGATGCAACTATTCTTTCCTGTGTATGTCATCATTTTACAGTTAATTATCAGGTAAAAACCTGATAAAGGTAAAAAAAATCAATCAAATGAATATCATTTTATTTTTTTGCCACAACAAGCAACAGCCTGCTACTGAGGTACTGGAGAAATGAACAAGGATATAAATGCTGATTTTTTTTATTGATATCATGATTATATACTGAAAAATGTGCAGGTAATTTCACAGGTAAACATTGTAAAGAAAGACATGAAAACAAGAAATATCAATATAATAAAAATGTACTTCAGCAAATATTTATAAGAAAAATTTAACTATGTACATGTCAGGTATCACAAGTTGTATAATATGTACAGGTAAATACAGGTAAACACAGGTAACAGCGAGTCACAGTCCTTACATACAATCAGTTCATGTTCCTATCATGAAAGCATGTAAAGCAGCCACTTCTACACAAGGGAATGTCACAGAATCCACATCTAAATGATGTTTCTACGGCACGACCAGAAAGAGTTTTTCTGCCATGTAATGAACATTCGCGACATATCTTTTTTCTGCCTTCAATTTTCAATAGTTCATGATGTTTGATAGACTGCAGGGCCACTCTCTTATTGCAATTCTTTGATTTCCTCCCAATTCTATGTTTCCTGCATGAAAATCCTGCACGCATTTGATCCGCGACATCCATCCTGAACTGTAGGTGGTCGTACCCTTTCGGCGGTTGGGGATTCTTCTCTGACCTTTGGAACAGAACCCAGGCATTTACAATGGACAGGTTGACAACATACCACATGATGTATCTCATCTTTGTCTGAATTTTCTGGTGAATCCACGCTTTCTTCATCGGAAATATCAACATCAGATTCACCATCAACAATTCTCTGAACTCTCTCTTGAATTCCTCTGTCCCTCTCGATCGCAGATTGCACTTGTTCCTCATCAAATCCATCGAACTCGCTTTCACTTGAACTCTCCGACGCCATTTTTCACCCACGCTATAAATACTTTCAGAATCTTTCGATTTTTTATGTATATCTAAGTAAACACAAGTTAAAACCTAGAAATAATCCGAATGTAATATTAACGAAACCCATATGTAAACGTCATACATTATATCTGTCATCCAATCAATACCTTTTTGCTCTTTAAATAGAACAGGTAAACAAGGCCGGTTTCAAGCGGGTTAAGCACATACGGGCGGGGGCGGATTAGGGCGGGTTGAGCACGAAAGGGTTAAGACCCTGACTTCGTAGGCGATTACGGATGGTTTCTGCAGATACTCGGGTACCAGATACTGCTCTTAACCGGTCAGCAATGCGGGTTGCTGAAAGAAATCGTTCCCTCCTTGACGTCATGTGAATGTATCGTTCTTCGCGCGGAGTCAACTTTTTCGGTCTCCCCGACCTCGGATGGTCTTCAACTGACCCAGTTTGCCGGTAACGATTGATTAATCGATACACAGTAGTTTTATGGACATTAAACTGCACAGCAATATTCATACTAGCGTCCGCCATGCCAATGACTCTATGGCGATCATTCTCTGGAAGGCTTCTGCGACGGCCCATATCAAAATTTCACCAAATTTCTATTCAGTCCTCAAGTCTTCCTAACCATGACACAACCAATACTTTTTATTCAGCTATGTATGCTTATACCCATTGAGAAATACACATTTACGGGTCGGTATTTTTTTCTGCACGTGCTACGATTGAACATCATGAAATCAGTTGACCATGACTGTGATTGGGTAGATTTAATGTTAAACAACTCCAGCGATACGTTTTAAGGAAAGGCGCGGTGGAAAAACGATTTCTATAATTGTCATGATGATCGGGTTTGTAGTTGCTAAACTTTTTTGTTTCAGTATATATATATATATATATATATATATATATATATATCAATCAGTCTTCTCTCTTTAAATATTTTGGGAAGAAACAAACAGAAAAGACAAAAAAGTCTAGTATGAGTTTGAAGTCACTGCCAGAACATCCATTTCATTCTGAATTTTCACACCAGAGTCCCACGGATTTCAAATTTTTCACAGACCTTGATTTCATTTGGTGTACATGATACATGTATGACTAGTTCTCAAAGGCAATATATATAAAGCCAAGTGCTGTCATACCAATACGCAAGAAAGACGTGGAAGCTGGGGTGTTGGAGCAAGGGAAACAGCCTTTAGTCTCGTAAGCTTGCAGAGGGAAGAGAAGGGGGTGATAAATTCACTAAATTTGTGACAGCAATCGGTGTTCATTGAAGCAGGGAATGCAACAGCAATCTGTCATTAGTGGAGCAGCAAAGCTTAAAATTCTACTGGGTTTTTTTGGGGGGATGCTTCTGAAGGGCTACAGACCTTGATAATAGTGCTTAAATGTTTGGACTGAGAATCTACCAAAAATGAAATATGAATCAATGTGATCTCCACTATTTAATCCTGTATTTAGAAAATCATGACAAGTAAATTAAAACATAAAAAATTAAACTTTATTAATTTTTTTCATTAAGTGTCATCAGGTCATTGACAAAAAAAAATTCTCCAGGTGCTGATGGAATCTCAATAGGTACACACAACCCCACTCCCCTTCCTTATTCTGGTCATTTCTAATGTTCTGTACTTTACAACGCCACTGGGTGGTATGATTATGTGGCAGAGATTAATTTTTGTACCTTTTTCAACACAGAAAAGGACCCAAAAAGCAGGCAAGCTTGGCCAACTGCTGCATCTGAAAGTTCATGATTACACGACCCACTGGGATACCACAGGCTAAACCCTTACACAGTAAGTCTGTATCATCTAGCATTTTCTTTTGAAGAATTTGTGTTTTAATACATAGAATAATAATCTTTGGAATGTGTAGACCAGGTTTTTATGAAAATTAGGCTCCCCCCTCCCTCACCAGGCCATTGGCTGGAAGTATATCAAGAAGCAGTTCTGTTGAGAGTTCACATAATTTAACCAGTCTACCTTGCAAACTGTGGTACATGTAACTGCAGTTTTTGGGAGATTTGTTTAATCTCTGGCACCATGTAAAAAATCTGTTGCAATTTTAATTTTCTTTGGCTTAGAACAACAATAAACCGAAAATTTACAGGGCTATCAATTGCACAGACATGTATAAAATTTGGGTAAAAACTGTGTTGCACCATTAATTAAATAAACAAATGAAATGAAAAGGAGGTTTCAGTCTGACTTTTGGGGGAGGGGAGGGGGGGGGGGGGTGATTAGTTACATAGTGTACTGTCTGTCATAATTTTAAAGCAACTGCCAATGCATCATAAATGTTTCATACGAGACTGGTATTTTAACTAATACATTAAGACAGAGTTATAGCACACCTCCAGGGCCAGCAAAAACAATTCATTACATTACAATTTTCAATAATATCCAATGTCACTTTCCTCTCCTAGGAAAACAATGATCACTTCGCAATAAGCGTGAATTCGTTATAAGTGTCTTTTAATGCAGATAGCATTTGGTCATAATTTTCATTTCCTAAGTCATGTAAATAATTTAAAAACAAGGACGAATGGAGAAGGGCTGTCATAATAAACGTACACAGGAGGCATGGATGCTGTTTCAAAAACTAGGGAAGAAAAATAAATCACTTTTGTGCTGCATCTCTGCAAACTGAAGTGCTACTTACAATATATCTTGTATTTCTGAAGTTCGTTGTTTCTTTGCATTTCATTACTTTAGTGCTTTTTGAGTTATTGAAATTGAATCAAATCATAATATGAAACAAAATGACATAGATCTTCTTTTTTTTTTGTGGAAGTTTCTGGATATCCAGCTACCAACATTTGAATTCTGTCAAAGTTAATGTTTTCCCCTATTTATATGTTGTCGAATGAATAGTTTTCACCCTCGTCATCATAAACAGTTCTTGCCTTATGCAAGAATAGATTGTATATTATATGGAAGGGGGGTGTCATTTCAATACACCATTTGATCACGAAGTGTAATATCTGTGAATAAACAATTTATTATGCATCTACTACATCGACTAAATTTTATGAGTGTCGATTCAAACCTTTTAACCGTACGATCTCAATTCTGATCCAAATTAATAGCACGCACAGAGTAAGCCTCTGCTTTTCACTATGTAGTAGTTATTTGATGTTTCCTTGGAACTTATCATCATCATATTATCGTACAATATTTACTAGCTACAAACAGATCTTCAACAACAACTTCATCTCAATACATGATGCATGCACAGCCTTCTTGTCTCACATGAAACTCGCAGAACATGTCAGCCGCTGAGTTTACTTGCCGTTTTCCAACAAAAAATTACATCAATTTTCAAGAAAATAATTCCAAACAAATAAACAGAAATACTTCATGGAATCTTATTCTTTGTAAAAACAAATACCAGTAGTAAGTGACATGGCGCTATCGGAATATATTGGTCATTTCTTTGGTCGTTGTAGATCACAGTCATCGACATTTTCTCATTTTCTTGCTGCACAGTGATGTCACATCCGGTTCACAAAAACGCAACATTTCTATTGTACTTTAATGTTAATCTCCCATAGAAACCAACATTTCATGATTATCGTGTTAACCTAAAATATTTTTGTGCCAGTAACCTCAGCTACAGTACTAAAGATCTTTCGATATATCATAGAGGATGATTACGACATGTGCCGTAATTTTCGCGCGCTTTGTGCATTGCAGAAGAAGGAGTGGATCTAAGATGTACACTGTGATAATTCATCAATACCATTGGAGTAGGATAGATTTATTTTCTAATTCTGAACCCAAGAAGGGAAAAGGGGGGGGGGTTTACATGTATACGTAGGGTAAAGCCAAAAGATGAAGAACTAGTTAGAATAACTTTAACATATGGAACACTCAGTTGAGATTGAATTTGATGCAAAATCGACTAGGGCAAGAAGTTATGAAAACATTTTTTAGTCTTAGGGCATTAAGAATTTCAAAACCTTCACCATATAATATCCAAGAAGGTTTTTCTCTATCAGATATATAGTAAAATTATTCACTTTCAAATATTCACTTCTTTCGTCGTTATCATTGATTGATATCGTGCTAGTTGTTATCATCACCAATTGATACTTCAATGTTATATTTGATAACAGAATCTCTGTGATAATGGGAAAGAATAATGCAATAAACGGTATCAACAAAGTGAAGAATCCAGGGAGGGAGAGAGAGAGGAGGTTGGGAGGGGCAAAGATTGTACCTTTTCCGTTCAAAAACCCCAAATGGGGAAAAAAAATTACAATTTTCCTGAATATATTCAACCAAAGGAGGTGGTGGCTCCCCCGCTTCTATATCCACCACTACACGAAGTATTGATGCTTTTTTATTTCGTTGGCACGAATTCTATTTAATGGGAAGGAAATTTTAAAAAATATTTTTCCCACCCGTCCTTAACCAGTCACCATATATATCTTATTTTCATTTATATGAATTAATGTATCCAAGATATGACCCATCAAGTTAAGAAAAATATAATTCATATATTTTGTTCCGTGTTCCGTAACACTCCTGTAGTAGTTTTGGTATACACACACACACACACACACACACACAGAGAGAGAGAGAGAGAGAGAGAGAGAGAGAGAGAGAGAGAGAGTTGTCAAATGAAGACTATATAGCACATGCATGAGATGATACTTCGTCACATTTCATACACGAAATCACTGCGTGTAACTCCCAAACAACTGATGCTTTTCATAGGTAGAACAAACAGAGCAATTCAATTTGTGAATTATATGGCAACAAAAATTGTCTGTTTTCCAAAAACTGACGGAAATCAGTCCCCCTACTTTTAAAATGCATGATTCATGTGACTAAGATAACACCAAACTAAACTGGACAAACGTGCTTTACTTCACTTAAAATAAAAACTTTAAGAATTTACTGGCATGAGATATTTGTTTTTTAAAATCCGCATCATCAACTGATTAAGCTAAGCTAAATGTTTGTATAAAAGTATGCGACGCGTTTTACAAGAATTTTGTAATTTAGGAGTTAGTGTTAGCGAAAAGCGATACCTAAAGAGAATGGAACTCCCCTCTCTCTCTCTCTGCGTATAATATTATGTGTACTGGCATGTTTTGTTCATGGACACTATGATACATTATTTTAACATTCAATAATACGGCCATTACAAGGGGGGGGGGGGGGGGGGGGGCATATAAGATTCAGTAGTACGGTCATTACAGGGGGTGTGGTATATAAAAACAAACGGTAATTCATGATTGTCTAAATTCAACAAGTTGAACATCTAACTGTGTTTGATTTATAATATGTTTAAATAACAGAGACTGAGAGACTACAGCACCCAAATAAACGAGAACTTTTGGCAGTTTATTTCTAATCTTAACACTTGTATCTTAGCATTTAATAAATTAATAATGAAATGACCTTTTAATTCAATTCAAACACCAAGTCCTTTGTTAACTATTTCATACACTATGACATAAATCTGTTAATTCTTCTTTCTAGGGTCATTAACGTCACCTTAGTTTACATTGATTCTATTTCAAGTTTTTCCCCACCGTTTCTCGTCGGGTTCAAGACATAATATACATCGGCACATATATACGAACCAGTGGCGGATCCAGGATTTCCGAAAGAGGAGCATGTGAAAGTCAATTGTGGTGAAAAGACTGGAGCCATTTTTGGTGCAAACTCTGGAGTTTTACTCACATAATTTTGTAAATTTGTGGTGAAATGGGGGGGGGGGGGGGGGGGGCTCTAAATCCGCCACAGCGAACTTTCACATGACATCAATGAGGATGACTCCCTGTTCTCAGTATTCTCCCATTCCTTTTGATTTTACAAAATGCTGACCTCGTGATATTAGTATATACACAGTATTTTCAGTTTTCCGTTCCGCATTTTAGCAACCCTACCACAGATGCACTTAATATATATATTGTGTTAGGTTTTAACTACAGTGGGCAAACCCCAAACAACGCAGTATAACGAAATCATACTAGTGTAAGGAGAGGGGGGGGGGGGGGTCTGAAAACAAAATTGAGGTAACATCCAATTTCTGGCAGATCTAGAGTGGGGATTACTGAGGTTTTTGTTACACTTTTCAAACAAAAAATAAATAATTTTGTTTTCCATTTTGGTCTTTGCAGAGTGGAAGAGGCACAGATTTGGGTCACAGTATCCCTTCACGCCGGAAAATTTGCCAAAATATGGGTGCTCTTTAAAAATCACCATGTACGTCTGTTTGTCCATATTCTAACCCTTACGCCCTACTTGTCGTCTTTGGGACGTAAACTTGAGAGAGAGAGAGAGAGAGAGAGAGAGAGAGAGAGAGAGAGAGAGAGAGAGAGAGAGAGAGAGAGAGAGAGAGAGAGAGACATTGGATCACATGTCAGTACGCGGAGTGATCCTGAAGCAAATTCAATGGAACAAAAACTGATTTTTTTTTTTGTAGGTGAAAACCTTGTAGTATTGAGGTACTAGTGCCTGCTAACAGTTTGCTCACCAGCAGACAAATGATTTACCCAAAAATAAAGCTAAATAAAAAACAAAATGTAGCCACAAGATTTGGACTATGGTTTATCCCTATAACGTGCCATAATGTACAGCGTCAAGTTACAAGTAATGTAGTTAGATACATGCCTGCACAGAGACACCCCCCCCCCCCCCCCCCCCCACATGCGAGTACAATATGCGACATAAGTTACCCTGGAGAGCTAGCTTTCTCAATAATAGTGTGTATAAATTCACATAGTTTTATTCTTTCAATTTCATTTTTCATGTTAAAATGTTGTTCAAACACTGGGTGTAAATAGAAGTACTTGGATACATAGGATAATCTTGATTGAAATACATATGGGTAATTACAATTTAATAAATAATGGTACTCATCCCCAATCTCATTAATATTCATAACTTACAAATTTCATTTTCTCTTTGAACATTATACCGTCTTCAACAGGTAGTTTAACATTACCAGTTCTGAACTTTCAAAAGTATTTCAAATGTTTACAAAGCAATGATAGTAAGTAATTTCTAGGCAAAACGTTGTCTTAAATATTCTCTAATTGAGACCTTTGGAGGAGATAAAACATGTTGCTGTGCCACAGCTGTTGATACAGAGCTTGCTTCTGACAATATACGTGTTATGACCTTGAACCATGAGTCATTTGGGCAAAGTGAAGGACACAGGGCGCAATGTCAGGATGATATGTTCTGGATCATTTAACTTGGTAGTGGACAGACATTTGACAGTGATATGTTGCACAGAGTATGACAGCCGGCATTCTGTATATTTCTCACTACTTTATAACAGAGAGATTCTAGAACACCACATACAGGGATTGCATAAAGGTTGCCTGTAGTGGGATAGTACACCATGACTTTGGGTTAAATGCACATCACAGGAATCGGGGATGGTTCCGAGGTCACCATTAGTTCTCTGCTTTACTCACCGGCCACAAGAATAACTAATACACACGCAATTCCAAATACGTTTATTATTCATATACCAGCATCGTCTGAGTGCTTGCCACACTTTTACATTTTACTTCACATTTATACCACTTCCAAAACAAACATTGCATTCAATAAAAAACAAAAATGTGATTGAAATTGAACAACAAAGTAAACAATACATAATGTAAATTCAGACATGTCTTACAAATCCATCAAATGTATTCCTCGTAATTTGCAAACTGGAAAGTTAAAAAAAAAAAGCACTTTGCATTTAATTCATGATGCTTTAAAAATTATACAGGAGTTGCAATCCCTTTCTCTAGTTAAGAGATTATAGGACAAGAATCAAGGTCACAAGGAAAAATAGTTCATACGATACTAATTGTTGATGTCACACATTTCTACACGCAATGATCAAAGAAAGTTACCACAAACTTTAAACAATAGAACACGGAGTAGGACTGTATCCACGTAGCCTCCGAACAACAGACTACTTCCACCACCACAGAATAAATGTACGATATACTGAGAAATGTCTGCCTCATATCAATTTTGTCATAGTAGATTGAAAAATGATTTTCAACCCATTGGCAAAAAATAAAATGGGGAAAACATGTCGCTACAGCATAATAGGTACAATACAAGCCATTACAGTACATGTAGCAATGTAAACTCGAGTAAAACTTCTCTGTGTGTTTAAAAAAAAAAAAAAAAAATACATTTTCAATGTTAGATCACAATATCTGATAGGGGTGGCGATAATAATAAAATCTAATCAATATCACACCCATACTGATATACATGTCATGTGACTGAATCTAATGGATTTCATACAGAAATAAACAAAAAGCAACAGCTGTAGGACAGTGTATTGTTGTCAAAAAAAAAAAAGAAAAAGCATTGCACTTCAATTTATTATACCCTTGTCTGCAAAAATTTCTTTCAACTTCAGCAGAGAAAATTCCTCAAAATATCGCACCAAATTTGTAAATCTGTCAACCAAAGTGGACGATGCATAATCACAGAGAATTCCACTCATTTCAGGATAAGGAACCCGTTAAATGCGACACAAAAACGTATTTTATTTTACATCAGCTTTACCTCAACTTAAAAGTAAAAGACAAATTTCTGAATGTGTACAGATGTCTTGGAATGAATTTCGCACCTATAAATAGTGACATAGGAAATGCATGTAAACACTGACAATTTATTAAATAGAACAACAAAGCAATACTGAGACTAGAGGAAGGCAGGGCATCTTGTGCAGTATATATGGGCTATATCACAAAAATATCTACAACTGTAATCATATATCGAGACACTGTAATTTCTTTAGCATTCATAGCAGCAGAGATTTCTGAATGAGTGTTTTTATTTACTAGGATAAAGTTACTATATTTTTTTGCTCTGAAAATGTAATTCTTGTTAAATCTACATGTTTATATTGTAAGTCTTTTTGAACAAATCATATTTTTGCTAAAATAGTGCCATACTGACGAGGCGTACACAGAAATATGTGTGTAACACCTGGTGAAATTTACATGACTTACAGTCATCCAGACAGAGTAATGTTCAAGTGATGAGGAAAGAATATCTCTTTCAGTTGTAATATCGCTTGTGTAATAGGCCCAAGACTAGACACGTATTTACGTATTAAGGAAATTAAATCAACAACAAATACCCAGAGATCTCCTCCAATATTTGTTAATCGCAAAAAGGTTAAAGGTGACAGCTAAAGAAAGATGAGAAGTTCGTTCACAACATCAACTTTGATATTTTTATATAAATACTTTCATAAAATAAGCTTGATCTATTTGTGCCCTTAATAAAAAAAAAATATGAACCTTTAAAAGAAAAGAGGAGGTTCCCCTCACCAGCAGAATTTTCAGTAGCGAGTTTTGATCAATTGTCATTCAGCTTGCTAAAATACTTCTGAGATTCCTTTGGATCTGGGATTATCTGAAAAGTACAGAGTGTTCAATTAACATCCTACAGAGACACACCCATAAATTATCTGAAAAGTACAGAGTGTTCAATTAACGTCCTACAGAGACACACCCATAAATTATCTGAAAAGTACAGAGTGTTCAATTAACATCCTACAGACATGATTTTCTCACCTGTAAATTTTAAAGAAATAATTTCTGATGTTTATTCCACTGATTTCTAAATACAAATTTGTTTATACAACTTGCCACAAGCACATGTAAATCACTGTATATAAAGAGACACCCTATAATGTAAAAAGTCATGTGAAATCTTCAAGATCTGTAATATTCTGTTTTCAAATTTCTACTCATGTGTGGCAAATTGTAACTGAAATGAATATCATATTACCTGTCATTGCAGCAAATGGCACAGAATCGTTTTTGTATAACATTTTGAAATTTGGGGTTATATACTAACCCCCCCCCCCCCCCCCCAAGTCAATAAACAATACATACTGTGTCACTTCCCGGCTTCCAGCCTGCAGGGCAGACTTCTCCATGGGTGTCTGTGTATTGGAAAGCCTGGACCAATCGTAGCGTCTCATCCACTGACCTACCCACAGGAAGGTCATTCATGGTAATCTGACGTAAAATTCCTTTGGGATCAATGATGAATAATCCTCTGAAAAATGTGATATTACTGTCAGTATACATAATTAATAATCCTCTGAAATGATAAAACAATGTGACATTCATAGTCACACTGTTACTATCCAAATGAATTATTCATGAATAATCACTGTATCCCATTGAAAAGGCTAAGATAATGAACAGTATTCAATCTCGTAATTTCTACAGAAAATAATTAATTAATAAGTAATGAATTATTCATGAATAGTTCCTCTATGACTAAGTAAAGATTTAATTCTTTACATTGTACTTGCAGATGTATGATCTCACCTGACACTGCATTCCGAATACTGTAAGTACAATTTTACCTGAGACTGTGACCTAAGTCCTGCAAGTACACCCCATATGCCTTGGAGATCTCATGTGTGATGTCGGACAGGAGGGGGATGTTTAATGGTCCTAGGCCTCCCTTGGCTCTTGGAGTGTTGATCCTGGAGAAAAGTTTAACCTTGACAATAGGCTCACAGGCCAACATTCTCTAACCAGAGGGTGCCTTACACAAGATCCATGCGTCTATCAATGCCTTACACAAGATCCATGCGTCTATCAATGTCTTACACAAGATCCATGTGTCTATCAATGCCTTACACAAGATCCATGTGTCTATCAATGCCTTACACAAGATCCATGCATCTATCAATGCCTTACACAAGATCCATGTGTCTATCAATGCCTTACACAAGATCCATGTGTCTATCAATGCCTTACACAAGATCCATGTGTCTATCAATGCCTTACACAAGATCCATGTGTCTATCAATGCCTTACACAAGACCCATGCGTCTATCAATGCCTTACACAAGATCCATGCGTCTATCAATGCCTTTGCACAAGATTCTTGTACAACTTTTTCAACACAAAATTTTTTAAATAACTGAAGCTGTAGTTATTTTATGCAAACCTTCTGAATCCCTCTAATTATTTCCCTACACTTTGGACATTATAATGCATGAATACACACCATGTTCTATATAAAAATAAACAAACACAACTGTTCCAAAAACAAAAAGGAATGGCTGAATGTTCCAGAGTGTATTTTATATAGTAACAGAAAAAGTGGTATAATGTAAGACATCATCTTTCATTTTCCTGATGTTCGCATTTGTTCTACAATTTCCACACAAAACTGTCAATTCATTTGTTTTTATTGGTGTATTTGCGACAGTGCACACTTTTTTAATCCATCATTTCTATTCTTTATATCATGTAAATGAATTGTCATATGATGTAGGAAGTATTTCCAGGCTTTGACAGAGGTGTAAGTCAAGATTGCATAATGCACCCTCAGGTAAGAGAATGACTGACGACAATACTTGCCGCATCTTATTCATAAGGTGATAAAGACTATTAAAGAAAGTTTGAAATATTACAAGAATAAAATGTTATACAAGGACCTCCATAACTTCTGTGTGATGAAGTTCTCATATCAAATTGACAA
The DNA here is from genome assembly GCA_024699665.1 of Ostrea denselamellosa. NCBI lineage: Eukaryota > Metazoa > Mollusca > Bivalvia > Ostreida > Ostreidae > Ostrea > Ostrea denselamellosa. The sequence goes on along the minus strand of JAMZEH010000006.1, from coordinate 3,437,937 downwards.
ATAATACCTTTGTCATTATTTTTATGCAAATTTTTAAAACTATTGTAGCCCTATCCTGGTGTCACGACGACATGAACAAACATGAGTTTACACGACATGAGGATGCTGCATATCAATTGCTTGAGTGGACTCAAAACATTAATTAGATTGCTTGCATATTACATACAGTTTGATGAATTGACAAATTGTTCCTTTAGGTTGAAAATATTCCGAGATTTTTGTTTTGTTTAAACATTGGGTGGCAACTAAATGATTTATAATGTTATGAAAAATAGAATTAAAATTTTTTTTATCATAAATAATTTGGTTATTTTTTGTTGTTGTAAATTTAAAGTGCTATGTGTATATTACATAGATATTAAATAATAAAAAAAAAAGGTCCTGATTATTATTGTGTTTCTTGCTTACCAGGCCAAATGAGTGAACTGAGAATCGACAGAGCATGCTATGACCTCTGTGTTAATCTTCTTAAACTCTCCGACTCTGTCACTGAATGCAATGATTTCAGTGGGGCACACAAAAGTACTACAAATGAAATAAATTATGATAAACATTTCAAAGTAGGAATAATATATCCACTCACAGTTCAGTTACTGTTTATTACTTCAAAGTACCAAGCAAAGGGATAAAACTTTTTTTTCCAGAGGTTACTCACAAGTCTAGTGGGTAGAAGAAAAAGACCAAGTATTTCCCTTTGTAGTCGACCAACTTGATGTCCTTGAATTCACCTTTGATGACAGCTGTTCCATTAAAGTCCGGGGCTGGCTTGGAAACTGGAAGGAGGAATGTGCAAGAGGCAATTATGAATCAGAGTTTATACAGCAACGATCCAAGTTGTTGATTATATATATCAATGTATACCAAAGTGGGTCAGCACTTTTCGTTCCTGACTGATTAAATAAACAACAATCCTACCACTAAATAAATCAACAAAAATTAACTTTTGTCAACAACACTTTTTCATTGACAGACTGAAGATCTCATGTTTAATAATTCTTTCAGACATGATACATGGGTTTGGCTGGGGAATATAAATTCAGTAATTTGAAGTAGATATGAGCTCATTGGATGGGTGTTAATCATAACACTGAGAACCAGTACTGGTACGAACTGACCATGGAATAAACAGATCTGACTGAATTAATCTAATCTGATGGTTCAATGTCTTTGGCACACCTTGCAATGTATGCTTACTAAACAAACTGATGCAGTATTGTTTCAATTTTTACATTCAATATTGTCGGTTTCAAATCATTGACTGTCAAGAATGTTTTCCTTAAATATAAGTTTCGAGTTCGTCTCATGCTATGTATAGGACTGCAATAATAGTATTAAGGAGACAGAAATGTGAAATGCAATTATTTGCCATATTTATGCAGTTTTTACATCACTTGATCACGTATGTAAATAATTATCTTAAATCAATGAATGACAAAGTTGCTAACGTGTATCTAGAACTGCACTCTTTTTACTTCGGCATTTTAAAGTAAACAAATCATGCAGAGAAGCAACTCACTGACTGCTTGGCTCCACTGAATCGCATGACCTGACGTTCGTCTTGTTTCTTGGGGGAAAACACTTCCACCAGCGAATGATTGACATTTTTCATCGTCAGCAGCCCCACTGAGCGTGCATACGACAAAGCACACAATGCCGAGTAACAGCATGTTGACGGAGGTCGCCATTGAACACGTTGACTTCCGGTGAAGTGCAACGATAGCAAAAGCACGTACCTCAGTTTCGAATAATAATGCTTATTCGCACTGATAAAGAGATGGAACCCAAATATTAAATAAGAAAATTCAATAATTCAAATAAATCATATTATCAAAAACGTAATTCATAACACCATGTACGTTAAATTTACGAAAGTGCGGATATATGAAATTGGAAGTATTGCCAAGGCATCAAACCCAAACAGTGGATTATCCGTGGAAAGTACATGTATCTCATGACAATACTGTGTTCAGGCGATATTCCGAATCATTGATGAAGTGTTTTTAGTACAGGTAAATTATTTTAACTTTACACGAGGGTTTTAGTGGACCCAAATGTTTGATTAAGTGATATGCAACACACCGCGATGCATGACAAGGCATGCAATGCAGAAATTTTACGTTTTATGCAGCTTTGTGGTTTCAGTCCTGATACTTATGCTGCGTTTACGCCGGGTCATGAGAAGCGATTTTGTCTCTGACGGGGGAGGAGAGGGTTAGGAGAGAATCCCTTGCTCATTACCGAGAAAAACCTGAATTGTGATTTTGATACAGGCCAATAGATGTATTTAGGGCTTATCTGTAATGTAATGAACTGACCAATTTACAACCATTTAATACCAATAGTTCAATTCTCTTCGAAATAAAGCCCAACTCGACTCTCAATTCTCTCACATAATTGTTGACTGACAGGTTAAATGCAACTCGTCCAGTGACAGATGATATGGGAAATGGGGGGGGGGGGGGGTAAAATTATTCTTTATGAAATATTTCTCTTTATCCAGCAATGTTATGTAATAGATATAGATATTTTCAGTAGTGATAAAACAATTGCTGAAAGCTTCTTATTCCAAACAACAACAAAAAAAAAGGAAAAAAATTCTAGCACATATTTTATGATTTTTTTTATAATATGAATTAATTTCTAATTTTCTCTAGCTTATTTCTTTCATAGTTTCAACTGTTCATTGTGCAATATTGAATATCTGGCATTATTAAGTATTTTATGTATTCTGTATAATTTTGATTTGCATTTTAGTATAGTGTAAAGCCCTTTAGAGTACATTTAGATAAGGCGCTATATAAGTGTATTATTATTATCATTTATTGATTGGAATTTTTGTAATTGATTATTGCTGAGATAATTGTAGTAAATATGGAATTACCTGTTTAAAATGAAACACATTTGTACAAGGTGTCTTGTTTCTTTATGCTCCAACCTATATGACTGTCAATGTAATTCGCAGGGAGCTGGATGTATATACATGGTGTGAAAACAAAACATCGGAAAGTTTGTCAGTGATAGTTAATTGCTCCTACAGTTTAAAATCTTGAAAAATGGTGACATGATACATGGGAATTCTGATCCATCACAGAGTTGAATCAGGTCAATTATCTCCCAAAAAAAAGTTTTTCTGAATTTAATTACATCATCAAGATTTTACAAGTTTGATATGTACAGTGGACAAATGGAAGACAATGCAGTATAAAGAATCAAATGAAAAACTTAATAAAAAGACATATGTGATGTTTCTGACGTTTTCTTTGAAATTAATTTTTCATCTCGATATAATGAGTTCTAATAGATTTAAAATTTACCCCCATAAATTTTATATTATAGCAATATTATCAATTGAAAAAAATATTGTGTATACATACATGCCCATAAAAGGGCGGATCTCTGTTTTGGGAAACCATAAGCGAACACCCTGCCTCATGGACACCCCTTAACAGATATGTAGATATAGACATATAAATATAGCTCCTTTCTTGCAGTCAATTTTTGATCATTTTATTTCATTCTATTTTGAGAATTTTGTATGTATTAGTTAATTGCAGTATAATACATGTATCAGGTATTCATTAACAACTAAATTTCCAACTGGCATCTCCGAGATGAGAAAAATGGAGAGTATTGGTTAACCAATCACTGTCAATTACCCTAAAATGGCGTAAATTACCATGATTGAGTTCTGCAAAATTCCTTATTTATCTGGAAGCCTTTTTTTATGGGAATTTTTCATGTAACGTCGAGTTTTGTTGGTAATTGTTAAGTATATTGTTGTAACTGCCGTTCGTGTGCTCTGTGACTATTGCTTGGTAGTTAGCAATTAGACATCTATGTAAAATAAAACTATCATTTCACTTTGATAGCTCAGATACTGCTTTGTTTAATCAACTGTTGAGACATAAATCAGATTTATGCGATAGTTCACACCCTTTTTTCTCAAGATTAACATGTTTTAAAATGTCACTCAGTTACCTGATAAGCTGTAGAATCCAGATATGTATTTGGAGTTGGAATTCATAGATCATGCATGTCTAAAGAGATTTTTTCAGAGACTAAATTTTATCGTTTGATTGTGTATGGCAGTTATACCTGCACAATGTTTTGAACTCACATAATGTTATTTGAATGGTAGGATAAAACTATTTACAGGAAACAGGTGAGGACAAAAGTTTTAGGGAAAACATCTTAGAATATCATATACAACAGGTACTCATGCTTAGAAATGATAAATGTGGATGATAATTTTTTTTATTCTTGTGTAGATATGTGATGTTGTTTTGACGTTAAAATAAAGATGGTTCTGATTAAAACTCTACATCAGTATGTAGTGGACAATTAATTAAACATTTTCAAACATTTGTCATATTGACAAGGTAAAATCTTGGAAATAAAGAATTGAAAAAAAAAAAAGAAAAACAAAAGTGTCATGAAATATATGCATGGGGTATATGTGATTTACATTACTTTTTTTTTAAATTGTGGGGCGTATTCTTCATAACGCAACATGTGTGTGTTTGTACATGTGGTGGTGATTTATAAAATATTTAGTTTATGGAGCTGGGTGATATTTACGTAGCACCTTTATTCCCTTATCTTTGAAAAAAAAAATATCCATTCCCATCTGTTATTACATGTGTCTCAGTGAGCACTTTGATAGTATTGATCTTTTCAGTATTGAGATGGACGATCTCTCAACATGACTGAATATTTGGATATATATTAATGAATGATTTATAGCGTCAATTTAAAGGGATGCCATCACCAGCTTTCACTCTCCTGATACCTCTAATACAAATTGTCTGTGGACACCGCGGAACTGTCCAGTGATTGATAGGCTTAACACTGAACTGCTATTACAAACCTTGTCTATCTAATGTGGTGTCACATGGATTGGTTATGTATTTGTTATTGACTAGCCCTTAAATCATGTCTAAAATGCCACGGGTTCTCGTTTTTCCAAAATTTCTTCTTGTTCCTTGTACAAACAAGTTTTAGAGATTTTTGAAGATTTCAGAAGATTTAGAGTGCATATGGAAATATGATGAACGTATAAAACGTGGACATACATGTAACATCAAAGGATTAATTGAGATTTTTCAATGATGCAATATAAAATACTGGTAGGATACTATTTGAATTGTACTAACTGTGATTTATTTTCAGTGAGTGACGGGTTGCCATGACGACCATGGAGTCGCCACAAATCCAGGTGACATCCCATGATGACACAAGCAAGAAAGTCCAAGAAGATGATGATGATTTTGACAAAGAACTCGAATCATTTATAGCAACCAGAAAGATTGAGGAACATAAGGTATATACTTGTATATAATACAGCTTTGATTGAGGAACATAAGGTATATACTTGTATATGATACAGCTCTCTTTAGGCGTACTGGCATATCTAAGATTCGGAGGAGTCTGTTTTGTCTGGATTTACAGCATCATGGCAGTCAGTGGAATATTTTCTTTGTATACCATGAATTGTTCCTACTGAAGGCATTCATCTGAAGTGAAGAGCTCAAAGACGGATTACACCTGGAATGTTATTGAATTTCAAGCATTATCCGTGTAATGATTTTGTACAGTATCAGTTTTTTTATGTGCCAATGCTTATCCCAACTCATGATCTCTTGTATTCAAGTCATACTGTAGATTGGGGGGTTTAACTTGACCATGTTTACGATTTCTCATTTTTCCTACGAAATTAAACTCATAGTGAACAATATATTAAAAAAAAAATATTTCAACGCATTGTGGTCAAATTTTAAAAGTAGATTTCCCTATAATGTGAAATTAAAACTATTGCAATTGTGCCCTTTTAACAAATCATGAAATTTTAGTCCTGTGGAATTAATACAGTTTGCAGTATGGATGTTATAGAGTGGCAAAATGACGGTATTTTAGTGGTTTTACAATAGAATGCCATAACTAGCAGCAGTGATGTTGCTGGATAAACAGAAATTCTTCCTCCAATAATCCAGCAACATTGCTGTTGCTCCTTATTAACCAGCAACTTTACTTGGCTGCCCAGTCATTCATAGGTTAAAAACGTAAGCAAGAAACTAACATTATGCAGATCAATTGTATAATTATAAGAAAGCTAATCACTCCTTATGTAATGTGTGAGGCAGAGACTACAAAGTATTTTACATGTAATTTTAGGAAATTGTATGGGAGAAATTGATTTATTAACAAACCAATCAATACAGTGCAGAGCAAAGCTCTGAAAACCAACGAAGATTAATCTAAAACTTTAGAAACAATTTGAAAATTTGAATGCTTTGGTTGTGACCTTTATACAGGAAATAAGATTGGTGAGTTGTCAACCATACCTGTAATGATTAATGCTGGGTCCTCAATTTCCCCCCCACAAGTATCAATATTTAATGAAAGAATAAAGGAAAATGATGTTGCATCTTCAGATTTCTAATTTAGCCTGATTGCAATCTGGAGGGGTTAAGGGGTTCATAGTAATCATGATTTTGTTGAGGAAGGTCAGAAGGTTCAAAAAATGTTTTTTCATTTTTCTTTTTTAAGCTGGACATCTTGTGAAGACAGCTTGATATGCATACAGATATTTTTTTCTTTCTTTCTGGTTTTGTTGTGATTAATTTGAAAAAAAAATGTTCTTTTTTTTTTTTTTTTTTTTAGTTACAGAGAGTTATTATGAGATCCATACTAAAATATAGCAGGGATGTCTTAGTGTGTCGTGTAGGTAGCAGGCTGTAGTTAACATTATGTTAGATCTGGCAGATCATTCATAAATGATAATTCCGTGTGAAGGTCATCAGTGTTAATAGTGTATTACAAATCAACAATGATTGAAATTTATCACTTTGGAAATCTGCCTCTGACAGTTCAGCTTTTGTTCGTGTTGATCAATAAGGCATTTAAAATTCTTGATTTAGGATACACACATTACTAACTGGTGTATTTGGGTACATTATATATCTACATTAGGGAAATACAAAATATGCAAATATTAAACCATATTACATAAAATATCTTACGAAGAATTAGAAATTGGTGATGAACATGAGACATTTAAAAAAAAATGTAAATGTTATTCATTTTCGTTTGTAAATGAAACAGAATCTGATCGGTTCTAACTATTTGAGTGTATCAGTATTCTTTATATTGTGAGTTGATGTTAAATAACAGATAAATTTCAATTTTGAGAATACATGAGGGTGTGGATTCGCTATTTGCAATGCTTCAAACTGTTATACTTCATTCTATGATTCACTATATGCAATGCTTCAAACTGTTATACTCCATTCTATGATTCATTATATGCTTCAAACTGTTATACTTCATTCTATGATTCACTATATGCAATGCTTCAAGCTGTTGTACTCCATTCTATGATTCACTATATGCTTCAAACTGTTATACTTCATTCTATGATTCACTATATGCAATGTCTACTTCATTCTATGATTCACTATATGCAATGTCTACTTCATTCTATGATTCACTATATGCAATGCTTCAAGCTGCTGTACTCCATTCTATGATTCACTATATGCTTCAAACTGTTATACTCCATTCTATGATTCACTATATGCAATGTCTACTTCATTCTATGATTCACTATATGCAATGCTTCAAGCTGTTGTACTCCATTCTATGATTCACTATATGCTTCAAACTGTTATACTCCATTCTATGATTCACTATATGCAATGTCTACTTCATTCTATGATTCACTATATGCAATGCTTCAAACTGTTGTACTCCATTCTATGATTCATTATATGCTTCAAACTGTTATACTTCATTCTATGATTCACTATATGCAATGCTTCAAACTGTTGTACTCCATTCTATGATTCACTATATGCTTCAAACTGTTATAATCCATTCTATGATTCACTATATGCAATGCTTCAAACTGTTGTACTCCATTCTATGATTCACTATATGCTTCAAACTGTTATACTTCATTCTATGATTCACTATATGCAATGTCTACTTCATTCTATGATTCACTATATGCAATGCTTCAAGCTGTTGTACTCCATTCTATGATTCACTATATGCTTCAAACTGTTATACTTCATTCTATGATTCACTATATGCAATGCTTCAAGCTGTTGTACTCCATTCTATGATTCACTATATGCTTCAAACTGTTATACTTCATTCTATGATTCACTATATGCAATGCTTCAAGCTGTTGTACTCCATTCTATGATTCACTATATGCTTCAAACTGTTATAATCCATTCTATGATTCACTATATGCAATGCTTCAAGCTGCTGTACTCCATTCTATGATTCACTATATGCTTCAAACTGTTATACTCCATTCTATGATTCACTATATGCAATGTCTACTTCATTCTATGATTCACTATATGCAATGCTTCAAGCTGCTGTACTCCATTCTATGATTCACTATATGCTTCAAACTGTTATACTCCATTCTATGATTCACTATATGCAATGTCTACTTCATTCTATGATTCACTATATGCAATGCTTCAAACTGTTATACTCCATTCTATGATTCACTATATGCTTCAAACTGTTATACTCCATTCTATGATTCATTATATGCTTCAAACTGTTATACTCCATTCTATGATTCACTATATGCAATGTCTACTTCATTCTATGATTCACTATATGCAATGTCTACTTCATTCTATGATTCACTATATGCAATGCTTCAAGCTGCTGTACTCCATTCTATGATTCACTATATGCTTCAAACTGTTATACTCCATTCTATGATTCACTATATGCAATGCTTCAGGCTGTTATACTCCATTTTATGATTCAAGTTAGAAAAATCTGCGGGCATGAATTGCAGTTCTTACCCTGAAGCATTTTCAAAAATGAAATATCACTTACTAGTATATTTATGTTCTGTAAACTCATATCTGTCAGAATTCTGAGCTGTTAAAATAGACGTACTATATTTATCAAGATTTAGATAGTATACAACTACAGCACATTCCAGAGAAAACGGCTACCGTTAGATAAAAAAAAAATAGACCACTGGACATGTTAATGTCTAGTTTAAACAATGTTTTATTCAAGAAAGAATTGAATTGGCTTAAACACAGGCATAGCCTATAAATACCCTTTCCTAGGGTAAATGTCTCTAGTATGTAGGACGACTCGGAATGCTACCACAATGCATTTGATTCTTCTGTTTCTATTTTGTTGCTATGGCAATATTGCATTGCTAGATTAAATTTGAATGTTAAAATACTTTGATTATGTCATAGAAATGAAATCATCAGAAATGAAGATGATACCTGCTCATTTTAAACAATATACAGTAAGTTTCGACATTTTTTGCTTTGCTATAAATAATTTCATGGTTTATAAATTGTAAACTTCTTCAGCTTTCTAGATTATATCTTACAGAATTAATATTCCTTAAATAAATAGAATCCATTGATTCATCTTTTAGCTGTTTGTGTTGAGATTTAGTTTACATGTTGTTGCCAGTATAAATGTATATATTTACATTTCCAAGATGTGGCCTGTGATATCGTTACAAATCGTAATGTCAGCCATTTCCTCATGAACTGCACACTGCATGTGTAAGTTACAATGTCAGTATGAATACAGAACTAATTTCACACGCTTCATGACCTATGCTGTTGTAAAGCATCACAGATTATACTGTCATGTATTTTCAAAATTGAAAATTTATTTCTTAAATAAACAAGCCTACAAATAATATTTTAAAAATTTATTTCTTAAATAAACAAGCATGCAAATAATATTTTGAAGATACATTTAACTGAATCTTATGAAATAGCAAATTTTTTGAATGTCCAATTGATAAACCAATCAATAACCAAAAGAGAATATATACTTAATATTGATAACATTATCTATTGAAAAGCAAGATGTTAGAGACCTTTTTTGATAACAGATACATGTGATTAGTATTATGTAATGGGGTGATGGTGGTTTATACCAAGATTCAAAATGTAGTTTGGGGGGGGGGGGGTGATATTGAGATTCATCATGTACTGGGGGGGGGGGTGTGATATTAAGATTCAACATGTATTGGGGGGGGGTGATATTAAGATTCATCATGTAGTAGTGGGGAGTTGATATTGAGATTCAAAATGTAGTTGGTGGGGGGGGGGGTGATATTGAGTTTCATCATGTACTGGGGGGGGGGTGTGATATTAAGATTCCACATGTATTGGGGGGGTGATATTAAGATTCATCATGTAGTAGTGGGGAGTTGATATTGAGATTCAAAATGTAGTTGGGGGGGGGGGGTGATATTGAGATTCATCATGTAGTGGAGGGGTGGGGTTGATATTGAGATTCATCATGTTGTAGTGGGGGGGTTGATATTAAGATTCAACATGGAAGGGTGATATTGAGTTTCATCATATAGTGAGGGGGTTGATATTAAGATTCAATATGTGGGGATTTGATATTGAGATTCATCATGTAGTTGGGGTATTGATATTAAGATTCAACATGGGGAGTTGATATTAAGATTGGAGGGGGTTGATATTAAGATTCACAATGGGGGATTGATATTAAGATTCAACATGGGGGTAGGTTGATATTGAGATTCAACATGTGGGGGGGGGTTGATAGTAAGATTCATTATGTAGAGGTGAGGGGTTGATATTAAGATACATCATGTAATGTGTTTGTGTGTGTGTGTGTGGGGGGGGGGTTGATATTGAGATTCAACATGTAGTGGAGGGAAGGTGATATTGAGTTTCATCATGTAGTGGGAAGTATTGATATTGAGATTTAACATGAGGTGGGATTGATATTGAGACTGGAGAGGGTTGATATTAAGATTCAACATTCTGCTGGGGTTTATACTGAGATTCAACTTTGGGGGGGGGGGGTGATATTGAGATTCAACATGTAGTGGAGGGAGGGTGATATTGAGTTTCATCATGTAGTGGGAAGTATTGATATTGAGATTTAACATGAGGTGGGATTGATATTGAGACTGGAGAGGGTTGATATTAAGATTCAACATTCTGCTGGGGTTTATACTGAGATTCAACTTGGGGGGGGGGGTGATATTGAGATTCATCATGAGGTGGGGGGTTGATATTAAGATTCAACATGTAGGCGGGTTGATATTGAGATTCAACATGTAGGAGGTTTGATATTAAGATTCTACTTGTAGGTGGGGTTTGAGACTAAGATTCAACATGTAGGTGGGGTTTGAGACTGAGATTCAACATGTAGGTGGGGTTTGGTGCTGAGATTCAACATGTAGGTGGGGTTTGAGACTGAGATTCTACATGTACTGGTGGATACTGGGATCTGACACACTTTGAGTTACAATTTGGGACTCCTAGTCTTCTGTCTGTAAAACACTATCACCAGTTCATATACTGGACCTAGGCATCAGATTCTTGCATGCCTGACATTTTATGATTTACCAGAAGTAAATTTTCCGGTCAGAACAGCGCAGTATACTGTAACGATCTATTTCTACTGGTCTAAAGGAATCTTCTGTGAGCAAATCCTTCAGACTGACAGTTTTTAAATTCTCTGCCATGGGAGAACTGAATACAAATGTCAATATTTAAAGTCTCTAACTCTGTGATTTAATTTTCATGACAGTCAGTGTAATCAAAGCTCTCTCTTTAAAGCTCATGTTTCATGTGTGTTTGTTAGTTACACTGACGATAATTTCAAATAAAAATATCCAGTTGATAATTTAGAAAAAAAAAACAACCCACCATAGCCTGGCCTGTGATTAACCAATAACAGACATTTAAAATAGAAAGAAAAATCCAAGATTTTGGGGTTTATTTTGTTAATGACACTATTTAGATTAAAACCTTTAATGAGACATTCAGTCTCATAAATCTTTGATAAGAACATAGAAACCAAAATATTTCCTTCCTTGAAACTATGCACCCTCAGATTTTATCAAGTGTAAATTTAGATTCTGACTTTCAATAAACATGCTAAATGTTTGTACAAAAGATGTTGTCATAGAAACTGAGATGGCTCTCAGTCATTACCTGAATTGTTTTAAATGTCTTGGAATGAGAAGTTCTTTGACTGGGTATTTAGGTATGTGTGTAATTATTAAAGCACAATCGCTATAAATAACTTTGCAGATATAAAAATGTAATCATTACATCACAGATACTATAAATACTTCAAAAACTTATACACATCTAATTATTATATTACAAACACTAGAAATACATGTAATTATTATATTACAATACCGCCGGATAGCTGAAAAATTGCTCAGGCGCCTATAAACAAACAAACAAAAATTATATTACAATATAAATACTTAAAAATTTATACATGTGTGTAATTATTACATTACAGTTACTATAAATACTTTAAAACAATTACACCTGTGTAATGATTACATCACAGTTATAAATACATAAAAAACACTGATGTGTTAAATTACAACATCACAGTTACTATAAATACTTTAAAAACTTATACACATGTAATTATTACATCACAATTACCGTAAATACTTTAAAACTTATTATTGCATCACAATTACTGTAAATACTTAAAAACTATATATATATATATATATATATATATATATATATATATATATATATATATCTATATGAGTAATAATTACATCACCTTTACTACAAATATACTTGAAAAAATGTATACATATGTAATTGTTTAATCACTGTCACTGTAAATACTTAACAGATGTTTACAGTCACAGCTACTATAAGTTCTTAGCAGATGTGTACAGTCACAGCTACTATAAGTTCTTAGCAGATGTGTACAGTCACAGCTACTGAAGAAATCATCCGAGACAATCATCCGAATGGATTGAAACTTCTTCAGTTCAGAATAGAAATACCAAACCAGATAAAATTGACATTAAAGTGACACTTGAAGAACTTAGCACAATATAATCTCCATTACCAATCAATCAAAATAAGATGTTCTTATTAAAATCAATAAACTGTAAAGATAAGTGAAGAATGGACGTGTTTAATATCATCCTTGTAGAAACTGTCAGCATGATTATTCATCTTTACATTTGCAATTTGGCCATTAATATGATTAACTCCTGGAGAATCCAGAAAAAAATCAGGAATGGAAAGCTATGGTGCTCATGGAGCTGCGGAATATTGATTGCTAGGCTTTCATTGCAGCCCTTTGAACTGACGATTTGGAGGAGTTTTTAAACAGAGGGTGATGATGAGTTGATCTGAAACATACGATTCTTTTTCTTGTAGGAGTATGATGACAATTCTTCTTCGGGGTCACAGAGTTCACGTGAAAGTGAGGCTGACAGGACAACTGCCAAAGAGGAGCAGAAGTCAGAGCCAAAGGAAGAAATTACAGACACAAGAAAGGAGGAGACAAAAGAGGACATGGATGTTAATAAAGAGGAAGTGAAAGTAGAAAAAGAGAGGGAAAAGGAAGTGAAAGTAGAAAAAGAGAGGGAAAAGGAAGTGAAAGTAGAAAAAGAGGAGAAAATGGAGGATGAAGTTGAGGAGAAACACAAAGATAAAGAGGTGACCAAAAGTGACAGAGACACTGACGTGGAGACCGACAGTGATAGGAATGATTCGAGACCTAGTTCAGTAATGGCCGAAAGACGAGAAGAAGAGTCATCAAGAGAGAAAATGACAGACGATGAAGACTCGGAACCAGACGACTACACATTAACTGAGGACCAGAAAAGAGCCCTCAAAGAAATAGAGTATCTGAAGAGTGAGATGGGTTTACCCGGTAAGTACCGAAATACCTTGTAAGATAGGAATACCCACACAGAGAGATAGGGTACCTCATGAGATGGAATTACCTGGTATATACAGAGATATAGTATACCTCATAAGATGGGAATAATGGCAAGTACAGAGATATGGAGTACCTCATGAGATGGGATGACTTCGTAAGTACAGCTGTGGGACATTACAGGCAGCTTGGTATTGAAGGTCAGATCAAATCACAATAAAGTTTTGAGATAGTTCCTAGTTATTTCCCACTAAGGAAGTCTGGTTTACTCAGCAAGTGTCAGGGAAAGAAGTTAATTCATTGATAAATGAGGTGGATTTTTCCTTTGATGAGAAAAATGATAAATAAATGTAATAGAATAACACGGAATTGTGAAACTGCATGTTTCGAATATTTTCAGTCTGAACAAAGCATACTACATTTTTGGTCAAGTACTGGATGAATATTTTTATTGAAATGATCATAAATTTTACATCAATGCATGCAGCAATCATACACAAACAAAGCAAATTTCATATGTACATTGTGTGTAGTATTACATGTAGAGATATATGTGTACATGTAAAAGTAGAAAAGAAATGCATGTTAGGTGTCATATTTAGAATTCTTGACCGGTACTTCTAAACTGTTTTGTAATTTGATGCAATTTGATGTTTATTTATAGCTAAAACACTTAAGGAAACATTTTAAAATAATGTTGTAACATTTGTCAAAAGTATTTCTTTTTAGCCATATTTAACATCATTTATGAAAGATTTATGGCATCCTGATCCCAAATGTTATTATTTTGTTTTGAGAAACTTTGAGTGATGCAATTAATTCTATCTACATGTATGATTGAAAGTTACTTCTGTACACATTCCTTTTTCATTTTCTCCTTGCAATGAATATTGCTCCTTTTGCATTCATGTTCTGAATGACAATGCTAAGACTGATTGATGAACGAATGGTGAATGCACGCTGAATGATTTGTGAGTCCAAAACTGTGAATGGAGAGTGCAAGGTGAGTGCACTGAAAAATGGTGAAGAAGAACGTTTCAGGGACTGTGTATATACATGAAGTATCTCACACATAGTCACCTGCCAAGCACCAATGAGTTAATTAGAAGTAAAGAAACAACAAGAAGATCTAATATTACAACATTGCTAGTATTTAATTGATTGTCAATGCCATAAGTAGGATATTAACTGCAAAAATGTATTATTTTTAGTAAAACATTCATATTTCAAAGGTTTTCTATAATTTGTTTAGAAATGGCTTTTCATATATATATATATATATATATATATATATATATATATATATATATATATATATTATCTTCCTCCTCACTGATTGTAGGTGTACTCTGTCCTACTTTACACGTTTATTGCACCACTAAATGCACCTCCATTAGAAAAGAGTTTGTAACACAAAAAAGTACCACTAAATGCACCTCCATTAGAAAAGAACTTGTCACACAAAACATGAGTATTACTAGATGTCTTACCTGCTGAAATTGAATTGAAAATAAGTTGATCTTTGATTTATCAAAACTGAACATTTCAGCTTAAATGCACATCATTATGATTACAATGCATCTTTCATTAGTTAGATGTCTTATCAGTCTATTCTGTGGAAACCTGTGATCAAGTTCCTACATGAACAAACTTGGAATCAAGCAAAGCATTTTATGATTATTTAAAGATATCTTAATCAAATTATGTTGACTCTTTATCAGCTCACTTTAAGAGTATTGCTAGGAGATCAAGTTGTGTATGTGGAACTTTTCTTCCATTTAAAAATAATTAAATGAAGAGGAGACTCCAACAAAGTGTGCGCTGAATGTGCTGTTTTATTGACGCGGTGTGGTTTGATTGGATTTTGTGAGTGGGACAAAGTGTGCACTGAATGTGCTGTTTTACTGACACGGTGTGGTTTGATTGGATTTTGTGAGTGGGATTTTAAATTATTTGATAATCTGTTACAGAGGAGGACCCCCCAGAGTATGACGTGAAAGAACGGTTAAAAACGTTGAATGAAGAACTTGCCAACGATCCAACACCAGTTGAAAAAAGTAACTCTAAAGTGAACTTTAAAGCTGATCTAGTGGACTTAGTGGCCCCGCCCCCTGACTATCCAGACGAAGAAACACCTCGAGAAAATTCAGAAGCACCACCACAATCTCAGGCATCGGAGACTTCCAATGGTGAAAAAGATAACGGAAATAAAGTTCTCATAGAGCGGGATGGAAAATTTGAATTAGTGAGTGAAAATGATGTAAGAGCCAAAGAAATGGGACTTCCTGTATTCAGTGGTGATCCAGAAAATGTGAACAATAGTAACACATCGGACTCTAGTTCTAATGGTGATTTCAGTCGCAAGCCTGCCCCGCCTTCTCAACCCAGACCTGCAACAGCGAATGGAAATTCCCGACGCACTCGACCGGGGTCATCGAAACAGAGAGCATCATCAGCTGGGACACACAGAGGCTCGGTGTTAGGTGATTTTAATTATAATTCACCTTATGCGATGTCCGCTAAGGATAAAAAACTTGTAGAAGAACAGACAAGGCAGCGAGAACAGAGGGAGAGAGAGAAAAGGAAACTGAAACTGCAGGAAAAGGAATATCAGGAGCAAGAGAATAATGATGCCTTCCAGGCCTGGTTACGACAGAAGAGAGAGGAATCCCGAGCACGAAAACAGAAAGAGGAGGAGGAGAAAAAGAAAAGCAAGCAGTCACCGAGACAGGTATGGATGAGTTCTCACTCAAAAAAAAAACAAAAACAGAAATAATCCGTGTCTCTGTCGGTGAGGCTGAAGTGGGTTCTGTGGTTATGTGTCATTTCTTAATTTCAGATGTTGTCTGCAAGAGGAATTTTTGTGTAATTACAAGAAATTGGAAAAGACATTAAAAATTAAATGTTTAAGAATGTAATGATTCAGTTTAAGAAACACTCATTGATAACAATTATCAGTATCTACTACCTTTCAAAAAATATTATTCGTTTTAAGTTGGATTTTTTTCTTTTCCTTTTTTTTTTTTATATTTTAAGCATATGCTGTTATCAAGTGATAAAATCCCTTGCAGTACTCCATTGACACCAGATATTGTGTACAACATTTTGTCATTATGATGGTTCTGTTGTCTATAATGTATATATAATTAGAATATTCATGAAATTCATTCTTGGTGTGTAACTTTGTGAAGTACATGTTAGAGTTATCTTTCTTTGTGTCATTAATTAACTACGTAACAAAGAAGGGATTTACAAAATAATTAATGAAAATATATTGACACCTCTCTTTAGAGTCTTTGTTGGCATCCTTTTCATAAATTTATGGTTACTTTTTCTTCTTATTTACAAGGTGTTTTAATTATCTGCAGCATAACGAGATAAATGTAATTTGTAATTAATTAGATAGACAAAATATCCTGGCATGCAGATTCTTTTAATTTGTAGTAACTAGGCATTTACATGGAGCACCTCGCATTTTCTACATCACTCTAACCATTTACAAGTACCTGTTAAGTAGATGTAGATATTTTCATATACAGAGAATGAGACAATGTTATATGTAGCAATTTATTTGTAATTACTCGTTTGCTTATTGAAGTAACCAACAATGGCTCTGGCATTTTCAATTCCCCAAAAAATGATGACATTAATTTACCCTCTAGCTTTTTAAAAATGACATCTTTAAGTACTAAATATAAAGAAAATGTCAAAATCCTAACAGCTAGTATTTTCATTCATCATTATGCATTACATTTTATGTAAATGGTTTATAAATGCCTTTTGAGATTTATTTATAGCAAAAAATGGTCAGAATTTGCTGCATTTCTTTATGCCGTAGGGATTTGATATATCTTTCATAAATTATTCTTGAATAGATAAAAATAAATAATAATAAAATTAAATAAATCTTAAATAATTCTTCTCAAAAACACTTCCCTATAACGGTGCTATTGTCACCATGCTGTTTGCCTAACCCCTATCTTCGCACCTGAATCTCCTAAAATGTTTCTTCTTTAAAGTAAAAAAAAAAAAGAAAGTTTTTCTCGTGTACAAGTCGCCATGTGAAAATGGCCACTGTTTGCTGTGTGTGTGTGTCTCTGATGTGTACTTTGTGCCTCTGTTCTAGCAGACTTCCCATGGTAACAACTTTGACTTGGAATCGTATGAGTCCTTATCCCAAAGTGATGAGCAGGTAAACTACAGCAGAAAAACAAAGATCAGACAATTAGGGCTGAACTACAATATTGTTTGTCTCCCCTTTGCCAAATTATATTACCCACCACTTTAGATTCTTCATTGTTGCTTAGCATGAGTTGTTTGGTTTTTTGGGGGGTTTTTTTGTTAACAAAGTGGGAAGTTGATAAACTTTGTAAACGTGATTTGCTTATTGGATGTCACTATTTTCATTTTGACAATATATATATATATATATACACACACACACACACACACACACACACACACACACACACACACACACACACACACACACACACACACGCCAATTTGAAATGGCGCAGATCATGAAGAGGAAACAAACAATATTTTGGTTTAGGCTCAATGACAAAAACCTATTTCTTTTTTGTCTGCGTTGTCCGTGCTTTGGATTTAAATCGATTCGTTTTTATGATTATTATTAGAAGTTTGATCAAACGGATTCACAGATTTCAATGTTTTAACTATTACTTTCAACTGAATCTTTTTTGATATGAATTGATGAGCAAGTAATTTATGATCTAATTTGATATTTATGACAATATTTTTAACAATTTTTAAAACTTAAAAAATCATATGTCGATTTTTTTGTTGCCTGAAAGTAAAGTGAGTCTGTCTGTCCGTAATACCCAAGACTTATGACTGTAAGCAACAGGACTTTTTTATTTAGTGAACTTTAGCATATTTACATATATTAATGATACAAGTGACTTGAGATGACCCGACTTCCATTCTCCCAAAATTGTCAATTTGTTTAAGTAATCCACTGGTCGTGATTTAATTTAAGCAAATTTACTCCCATTCTCATTTCAATTTCATTCCAATAAGTACAGTCCTTTGATCTCAATATCCTGAAGTACGAATTGACTTTTTTTTTTTCTCAATATCTCAAAGTGCTAGTTGAAATTTACTCATGATACTTGGAAGTGCAAGTTATATACACAAGCAGTGAGTGGACTGAGAGATGAGCATTATTATGAAACATGCAGGATGGCTTGATAAGGTCCTAATTAGCGAATGTTATAACACTGAATTTCAAAAAATGTTCCAGAAATGAAAGTGAGGAAAATGTAAGAACTTCAATCAGATGCATGAGATAGATATTATTGCAATGCACTATTCTTCATGAGATGAACATAATCAACAGCTTGTCATGGTGTACCATTGCTCACCAAAAATAAATCCATTTTGGCATAATGAGCCCATGAACAGTGTATTTGGAAGATGACTAATTGTAATTCTGTGTGCCGTGCGTGATTACCAGTTTCGATTAGTCCACAGACAGTGAGATGAATGAATAGAAATTTGCACATGAAAGTTCAGCACCTGTGTTTGCTGTGGGTGTAGGAGTGGTTAGACGTATACATACTTAGATAATGCAAATGTAGATAGACAATTTCATTCTCATCTGTATTTCAATATTGCCTTTTATTTAGGGCGATAACAGAAATATTGGCCTGATCTCCTTCCAGGATTTGTACATTGATCCAGAGGTTAATAATAGAAATAGATCAATAGTGCTAGATTGGGGTCAGAAGGTCAAAGTTCATAACCATGTGGATACCTTTTATTTTTTTAAACCAAGGCTAACTGCATATAGAAGGATATGCTTATAATTCTCCTTTGCTTCCAGTAGATAAATGTTATTGTAAAAGAAAGTTTGGATAAAAAGTACTCATGTCTGTCTTTGCTAGACAAGGGGTTTTGTTCAAAACCCTATGGCCTTTTGGGTTACAAAGATATGACTGAAATATATACATGGACTTAAAAATCAGTTGATTCATTAGGAAAGAGAATGGCAAAAGGTTGTGATTAAGTCAAATCAAAAATAAAAGAATGCTATTGAAGGAACATCTGCATCATCAATTTACCAGAAGTGAAAGTTGTCCTTAATAAGATTTGAGAAAAATTACAATATCTTTGTATTTCTGGTCATGTAAAGCAAGATTCACAGTCAGATTTTTTCTTCTAAAAACCTGTCCATTTGAGGCGATTTATTGTACTTAGGAAAACCTTTACCATGTATTGTATGCCTTATTCATATTATGTGTTTATTTACATAGAAATAAATCCTCACTAGTGTTGTAGATCTGATTTTTTGATTTTTTTTTGTTTTGTTTTTTGTTTTTGTTTTTTTTGGTTTTTTGTTTTTTTGGGTAAGGTTTTGGGCAGAGACTGAATGACTGGGTTATATAACTCTTTCATGTGAATTTAAATTAAAATGTGTAGTTGGTTATTAATCTGAAAGACAGTTTCTATATTAAAATTAGAATTTTTCACACTGAAAAGGAAAATAATGTTGATTTATTTCTCAGGAGTGCTGGGAATGACAGAATTTGAATTTTTAAATTGCAAATTTCCACTTTTTTTTTTTTTTTTTTTTTTTTTTTTTTGCATTTATTACATTTTCATATTTGAAATGAATTTTGCTGTGCATAGGAAAGAATTTTGCTGTGCATAGGAAGGTCTAAATTCTCTTAAAAATCTTGAAAATTAATTTTTCAATCCTGTAAGTATTATGAAGTCTATTAGTGTTGTTACAGGCATATTCCATATCTCTTCTGATTCGTTACTTGATTTATTCATAATGGAAGCAAGCCAAAATAGCCATATCTATTAAAGGAGGTACAGAAATATTCCTTGAACTGTCAGGTTGTTCATGGTGAATTATAAGTTATATTTATCATTGTGTGTCGTTTGGAATTTATTTAACATTATATTACTCAGTTGTAATGCTTTTACAGTGTCATTGAAACCCATACAGAGACTCTGAGAGTAATAGAATGTGTACTATGTAAATTAGTCTCGTATATAGAGTACTTTGGCATTAAAATGCCCATGCACATACAGTTTACTGCACTTAATTTATAGACCACTTAGGTTTTTTTTTTATAGATTTATAGTATTTTTTAAATTGTTGGTCTGTGCCAGAATTCATAAGAGCAATACTTCAGGAGTAATCAGCGCTCCCTGTATAATGCCATCTTAACAAAAAAAAACAAAACATTGAGACAGAAATACATAAAATTGCACTGACTGACTGTATTTCTGGCACAGATTAATTTTTCCACTTCTTTTTCTCATGCACAGCAAGGTCAATGGACAGACACCTTTATGAAGAATAGAAGCTTGATGCAAAGGGTCTTTGGCAAAACTGTAATTTGCAACTTGGAAAAGAGTGTGGGCATTGTATGAGTCTTAAATGGAGCAGTATTTCCAAAAATCATTTCTAGTCTCTCTTACCATGCAAAAATCTATCATTCACGTCCAGTATTAGTACACATAAAAATCTTTAACTGTATACCATATACTTGTAACCAAGGATCACTAAAATTTGTGAATTCCAACCCATAACATTGACTAATTGTAGATGTATATTTTATTTAAATGCATGGGTTTTTTTTATGGCTCTGTGTACTATGGAAATATATCTGTATATAATGCATACAACTTACCACTTCCAAATATACTCTGACTCGGAGAATAATGTAAACTGGAAATGATTTTTATATAAATTAATAGTACAGCATTTCTATTCACGTTGCTGTGAAGATGTTCCTGCACTCTTTGATTTTAATACTTGCACGCATCATTAAATCAATGTTGTCATATTAAATTTGTAACTTATTAGTTAATGGTGATTTGATTTTTGAAAATTTTTTATTTCAGGCTCTATATTACGTGAACCAATGAAAATAGTTGTTGAATAAAATCAGTGGAGTTACTAGTTAGCAAATGATTTATGGAGAGTCGGTTAAATAACACATCAAACCTCAGATCTCATTTTTAGAAATATATATTGCCAATTTATCTCTGTGTTACTACCTGTGTTTTTAATCATCATTTACATAATTGTTTAAGAAATTGAATCAGTTAAATTAACATTACAGATTCATTTTGTCATTTAGTAAAGAAAAAATTGACAACTACAAGCAAATGTTCTCCTTTAATTATTTTTTTTTTTCAATTGAAACTAAATTGTCACTTGGGCATGCTAACCATGCCAGTGGCTTGAGCGTATTATAATTTAATAATATTAACTAATGTCAGGCTATGAATAATGTAAGTTTATTAATTTAAAACTCAGTTATTTCTGATCAATTTAAAAAGATTCTGTCACACAAATATCCCCAAAATGTATGTCACTTGATAATCAGTTTGAATATTTCTGAAAATAGTCTAATAAAAACTTTGGGATGAAATGAATGATGGCAGTATATTATTTAGAGAATACAGTTGAACTTTGGTATCTCGAACACCGATGTCTTGAACACCATGGATATGTAAAAGTGATTCGGAAGTCCCAACAACTTATTCTTTAAGTATTTTACCCTTGATATCTTGAATGCTTGGATATCTCAAAGTTTTTTCTTGGTCCCATTGAGTTCGAGATAACGAGGTTGGGCTGTACATTCAGGACTATGTCTACATTAGGATATGTTCTTGACCATCTGTAGTACATTTACTTTGTTTTATCATTTCCAGAGAAAGTGAAATCAAAATAGAAATATACTGCCAAGTGAAGAACATTTTGTGTAGAAAATTTTATCATGAATTTTGAATTTTGATTAATTTTTTTAAATTTTAGGATGAGGAAGTTAAGGAGGCCTACTCGTCGTGGCTGAAAAACAAACAGAAACAACTGCGACAGGAAAAACTGCTGAAGAAACGACAAGAAATGGAATCCACAGACGGCTTCTATATCCGATCTCGTCAGGAGTGTGACCAAGCCTTCCGACAGTGAGTACAGAGAGTACAAATAATCTCCTGCGTGTTGTGTGATTTTAACACACCCCCCCTCCTCCCAATTTCATTTATGCTTTTTACACACACACACACACACACACACACACACACACACAGTTACTGGGAATGACTTGGTTGATTAGGTTAGCTGCACATAGGTAGACAAGAGGTATCTGACCTTTATGATAAATTACATAGTGATTTTCATGGGTAGTTGCATCCACTTTAGTATGAAATGAATGCCATTTTTGCAAAATGTGGACATAAATTGTTGCAATATCTGACACATCCGTTATTTCAGTCAATTGCAACTACTTGGTCCTTTTCAGCAATCACAGTTTCCCACAAGCAGGAAAAGCCCAAAAAGATGCTAGTGTTAATTTATAAGTCATGCTATTCATGGAGGTTGAGAATGACTAATCTGTCGGCAAGCACCTGCTTTTTATTTTTAAGTATGGTCGACACATTTTGAAACTACACAATCATATAAAATGAAAAACCACTAGTGTTACATTTGAATTTAATGTAAGAATGATGAGATTTTGAAGAGAATCGCACAACTTTCATACCAGGTTTGATAAAATCGAATTTTCGGAGATATATTGCCTTCAATTTAAGCTCATGATGAATAGCTGTATTACTAATACATTTATGGCCTTTTCTGATTTTTTATTTTTCTAGTTCAGAATTCAGATAAATATATGTATATATACTTACCTTTGAGAGTGCTCAATGCATGAATCATGATCTACTGATTTTCAGAAGGTAATTTACATATTCTATTAATCCTCCATATGTTTTTCATCTAAATTCACAAGTTTCACTGCATTTGCTTTTAATCACACTTTATTATTCACTATTGATTTCAATTATTTATTGAATTATTAAGTCATTTGGGGTGGCATTTTTAAAATTATTATTGACTGGCATAGATCACAGAAATTTTTGAAGTTTGCATCAAATCAGAAATATTCAATCATGCACTGATTGAAACACATTGTTTACCACAAATTTGGAAATTATTTGAAGTAAGAAAAGTAGATCTTAAACCCAGAAAAGGCCAAGTGGATTTGTGGCAGAGTCCCAAAAAAAAAATCCAAAAAAAAAAATCCAGATTTTGTGTGAAAGGATGGCTTTATTAAATTAACACAAAGTGTGCTTGTTTTGAAGTTTGAAGAAAGATTTAGATGAAGTTTGAAGAAAGATTTAGATTAAATTATTTCCAAGAAATTTTCCCTGGGAAAGTTTGTGGTAACAATTGTTTCATCATTGCAGGTGGCTAAAACTAAAAAATGCAGAAAGTCGGAAAAAACGATCAAATGAACGACAGAAGGTCAAACTACAGAGGTTGATGGTGAGGCGCAGTAGACGGGCAAACTCGCTGCGGAGGTCGATCGTGTTTTCCGATGCTTTTCGGTTTTGACAGAATGATCATCAAATCTCTCCAAAAATGCTTCAACCGGAAGTGAACTTGCACAGAAAATATTAATATTTTCCCAAGAATTAAAAAAAAAACCAAACCAATCCTAGTCTAGACTTGATTGTGAGATATTTGGAACTTGAGACTGTGATATTAGATGTAGGAAAAACTGTATTTGGTGTAGTGTTATGGTATGCTAACTAATCAAGATTGTTATTGCAGATGGATTAAAAAAAAGAGTTCAGAGTCGAGAAAAGCACGTTTCATGGAGCAACAGCAACACAGACTTAGTCGCTTAGCAGCACGAAAAACCCGAAAAAATTTGTCCAATTTAAAAGCTATGAAACAATCTAATGCATTTGTGTATGTCGATTACTATGGTTACAGATATTAGTTTTTCTTTTATCAGGGCAGTTATTTCTAATATATATTGTATATTTATTTTGTTAGTTAAAATTACTTGATGCAGATTCATTGAGTTAATATCAAACAGGATGTTTATTTTAGTATAAGTGTTGATGAGTTATGGATAAATTGTCAAAAAATTAAATGTTACACCAAATCAACTTTGATTCTACCTACGGCATGATACCTGTTAGAAGTAAATGAAATTGTGAGAATTTTCATAATTTTCTGTTTTATTCTGGCATCTAATATGCTGTTGAGAATCCAGTGACATTCCCTCGATTTTCAGAACTGTTTCTACAGTAACGCGAGTATGAAATTAATGTCAAACCACTAGTGCGTCTTGTTACGGGGGCTTGTAAGATGTACTATATCTGTTATGGTGTTGAAATCCTGTATATTATCTCAGTTGAGTTTCGTTTTAGTTGTGTACGGCGAGTTCTGCCATAGAATACATGTGTATTTTTCATCCATTTTTTGGACTGTATCTATATAATCAGCACAGTCATCAACGTAAATTGGTCAGAAATAAAGCAGATATCTAGTTCCTCATTTCGACATTTCTCAGCGTCTTCTTCACTGGAAAGACAGATTTTTGTTTGTTGATGTTTAGTTTTATGGTGATGCAAATTCCATACAATATAAGATTAAGTCCTGTAAAATAACCCTCTTTTACGTGGAATTTTCTTAGTTTGAGATAAAAAAAAATTGACGTGTTTGTTGGGCCTTTTAATGTCGTTGGAGATTTTTAAAAATTTTTCTTGAATTTGTGTGTATGATGTCTGTACCATGAAAATCAACCCCCACAAAATAAATGTTTGATTTTTCAGTATACTAAGGCAGTTCTAATGATATCCAATGAAATGCAGCTGAACTCTTCAAGTACTATTTTTTGTAAATTTACAGAAAATACACCTATGTGTACATATATATGTCTCTGGTACATTTAATCAATGCATGTATATTTTAATATTATAATTGCTTTTATTTCTCTTGGTTAAAAACTAAGCAACGAAACTATGTATATGCTGTAGTTTGGCTTCAACGGCCCTTCTGTGCCATCAACTGATTATCATATCAATGATTTAATCAAAAAATATTTTTTACTTTCATCAAGGAAACACTCATTAACAATCAAAGACAAAGCCTTTTGTGATATCTGATATTTTATCATAAAACATGATATTTCATTGCAAAACATGATATTTCATTGCAAAACATGAAAATAAATTGAAAATGATTCTTTCTTCATGGTATTGGTTGACGACGATTTCCGAGTTAATTTTAGTTGCCTCATTTGATATTAACATGACAAAGCTTCAGTTACTAGGTCTGTGATTGGTTAATATATATAGATAGTGTGTGGAACTAATGATACTGCGCATGTCTGTTAAATGTTAGAATGTGCCCGCCGTGGGCTGGAGAGTATGTGAAAGTGAGACATTGAGAAATATGCATATTGTAATAAAAACATGAAACAGAAGACATTTTGTTGTAGTCAATATTAGATTGAGGAAGAGTTGACTAGACGGTTTTCTATGGCATGTCAGATGGCACAATTACGGATATTTTCTGCGGGTGGGAATTTTTGCGATCCGTTCCTTAAAAGGAATCAAAACTTATTCTGCCTTTTCAATTTCTAAGATTGCATTATAGCGACCTATACATATATGTATCGATTTATCTTTGCAATTTTAATTTTTGCAGAATTTTTCATATCCGCAAAAAATGAACAACCGCAAAAAACTACCCGTTATACGGTATTTGATCTTGTCTACTCGTGTTTTAAAATTTTTTCATTCTTATTCCAAAAAGAAATATTTTAGTGTATGTTTTCCATTTGTACAGTATATGTATATATATTTTTTCATTGGTATTAATCTGAGGGATGGTTTATTTTGGTTTGTTACTAAGGCTCTCATTGGTTTATACCATGGTTCGATTATCCACTGGCCATATCTTTTTCAAATTACTGTGTACCAATATGTAAATTCTTCTAAAGTCCCCCTTGCTTATTAACCTCGTGTTCAATTACTCCTGAAATAAAATAGGGGGGGGGGGGGGGGGGGGGGCTAATTTATCTTGTAATTTAACATCTGGAACATCTCGGTCGTTTTCAATACCACACAGGTCAAAACATTTACAAGTTGAATACTTCATGATAAATGAAAATAAACAATTCAAGTGAAAAATTATATCATGTAAAGAAGAAACATTTATAATACAAATGAAAAAAATTGCAATGCCAATGGAAAATATAAAATACAAATGGAAAATTATGCAATATAAATGGAAATTATAGGATATAAATGGAAATTATACAAATGGAAAAATCAAATGTTGCAACGTTTACCATGCTATAGTTCTTGGATTGAGGAAGTGTGGAACAAGCAGCTCTCGATCTTCAGACATCCAGATTAAAGTGTGATTGATGGCTGAAGGCTGTATCTATATTTAGCAGTTAACAGGTAGAGACATCCAGCCATGCGTAACTGCAGCATACAAAGCGATATATTGCTGGCCGAAATAATGCAGGTATTCTGCGATATGTGTGTAGAACGTTCAATTCAGTTCCAATGCCTGTCTAGTTCTGTGGAGAATTTGTGCGCGGAAAAAAGGGGGAAATGCAATAAAATGAATGCATTTAGAGGTATCGTAAATAAATTAGACGAATGCACGGAAATTATGTGTGCGCGGTGATTTCCTTGTTAAGAAATGACGTGACGTCACGAATGGAGTTCTGGTAGTACATTTGCATAAGCACGGGGGAAAAAAGACTATATTTCAGTACACATGCATTTCTTGCGTAACAGGCTGATGTGTCTTAAGAATGAAATGTAAACTCGATGTTCGTCATGAGTGAAGTATTTGGAGGCAGATCTGTTTCCTTCTGATTATTATTTTTCTCCCAGTAAATTGCGACTTGATTTATTATATGTCTATAAGTCAGGTACTTGGTGTAGTATTATGTAGTATTCACACCCGAACCAGCTGTGATTCTCGGATTTGTGCCCACAAAATGTCTTGAGTCAATAAAAGTGTATATAACCAGGTGCTGCTTAGGAGGAGTAAGCATCCTCTGCTGACCGGTCACATCTGGCTTGATTCCTATATCTTGATCAGGTAACGGAGTATATCCCCAGTCAGAATCAGTAGAAGAACAACCTAACAATTCATATGAAACACGTCAGACAACATTCGACTTAATAACGGGTTGTATTTGTAAATTAAATAGTTATGACGATCAAAGGCATTGTGAAATGCTGGCTTAAGACGAGACTGGTAAAACCCCTCTAATATTTACTAATTTGTCAATAGCAATCTGCTAATAAATAAAAAAAAATAAATAAATAAATAAAATGCTTCAAGGATAGAAATATGTCGGAGAATGATGTTAGCGTTTTAAAATTCTGATTCAGAGCAACAGTGACTTAATTTCATGGATTTAGCATATAAGATCTTGAACCCTAGAGATGGAATTTAACTTCCAGGTTATGATGAAATACAGGATGACGTGTCCTGCGATCATACTATAGTTTATCTGTAGGAATATGGTGACTCTAGAAAAGTCGATTTAGTATTTGTAAATTACACCATTATAACGACCATCAATTAGTAAAATGCCGTCTTAAACGAGATGGACGAAACTCCGGTCAAGTTTTTCTCCAGTTCTCTCCAAAATCATTATAATCCATGTAATTCAGCCAGACAACGTTTTAAAGCAGCTGAATGTTTTTGTTTACATGTCAAATGTTTTTGTTTACATGTCCAATATTTTTGTTTACATGTCCAATGTTTTTTCTTTTGATTAATGATAGCCATTTCCTCATGAATGTGTTGCATTTGTGAACGTTGTGCGGATGAATCTTGATAAATATTGTATGTCTAGTTTAATGTCTGGGAATTTCGAGAGAAGTGAAAGTAGAATGTAAAGATAAGAAATAAATTTCAGTTTTGAAAGTGCATGATAGAATGTACTGCACCGCCGTGCGCCGGCGTACTTTTCATGAAGTGCTAAAGATTTGATACGGTACTAATCATATAAAAGTAAATCAAATCATTTATATTCAACAACAAAAGATTCGAAAGTCAACTTTTATGAATATAAAACGTGGACATTTTAAACTGATAAATGTATTTCTAATTTGAATTAGAGAGAAGGGTGAGTAAATTGCACTCATCTTAAATGATATTTTGATGTAAATTGTTTGTTGGCTTAGCCGTCCAATTTAGATAAAAAGATTCAATAAAAAGACTATAATATATTAATATTCTCACCAGTTGTAACTTATTTGCATCAATTACGGGCATACCAAAGTTAATGAACATATTCATCTTTTATTTGCTTGTCTAATTAATGTCTAAAGAATGTTTATTGCATGTATCAAAATAGAGACATGGAGACTGGTCACAGTAAAGTAAATAAATCAAAACGAAAGATATTAAAAGTAAATAAATGAAAGCAAAAGATTTTAAAAGTAAATAATTATTACAAGTAAATAAATCAAAGCGACAGATATTGAAAATAGAAATAAAAGCAGAAGATTTTAAAAGTAAATAATTATTAAAAGTAAATAAATCAAAACGACAGATATTGAAAATGAATACATACAAGCAGAAGATTTTAAAAATAAATAATTATTAAAAGTAAATAAATCAAAACGACAGAAGTAGGTAACTAGAAGCGGCCCCCTTCGTCTGTGAATACACCGACTTTCTAACATCACCCTGTCCTATACATATAGCGTATGTCGGCTTACCAAACATTTTCCCTCAAGTTCTGGAAACAGGGCCATTGTCCTGGTGGAACAACACACCTTCACTGAGTTTTCCGCGGCGCTTAAGTTTAATATTTTCCCGTAACTGCCTCTAAAGTGATGCATAGTCTGTGCCATTAATTATTTGTCTCTTTCTGGAGATAGTCTACCATCAGAATATCATCAGCATCCCAGAAAACCGAGGCCATAACCTTTCCAGCTGATGGAACAGTCCTTGCCTTCTTTGGTGGGGGTGAACCAGGGTGCTTCCATTGTTTAGACTGTTATTTGGCCTCTGGGGTGAAATGATAGAACCACGTTTCATCCACAATAACGAATCTGTGAAGAAAATCAGAAGGATCTACCTCTAAAAGGTTTAGATTAGCACGTGACAAAGTGCGCCTGGTGTGCTTCTGATCAACTGTCAGACGTCTTGGTACCCAACGGGTTGAAAACTTTCTCATTGCAAGAATAGAATGCACTCTTTCCTGTGAAAAGCCAAATGTATTGGCTATATCTTTCTGTAACTCGCCTGCCAGTCATACTAATATTGTAGACTTTATTGACCATTTTGGGGGTTGCAACAGCGATAGGTCTTCCAGCACGGGGACCATCTTCATGGCTCTGCCTGCCACGTTTAAATTCCGCCACCCACCTTTTTACTGTAGCATATGAAGGGGCATCTTTCTCTAGTGCTGCTAATGTATCAGTGTGGATATCCATAACAAGCATTGATCACTGCTCTAGATCGTTCACTGATTTTGTCCATTTTGCAAAAGTCACATGCTTTGTTTACTTAAGAGTGCTACCTCGTAGATATAAACTGACCAAATGACACCAGTCTTCGGGTACACGGCTTTAAATAGTCAGGGAATGGTATAACTGGAAAAGGATATGATGCTAACCTCCTTCAATACGAGGTTTGCAACATATCAATCAGCCCTCGTGAATAAACACTGTACAAATATAGTACGCATGCTCAGTGCTTATAAGGTAAACACTGTACAAATATAGTACACATGTCCCATGCTTATAAGGTAAATAAACACCGTACAGACACACATGATCCACTGATTTTTTAAGTCTCTTGATGTTTATTTCATTTTTAAAGAGTAATCGCGACCTAACCGAAGTCACAATACTTCAGTAGTCTGTGAGTTTTATTTTAACTCTTTTGACAACTTTTCTGTTTTTTTCCTTTGTGTATTGTATGGATCGTGTTCCAGAAATAAGACGCCTAATTTAATTTCTGATGTTTACGAAATTTATATACGTATTTTAAATATAGAAGGAATTAGAATAAGAAAATGGCTGAGAATGTTGAAACTTATACGTGCATGTGTAGACCTTATTTTTCAAATTCATCTTTTTTTTGTCACAACATAAAACTTTTCTGACAGGCCCGAGAGTGTCAAAACCATTCGTTATTTCGTACGCCGAAGCTACCGAGTAACGCTGTGTTTCTTAAAACAATAGCATTCAAATCATTGATATAGAATTATTGCTTCTGAGGAAACCGGTGCAGTGTACGACTATGTGGATCTGAATATCATGAATATATCATCACAATTATTTAAAAAATGTTTATTTAAATACAGTGGTGAATGTGTGTAAAGAAAGAAAAAAATTCTGGAAAACTAATAACGAGAAAACGTTTATCGAAAAAATAAGAAATTGCCATGATCAATATTTGAACTAGGAATACAGTGTACATTTAAACAACTTACTATATCGTATAAATGTACACGCACGCTAGATTGCACGCGCATTCTACTGTACAAAATGGACCACATCGCCCCATTACAATGGAATTTGTTACTCAACTACTTTTTCCCTATCAGAAATCTTGTGCCATAGCTTGAAATTATTACCTATCAGAAATTTAGTGCCATAGCTTGAAATTATTACCTATCAGAAATCTAGTGCCATAGCTTGAAATTATTACCTATCAGAAATTTAGTGCCATAGCTTGAAATTATTACCTATCAGAAATCTAGTGCCATAGCTTGAAATTATTACCTATCGGAAATCTAGTGCCATAGCTTGAAATTATTACCAATCAGAAATCTAGTGCCCTATCAGAAATCTAGTGCCATAGCTTGAAATTATTACCTATCAGAAATCTAGTGAAATAGTGAACTAAACAAATCAATCTATAATGAACATTTAAAACCTCTTACGAACGGGAACACGTCAAATGACTGCATGATTAAAAGACTAGTATTTAAAAACAAAGGACACAGAACAAAAGATCGTGTGTGTTTCACAACATGCCTCTATATCAAATCTTAGCAGAGTGGATCATGGACAATGAGCCAATCGGTAGGTAAATAGTTATTTTGGACTACTACCGATTTATCTAGATGTAGATACACGCCTCTGATTAAGCTTTGTAGTTATCATCTCAAAACATTAATCACATTTATATACATATTCAGGAAGACACCGACATAAATTTGATATTTAAAAAAAAATATTTTTTTTAAATACGTGATTGAGTAAAGATTGTTGAAATATGACTGACTATTTTGACTAGCAGCTATCCGACATAACTGATTCAGTGTAATTTTAGCAAATAATACAAATCTTTTAAAATGAAGCATTAGAATTCAAGGATCTAAGATGTTATACCGAGGAGATATCTCACATGTAGGTTTGTTATGCATAGCTCCACAATTATGAAGACTAATTGGGATAAAACATAGTAACCCGGACGCATTTGTCGTTTTTAGATAATTGGGAAAAAAATTGTTAAAACCTAGGAATGGTGGTGGTTTTTTTTTTTTTTTTTTTTGTTTTTTTTTTTTTTTTTTTTTTTTTTTTTTTTTTTTATTTTGTTTTTTGTTGTTGTTGTTTTTTTTTTTGCTTTCTATTTATTTATTATTATTATTATTATTATTGTTATTTTTGCTTTTTTATTCAAAAGAAATTTTAGTAAAATTTGAAATCTCACAACCTTTCTCAAATCAAAAACATTAAGACGTATGACTTTTCAACACTTTGCACGACCATTCTTCTTGATAAATTAAAGGTTAGACTTTTTGACATCATAGACAGTTGCTTCGTCACCAAAAAATGGAATAAGGAAACATTCATATCTAGTGATCAGTCATCCAAAAATTATTTTGTTAAACGCCGCTCTGACTCTAACATCGAGTCTACGCACAAGAACTATGAAGTTGAAATTAAAAAGATGCTAGAGTTCCTCATTGACAATATCTTCGTAGTCTTTGGTGATAAGGTTTTCCAACAATCTGTAGGAATTCCCATGGTCACGAATTGCGCTTCTTTGTTACCTGATCAGTTTTCATATTCTTAAAAGGCATTTATTTAAAAGCTTCTACACGAGAAGAAAAATCCTCTTACTGTGGCCTTTAATTCGACATTTAGATATATCGACGGCGTTTTATCTATTAACAATGATCATTTTCATTCATATGTCGATTCAATATATCCTAGTAAACTTGAAATGAAAGACAACACAGAGTATTCCACATCTGCTTCGCATTTAGATATTTTATTGAAAACATTTTATGGCAAACTAACAACACAACCTTGACAAACAGGATTATTTCAGCAACTTCAACGTCAACTTCCCATTTTTATGTAGCAATATTCCATTATCACCTGCATATGGTGCTTATATTTCTCAACCGAATCGATACGCAAGAGCTTGTTCTGCGTATGACCAGTTTTTAAATGGAGGCAGGCTACTGACTGAAGTTGATATTACAGAGATATCAACAGCCTCGTCTTAAGTCAGCATTTCGCAAATTCTGTGGTCGTTATAACGATCTAGTTTGCCAAAACGACTTTTTATTGGGTCAAACGCTGTCAGACGTGTTTGATGAGATTGTTGGGCCGTTCTTAGGACACTGATTCTGACTACGGATTACTCCGTTTGTCTGAACAAGATATAGGTCTCACGGCGGGTGTGATCGGTCGACAGGAGATGGTTACTCCTCCTAGTTACCTGATCCCACATCTGATATATCCATGCAGGGGTCCATGCTTGCCCAACTCCAATTTGTATTCCATATAGGATTTATGAGATAAATCATTGTTCCTTATTTTCGCTTTCTCTGAAGGTTATATTTTAGTTATAAACTAAAAACTGTATAAAGAATAAAATTCAAGGATCTGATAAACAGATACATGTATACATTAGATAAATGAAATATAAATCTGATTGCTATTTTCTGAAGTTTTCTAAAGTTCAATATCTTGAATTTGCATTGCTAGGAAAAAGATAGTAACGACTCGTTCAGGAAATGGCTAAAACAGAAAAGAACGCAACAGAAGTTTGACAGAAAAGTCGAGAGGTACAAGAATGCCGAGCTTGCACAGAATCACGTGACACGGAGTCAGGAAGATTGCAATCGAGTATTCAAAGCGTAAGTTGGCGAAGAAACAATAAACAGTGCGACAGTACAGTAGATTTCACCCAGTCAATCACATCAACAATTCTATTTTTACCTGTTATTTCGGAATTGATCGACGAATACCGGGGAATTTGAAAGTCACTTTTGTTGTGTTAAAAATAAGTTTGAGGTTATTGAATTCCCCGAGGGAGGAGTTGGAGTAATGCTTCTCATCAATTTAATGATAAAAAAATAACTTTTAAAAAGTGTTTTGTATTGTTAATGCAAAGCACAAGTTACACAATTAATAAGTAGTTAATCACATACCGAGGCTGGAGTTATATTGAGGTATTTTAACGCAGGTGTTATATTGAGGTATTTTGACATTGGTTTTATATTGAGGTATTTTGAAGATGGCATTATATAGAGGTATTTTAATAGGTGGTGTTATGTTGAGGTATTTTGACGCCAGTATTATATTGGTGTTTTTGACGCGGGTGTTACATTGAGGTATTTTGACAGGTGGCGTTATATTGAGGTATTTTGACAGGTGGTGTTATATTGAGGTATTTTGACAGGTGGTGTTATATTGAGGTATTTTGACAGGTGGCTGAGGAAAAAGGATAAGGAATCTCGTCATCAGAAAGAAGAGATGGAGTTAAGACTTAAGCTACAAGCAATGGTGCAGAAACGAAAGAAAGAGATAGAGAAAATGAGACGAGCACACCTTCACGACAAGCCTTTCGTGTTATGACTTATGAATCGAAACAAAATTATTACAAAGCAGTGAGTGTACTCAATATTGATTGGAAACCGTAATACCGAGCGATGCAGAACAATGTCGGCAAACACAAAACAACGTTGCTTTGTTTTTATATTAATTAAAAGGATTTTCAGATTATTATTACATGTGTGGTAGACCATCGCACGGGACAAACCAACCAAAACTAATTAAACAAGATTTTAAAATGTACACAAGAGTTTGATTAATCTCTTAGATAATTCAAGTATGAAATCGGTCATTTTATATATTTTTTTAATATCGTGGTGTTTTCGTTTTATGATTTATTTCTTTAAATCGTGATGTTTTACGTTTCATTGTTCAATTCTATTTTATGGTGTTTAAGAACATTTTGAAGTTATTTTTGGAATTTCAGTTACTGAAAGAATGTAGCATTTCAAGCGATTTGATGGAGTAAAAAATACTGATACAGAAAGTAGTTATATGAAAAATAACGATTCTCTCTAAATACTTTGTAAAATTTCCATAAAAATATAACTGTAATTATTCAGGTCTATCTCACATAAAATAATTTATAGAATATAAAGTGGGTTTTCTCTTCTATCTTGTATCTTTCACTTCAGAGAAAAGAATAAAACACATAATTAAACAAATTATTGTGTATAGTGTTTTGTAATATTGTTGATTGAGATCCCGTTTCATGGCAAGTGTGACACGATAAAGAGCTCTTCCTGCTCAAAGACCGTAAGCGCTGAGCATAGACCTAAATGTTTCAGTCCTTCTCCGGCAATGGTGACTTCTCTATATGAGTGAAAAATACTCAAGAGTGACGTTAAACAACATATAACCAATCAATCGAGAGTTAATTTGGTCACGTCACTTGCTGCACAGCTAGGATTCTCTTTGGCATGGAGTTAGAATCACACAGATTTTTGTAGAGATCAATTTTTAATGGATTCTTTCGGGAGACACATGGGCCGCAACGCTCACGTGAATCACCTTGGCTATATTCTTTTTCAGAAGATCTAGAAGAATTTTAAAAAGATTTTTTTACCCTCTACATTTTCATAATAATTTTTGACCCACCCTAGCTCCACTTTTTCATGACTTAAACTGAACTTAAATCCACACAACATAGTGCTGTTCCACTATCAATATTACTAGCGTGGCAAAACTGTTCTGGAGAAAATGATTTTTAAAAGATTGTTTTAGCCATATTCATGTTAAATCACGATTCCCAATTTTAGCCCCAGGGTTCATGATTGGAACAAGAAAGCAATAACGAAAAGCAAAACAAAGGAAAAGAAAAAAAAATATGAATGCACTCAACTGGGGAATGCATATTAATATGGTAATATGTAACCTGCTATTGATGACGAGAATCGTTAAAATTGCCTATGCGTTCTCAGGTAAAACTTTGAATCACTATTTTAGAAAAACTCTAGCCCCAGGGGCATGCTTCCATATAAATAATAATAACGATGACCTGCGTTTCTTGAGAATATTCTTAAAGATTTTTTTATATGGGGCCATGGTTGAATATACACTATCTGAGGATGTTTGCACGTTAATATGACTAATTCTGGCCCTGCTGTTCTTGAGAATAAGATTTTTAAATGTTTTTATGTAACTTTTTTATCCCCGCCCCTGGGGTCCATCACCCCAAAGCCCCTGGGGAATGATTTTGCAAAGGTTGAATCTGAATTACCTGAGGATGCTTGTATATTGGTTTTTATTATCAAGGTCCTACTGCCCTTGAGAAGAAAATTTCTACAACACCCCCATATATTTCCAAATAAAGCCTATAATTTCTTACTGTGGCCCCATCTTACATCCTGAGGCCATAATCTGAATAATTTAGAATCTACATTACTTAAGACAGTTAAATATAAATAATTCAGATTCAAGCTTTGCAAAATCATTCCCCAGGGGCTTGGGGGGGGGGGGGGATAGACCCCAGGGGGATTACAAATTTACATAAGTTTTGAGATGTCGAAAATTTTAAATGACTCCACTTTACCTTTGCTTTTTCTTGATTACTTCCCCTTGAAAGGGACATAACCCTTCATTTGAACAATTTTGAATCCCCCCTCCAAGAATACTCTGTGCCGAATCTGATTGAAATTAGTCTAATGGTTGTAGAATGCGTAACGTTTACAGACGACCGGACTAAGGGCAACGAGTGATCAAAGAAGCTCATCTGAGCTTACAGTGCTGATGATCTGAAAACGGAAGTCACTGTTGGTGTTGACCCCCCCCCCCCCCCTGCAACGGTCTTAAGCACCTTGTATAGGTAAAAATTTGCGGTATTTTACATACTAGTTGTGACTCTCTATATGACTGTAAATTTCTTGAATGGGATATAACACAAAACAAGCAAACAAACAGACTCAATGAATGAGGTTTACTGTCATTTTCATGTATGTCAGTAACTAGTTAAAATATGTAAAATATTAAAAATTGGAATTTCCCTCCCAAAAATTATCAAACTAATAAGAGTTAACTTCATAAATCAAACCAGAGAATAATATGTCGTCACCAGAGGGCGTCTGACAAATCTGGCAGCCTTCGCTAATACTGACGGCATGTGAGGTACGTGAATGATTTGTTCCTAGATATGACTAATTTGTCATGTCAAATAAATAAATGTTAGTCTAAGTGTTAAGGTGACCAAATGAGCTTCCCCAACTGTTTACATTTATATGCACGTCTGGTTTGTTGCCGACGTGACGTAGTGACAAAACCTTGCATTGTTGCACAGATAAAGAATCTTTCGGTCATTTTGCGTTCTATTTATTGCAGTTGGGTTCAAAAATATATGCAATGCATCTGTTAAAACACAAAACAACTCCCCATGGAAAAAACCCCCCCAAAACAAACAAACAAATATTAAAAACAAACAATAAAAATAGATACACAATAAAAACAAACAAACAAACAAACAAACAAATAAAAACCTTTTTAAGTAAGAATGGCTTTGAAGTTCCCAGGTTTGCAATTGCAAGATATTACTTTTCCAAAATTACCACTTCAGTTCAGTTCAGTTTATTTCACTCCAACCATACAATAACATAGACAAAACGCAAATAATTTAAGCCAAAAATCAAAATCATTTCCTTATAGAATTAGAATAGGATGACTCTAGCAGTCCTCGACAACAGTAGGGCTGTCTAACTTGGTTTGAGAACATAGGATACTCAAAAATATTTTGTTACAGAATCTTGTAAGACTATTTGTCAAGAGTTTTATTCCCAAAACCCGTATTTGCCATAAAATTTTCCAATGAAACCATCATATTTGCATTATTCACAAATCTCAACTTGAAAATGCGAAATTTTTTTTATTACAAAATTATATAACAATTTTTTTTTTTTGGAGGCGGGGATATCCCATGCCTTTAATCACAGCCCAACATGATTTCGACCTTTCAATATAATCGATGTAAAAAAGCCCAACGTTAAATTATCGTCCCAATTTCAACGTAATTTCAATTTTCAAAGCTTACTCTACTTTCAACGAAGTGGAATGTTGAAAGTTTCTTAATTAAGAAGTGACTATGTAGCTTTGTAGCATTTCGGAGGTATGACACAATGGAAAGCATGCGAGGATTTATTTTCAAACCGTCCTCATCTCCATAATACGAACCAACTAGTCATTCATTCTCTACATTCCAACTTCAAAATGTAACTTGTTTCTTTTTATAAATATGTATTTTTTTAAGGTCAAGTTAAAAGGTCAGTTCTTTCATTGAGAAATAAAGATATTGAAAACTCACGATGGGTGTGACTGGTCAACAAGAGATGCTTACTCCTCCTAGGCATCTTATCCCACCTCCGGTATACCCAGGATTCCGTGTTTACTCTTAATTTGTATTCCTTGTAGAAGTTATGAGATTGACCACTGTTCTTTTTATTGAAGCAGCATACGTGTATTACTGGTAATTAAATGTAGACATCCAATCACCGCTGACAGGCCGGCTGGGAGGATGACGATTGCAATGTCCAGCATACATACTTACATCATCATCTCAGCATACACACGTACAGCATCATCCCAGCACACACATTTACAGCAATATCCCAGCATACACACTTACAGCAATATCCCAGCATACACACTTACAGCATTATCTCAGCATACACACTTACAGCATTATCTCAGCATACACACTTACAACAGACGATTTTGTCGCGTTTTAGATTCTCCCAGACAAAGATTGTTTCGACCAGTTATAAATTCGCCCATTATCAACGAAAGCAAAAGGGGTAAAATAAAACGGGGCGAATATTTCCTTGTAAACAGTACTGGAATATTTCCTTGTATACAGTACTCAAATATTCCCCTGTATACAATACTTGAATATTCCCCTGTATACAGTACTTGAATATTCCCCTATATACAGTACTCGAATATTCCTCTGTATACAGTATTTGAACATTCCCCTGCATACAGCACTTGAATATTCCCATGTATACAGCACTTGAATATTCCCCTGTATACAGTATTTGAATATTCCTCTGTATACAGTACTTGAATATTCCCTTGTATACAGTAATTGAATATTCCCCTATATACAGTACTCGAATATTCCCCTGTATACAGTATTGGAATATTCCCCTGTATACAGTATTTGAATATTCCACTGTATACAGTACTTGAATATTCCCCTGTATAGAGTACTTGAATATTTCCCTTTATACAGTATTTGAATATTCCCCTGTATACAGTATTTAAATATTCCCCTGTATACAGTACTTGAATATTCCCCTGTATACAGTACTTGAATACTTCCCTGTATACAGTATTTGAATATTTCCTTGTATACAGTATTTGAATATTCCCCTGTATACAGTATTTGAATATTCCCCTGTATACAGTACTTGAATATTTCCCTGTATACAGTATTTGAATATTCCCCTGTATACAGTACTTGAATATTTCCCTGTATACAGTATTTGAATATTCCCCTGTATACAGTATTTGAATATTCCCCTGCATACAGTACTTGAATATTCCCCTGTATACAGTACTTGAATATTCCCCTGTATACAGTATTTGAATATTTCCCTGTATACAATACTTGAATATTCCCCTGTATACAGTACTTGAAATTCCCCTGTATACAGTACTCGGATATTCCCCTGTATACAGTATTTGAATATTCCCCTGTATACAGTATTTGAATATTCCCCTGTATACAGTACTCGAATATTCCCCTGTATACAGTATTTGATATTCCCCTGTATACAATATTTGAATATTCCCCTGTATAGGGTATTTGAATATTCCCCTGTATACAGTATTTGAATATTCCCCTGTATACAGTACTCGAATATTCCCCTGTATACAGTATTTGAATATTACCCTGTATATAGTAATTGCGATTCTGGGGGGAATGATCATCTATGACATGAAATAAGGTAAAATGCTCCTTGTACGAGATACATGACATGATTCTTTGTTGACATCCACAGAGAAAAGTACAAATAGGTCATCAATAAAAATCTGTGTTGTTCAATTTGAATACTTGATGAACTGTGCTCAATAGGGCTTATACAATTTGTATTTATATGTTTAAATTTCTACCGTTTTGGCCTTTAATATTGTCACTAATTGTGATTGTAATTTCATCATATAAATGCGCTATATAAATCTTGATAAATATAGTACGTCTATTTTAGCGGCTGGGAATTTCCATAGAAATGAAAGTAGAATGCAAACTTCATTTTTGAAAATGCATGAGGGTATGAACTGCAACAGCTCACCCCGGCACTCCTAACGCGATTCATGCGGAGTGTCACCTGGCGTGTACGGTGCAGTTCCTACTCTCTTATATTTTCAAAATTGAAATTTAATTCTTAATACAACACGTATCAATTAATTTAACATTAAAAAAAACCCGAAACATTTCCAAATCTAACCAACTTAATACATTCAAACAAAAATTCAGACTTTTTTTTCTCAGAAAGTAGATGTGGGCTTTCACCTCAGTCAGCAATTTATATGAAATCAAAAACTTTTATTGGATGTTCGGAGATTTCAGTCGTGACATTTATAACACTAATAAGGCCTGACAGCAGAAAACATTGTCGACCACGCTTTCGAATTTTTTTTAGGGCGGTTTAATTGGAGCACCTGTTCGTAAGATTGTTTCTGCCTAGTAGTGGATTTATTTTAAAAAAGAGAAACATAATTTAATTTTGTCATATTTTACGACAAAGTTATGAATCATTGTTTCCGCAATGAACACAGGCAAACTTCACCTAATGTTCTCTATATTTAAACAAGATGGCTTAAACGTAGTTATAGTTTCAGAATAACTCAAGAAATGCATAGAAAATATTACAGGATTCATTTGAATTGTTTTTATACCTCGAAATATCTTGCTGTCATATCCGACCGTTACGTTTCTACGAATCTTTTTGATATGACGGTGAATGTTTATAAAAAGAAGGGGATTCCAAAATCAAGCGCGGTGGCGTCATATTATTTTTATTTTGTTTTTGTGCGGTTTTTTTTTAAATGGAGTACTCGATTTGTTATTTTCTTGTTTGTACCAGACCACGAAATACAAAATACAGCGATCACCCGAGCTCAGTTTCTGCTCAGTATATGTAGAGTACTTTCCACAAAATTATGTAGAGGTAGAAAGGAATCCGCTTTACACAGTATTAGTATACAGTACACAGTGTGTGTACTTATTTTAACGTATTTAAAATATGGCGGAGTCTGAACTCATGCAGCATTTGGCGTTATCGTAATTTAGCTCATCTTATTAATATGCTAAAACATAAATAAAGGTTTTCATATTTTAGCGTAACTATGAATTAGAGTTCTTAATTTGTCGGCGAAGGCGCTAAAATATTAATTCCACTAAAATAAGTACCCATAGATGCACGGAATCTGATCGACAAGTTATGAAACCACAGTATCTGGCAATGAATCTTTTGGACCGTGTCAAGACAGCTGCAACAACCACAATTTTCCCGGTCTTTACATTTTTGTGAAACTGAAACATCTTCAAAAGTCTCGTGTGCGTTTTAATCATCCGAGATTGACGTATCCCATTTCATGCAGAAAACTAACTGATAGTCGCAGTGATAGAATTATCACAGTGCTGCAGATGAGTGGTTGAGAATCGTTGTCTATTTAGCTATTCTGAACAAAACAGTGGTTTTGAAGTTATATAATTTCTTGTTATATTTTCTCCAAAAACATAAAACGGGAAAATTAACAGGAAAGTGAATTATTATCGACTAATCCATTTAGAATGAATTTATATGTCTAGAATGTGTATACGTGTGTCTAGAATGTGTATACGTGTGTTTAGAATATTACGTGTATCTGGAAAGTATATATTTGTGTCTAGAATGTGTATACGTTTGTTCAGAATGTGTATACGTTTGTTCAGAATGTACATACGCATGTCGTACAGACCCCTTTACATCAAACAAAAATCTTCTTATCATAGAAACAAATCATTTAATAACAAGATAACAATGTCTCAACTTCACATCACGTGTACATATAAAAACAGACACATTTCCACGTGTCTTGTTGATGTAAAAGAGTAATGATACTATGCAAATATTCTTCTTAACTAACGTTTCCGAACAAGGAATACATTA
Organism: Ostrea denselamellosa; assembly: GCA_024699665.1. Classification (NCBI taxonomy): domain Eukaryota; kingdom Metazoa; phylum Mollusca; class Bivalvia; order Ostreida; family Ostreidae; genus Ostrea; species Ostrea denselamellosa. Next base: position 3,395,941 of record JAMZEH010000006.1, on the reverse strand, counting down.
ATTTTATCTCATTATATAAATGAAATTAATTTTAGTGTCCGTAGCATGACAACTATAAAAGTATTATGCGCAAAATAAATACACACAAAATAAATTAAAACGACGCCATACTTGCCATAGAAACTTAGAGACATATTAAAAATATCAAACATGTGTATTTCTAAACATAATAAGTATGGTAGACTCACTCCTCAAGAGACAAAACTCGTCTGATGGGATTTCACAGTCAGCTATCCTGTTGCTAAAACGTCAAGAAAGACCATTTTCATGAAACAAGGAAACTGTTCAATCTTACGCATTCATAATACATTGTACGAAACTCACACAGTGGAAAGTACGAAACTGACACTGTCGTAATTAGCCAGCATCACGACACAGCCATGCAAGCTGAAACCACAATGTCAAAGATCACCTTTATGACAAGTGCTTGTAACAGAGTTACGAGATTAGCAAGCTCGCAAAACTGACAGATCGGGTTTCTGCTTCCTTTTTTAAAGTAATTATGTAAAGTGAATCGCGAAAAAAGGCCACAGAGAAATGTAATTTAACATAATAGATTCAATTTAACAAACTTCTGAGATACACAAATGATAATTGAAAAACTGCAGGTCTTCTGATCCGCACACGTTTCAAAATCCATGGATACAATTAATTTTCGAAACTTTGATAAACTATCCATTCTTCCAATCCCTTATCAAAACAAAATACCCACATCATAAAATACGTTTTATGAATCAAAGTATTGTGGCCCTATAAACATTCTATTTTATAAATATGTTTTGTGCCGAGAAAGAAGGTTGCATCGGTCTGCTGATACCACTGGGTTTAAACGGTTTGGCCAGTTTATACACAGTTAGCCTCCTCTGAATGATTTTGGGGTTAGTACGGGCCACAGACTTGGCTTTGGGGTACCTGTTAGAGGAAGCCAAAGGTGCGATATTCGTCCGCGGTCCGCTCTGCGGGGGAAGCTGAATTCTGGACACCGGCGCCCGTTGTCTAGGTAACTGCATTTGTTTGGGCATGGGTCTTACCGGAAGCTGTATATTTGGAACTGGTCTCTGAGGAAGGGAGACTGGTCTAGCTTGCACTGGTTGCGGAACTTTTCTTTGTATCATGTTTTGGATTCTTTTGTGACGTAGAGCTTGGCGGGGCGTCAAACCCGTGGGGGGTTTCATTGGCATGGGTTCTACCGCGACCGGGGAATAATTTGCCTGATCTGGTCTTCCCACAAATCCGTGGCTGTTGGGGGGTGGGTGTGGTTTATTGGGGTCCACATATAACTGTATCAACTGGTTACTAGCGTGAGAAGGTTGGGAAAGCGCTGGTCCTACTTGCAGTGGTGCCGTTGGACGTGGTGTTGTCGTTGTCGTTGTCGTTGTTGTCGTTGTCGTGGTGGTGGTGATCTTGGCAAGGTCCATTTTAAAAGGGAGATGTAACGTTGACGTTGCCGCTTTTCTTTTACACACTGGATCTCTATTCAGGGTCATGCAAACGTTTCGGTCGTGTTCGACTTCTAGTAAACACAACTGTAAGTTTTTGTTGGCTGCACCGGGTTGGAATGGGAAGTCTACTCTACATTCTGCGATATCGCCCACATAGGAAGCCACGCATTCCATTTCACAAATTGGCGGGAATTGCGCGGAGATGACGGTCAGGCAACAAGCTACGAAAATCAGTATTTTGTCCTGTAAAGAAATTACTTCGTTAGTGATGACAAAATCATACTTAAAACATACAAAATATCCACTCCCTTCAAAGTAAAATATTGTTAAAAAGTGAGAAAATGGCTCATTCACTTTAACGAAAATCACAAATATATTAAAGATGAGGATAAAACATACGTTTAGCATTGTTGTCTCTTGTGTCTTCCAGACTTTTATGAAAAGTTTCCAAATTGTATAATGAGAGTTGCTATTCCTCACGTGACGTATATTTTTGCTAATTGTTAAACTGAAGTAGGAAAATTGCACAGCTTATTTCCATACGAAAAAAAAAAAAAATGAAATATTACTTAACTTCAACATGTTTCAAATTTATGTATCTGTGAAAGTAATACAAAATTATTCTTAAGGAACTTAGTTTTTCCCGAAATGTGTTTTTTTCCCCCTTGAATTTATATTGTTTGATGAAGCAGCAACTGAATATTTGGATTTTTAACTTCTAAAATAAAATTTTTCGGAATATATATTCAGTAAGCCTTTATTTTTCAATAGAAATAAAATAACCTTTAATATCAAAGACTAAATTTTTCCGTTCATTTCACAATTTTATATTTACTGCTGATATAGAATGAATGAAATCGTTGATGTAACTAAAAAAAACCAAAATCTGTTTGGCGAGGATACAAAGTAAACAAGAAAAATAATGTCATATCAAAAAAAAAAAAAAAAAAAAATCAAAAAAAAAAAAATCAACCTACCATCTTGCCTTCCCAAAATGTTGTACTATTTCTTTAAAGTGTCCACTGCAATTATGAGAAATGAAACTGAACGCATCCAATTATAAATTGAAGTTAATCATGTGACATAAATATTCAAGGTCCGCTTCTGTCACGAAATCACAGTCACGTCTTATTTGCCACAGGAGAGATTGATAGATATATATAAAGTTCCCCTGATGTTTCTTCCAAGCCTCCTGTACACAAACTATTTCTGAATCCTGTCATCCTGAACGCTTTTATTTTGAAGCTTGCATAAATTTTTATTCCGGTAACTTTTAAATTGATTTTCGTAATATGCGAATTGTCTGAATATTTCTGGCGTATCGTGAGAGTAAAATGCATAGGGAACGACTAAGGCACCATTTCTAATGAGAAATTTTAATGACTGGTAATAAAAATATTTTAAAAAAAATTACAATAACGTACACACTGCTTATGAGGCCGTTTTCAGGACCATTGGCGAATATATACGATAAGAAACAAAGACAATCCATGGAATGAGTACGTACCTATATCAATCAGCACTTAAAATGATATTTTGAACATACTAATTAAAAAAAAAATGTTTCTTTTTTTCAAACACAGAACAGCAATAAATTATGATACACAATATTTTCAGTTTTTTATATATATACTCAGCAGCGATCTTTCCGATATATGTCTAGTTTGCTATATTCAGAAGCTTTCAGTTCAAAATAACAAAGATACCTGCTCATAAAAATTTGAACTCGAAATTTTATTTTCTTCACGTCCATATATTTTTCAAACTGTAGTCATGATTTTCTAAGCTTTATTATTTATACAACAGTTTAAAAAAATCTTTCTATTGGATTTGAAATCTCAGCTTTACAACTCAAAGTTTTGTCGAGAGTCCATGAAAATGCTCTTGAGATTTAATAACATGCGTGTGTTAGAAAATACGACAGTTGTTGCATTTCTAGAAGTTAAGAGAAAAGTGGCTCACTGTTTGCGATCAAAATATGGAGTTTATATTATTTTTTTTTGTGGTATGAAGATTTTGTGATTAACAAAGTTAGAATGTGCAGGAGGTTTTGATCTTAGGTAGGTTTCTGTTTCTTGTTCTTAGACGAGTTGAATTTAGGAGTGTGTCCTTAACGCGAAAACACGGGCAGTCAATACCCGCGAAAATCAACTAGTATACAGTAAAATACACAGGAGAAATCTTCTGGCATGGAAGAAAAACACACCAAAGGAATTTAATATGGATGGAAAGTGAAGGATATGCAAAGTAAAATTTTTGAAATTGAAAAGTTTAATTTTCAATTTACATTATTCAGTAAAATGAAACTGTAATTTTAGTACAAAGTAATCTGGAAAAAAAAATCCCTGCTGGACTCAAACCTGCAACCTAAGACCAGTAGCCAGCATGTTCGTCTAATGAGCTACCCAGCAATTAGATTACAAACATTGCTGATCTTTATATTTTCATTCATATCTTAAAAAGGAAGTCAGTATGACAATGTAGTATAGCTTCTTCATTTCATATCGTCTTCCATACACACACAGACACACACACACACACACAGACACACACACACAGACACACACACACAGACACTCACACACACACACACACAGACACACACACAGACACACACACACACACACACACACACACACACACACACAGACACACACACAGACACACACACACAGACACACACACACAGACACACACACAGTTAGACACACACACACACACACAGACACACACACAGACACACACAGAGACATACACACAGACAAACACACACAGACACACATTGATACACACACACACAGACACACACACAGATACACACATAGACACACACACACACACACACACACAGAGACACACACACACACACACACACAGAGACACACACACAGACACACACACACACACAGACAAACACACACAGACACACACACACAGAGAGACACACAGACACACACACACACACACACACAGACACACACACACAGAGACACACAGACACACACACAGACACACACACAGACACACACAGAGACACACACACACACACAGAGACACACACACAGACACACACACACACAGACACACATACACACACACACACACACACAGAGATATACACACACGCACACACACACAACACACACACACACACACACACACAACACACACAACACATATATATATATAATAATAATCATAATGATAAACTAAAATAAAAGATAAGATAAAAACATGTATATATTAAAGTACACAATGCTGTTTTCTGTGGTGTTTTATTACGTAAACTTGACAAAAACTTTCTCCAATTAACATGACTGTAATGACACCTCAGTCCTAACCCACGCCAAACATTTCCCGCTCAACATGGATTCTAAATGTTGTTTTACCACAGAATGACACACAGAGGCGTAAAACCTTCTTAAATCTATACTTAATCCACATACACCGAAGTTTCACCCATGAATTCAAATTCTCTGAGGATTCAACTGGACAAACACACGTCTCCTGTAAAATTTCCAGAAAGCAGAGGCGAGCAAAGAGAGGTCAGAGGGGAAACTTGACTAGAACTAGAATCACAAACAATTACAAAGTACAAACGCTTGGAAATATTCTGTATTTTGAATTCTACCACATGATTACAGTAGGTCTTACACAGACATTAACATAAGTCCGGCGTAGGAAGTGAACGTGGGATGTCCCCTGTCTTGTGGTAGGCGTCGGCAAGAATCCGCACTGCTACGGTCGTGAGCACCCTGCATAATGTCTTAATGTGTAGTACGTCACTCTCAAATCGAAGATAGGTCTAAACGAGTGAAAAATACCTGAAATCGACGTAAAACAACTTAAAATGGCATAAAACAACGAACAAATAACGTTCTTTCTAAAACAACGAACAAACAACTTAAACAACAAAAAAAACAACGTAAAGTAATCTAAAACAACAAACAAACAATGTACAACAGCGCAAACCAATGAACAACGTACAACAGCGCAAACCAATGAACAACGTACAACAGCGCAAAACAAAAAACAACGTACAACAGCGCAAAACAAAAAACAACGTACAACAGCGCAAACCAATGAACAAACAACGTACAACAGCGCAAAACAAAAAACAACGTACAACAGCGCAAACCAATGAACAACGTACAACAGCGCAAACCAATGAACAAACAGCGTACAACAGCGCAAACCAATGAACAAACAACGTACAACAGCGCAAACCAATGAACAAACAACGTACAACAGCGCAAACCAATGAACAACGTACAACAGCGCAAAACAACAAACAACGTACAACAGCGCAAACCAATGAACAACGTACAACAGCGCAAACCAATGAACAACGTACAACAGCGCAAACCAATGAACAAACAACGTACAACAGCGCAAACCAATGAACAACGTACAACAGCGCAAACCAATGAACAAACAGCGTACAACAGCGCAAAGCAATGAACAAACAACGTACAACAGCGCAAAACAACAAACAAACATCGTACAACAGCGCAAACCAATGAACAAACAAAACACATCTTTTGCAAAGAAATTCTAATTTCAAGCTAATCAGAATTCAATCTTCTGTCTCATTTTCGTTAGTTTTGGTGCTTCATCTTAATACGGAAATCATACTAGCGTTTTACTTCCATTAAAAACTGACATTTTAAATAAAATTAGTTACGTATGATATATATCACACATACTGTGCTGCCGCTGACGCCAGACGGTGACACAGAATATAGGAGCAATGTAGATAGTCTATCACCACCAGCACACTGCTATCCGCATTGTGTCATCATGGAGAGATTTCTCTGCATCGTAAAACTGTCACAATAGTTTCTCTTTCTAAATTTATTTTGCAGAACCTGCTTCACCGAGTTGACACTTAAGCAATTAAAAATGCGAATCGTGTCTCCCCATTCTGCGTTAGTATCAGCTGCATTCTGGTCTTCGGCCGCAACATATACAAACACTGGTGAATTAAATATCTATTTTAATGAAAATTTACTTATTTCATAATGATTGCATTGTTTGAAATTTTGAATTGCATGAATTAAACATAAAACAAAAAATTCTTTCTGATTTCTATTTCTCCTGGGCCTGGCTAAAGCCGTCATTGCTGACACCTTTATGTCCTGAAGCCCTTTCATGTAACATTGCCGCGATCATGAGAATCTTAGCGCCCAAAACATGGACATTTTCTAAATGAAATAATTGTCGTAATGAATACCGTGCTCGTTCTGTATGGGAGACAAATCTTAGATTGCACTTCTTGCTCATTTTCCCGGTTTTAGCTCACCTGAGGCAAAAAGTTCAAGCTTTTTTGATCACATTATGTCTTTTTGTCAGTCGGGCCGTCTGGTCTGTCTATCTTCTGTAAACTAAAGGCAAAATGGATGTTATTTAAATATCTACTAAAGAACCGCTGGGTCAAAAAAAAAAAAAAAAAAAAAAAAAGAGAGAGAGAGAGAGAGAGAGAGAGAGAGAGAGAGAGAGAGAAATTGAAATTTACAAGGAAACTTCCTTACAAAATGTAGATTCAAGTTTGTTAAAATCATAGGGAAGAACATCAATAGGGTTGAAAGTTTTACGTAGGAATATATAGAAAAAACTTTTTAAAAGAACAACAGGGATATTATAAGACATATAAATATGCAAGCATCTCCAGATAGTACAGATTAAAGTTGTTTGAAATGTGGTAAGGTGGGGCCGCAATAGGAAATCACAGTTTTGCCTTGGAATATATAGAACAATTTTAAATCTTTTTATTGTCTCCTCAGTAACAACAGGGTTATGCAAGCATCCCCAGGTATTGTAGATTCAAGTTTATACAAATTATAGCCCCCGGGGGTAGGGCGAGGGCACAATAAGGGATCACAGGTTTACATTGGAATGCAAGAACAATTTTTTTGAAATTGCAGATTCAAGTTTGTTTAAATTATTTTCCCTGGGGGTAGGGTGGGACCACAAAACAGAACAAAACTTTTACGTAAGGATTTATAGGGGACCATCTTAAAAAATCTCAACACCAGCAGGACCATGATCAGTTTTACAAGCGTCTATGTTGTGCATAATCAAGTTTGTTGAAATCACGAGCTTAGCAGCGCCATAATTGAGTACAATAGTTTCAGTTGTGAACCCCCCCCCCCCCCCCCAAAAAAAATAATAAACAAATATAAAAAAAGTTTTGTGTGGTGTATATGTGATGTGAAAATTTAAAGAATGTTTAAATAAACCATGTTAGTCTTCTTATTTATCTTTGTGATATTAAATTTAATATTTGTTTAAAATATCCCATTTAGCGTTTTATGCGTAACTTTGCTTTGTTTGATGTGATATATATTAGACACCTGAGGTGCGTTCAATAAGGCGAGCGCTCGCGTACGATCGCGGGCGTTCGCTTCTGAACGGTTGTGCATGCGAGAGCGCTTGCTTGCGAGAGCGTACATACTTGCGAGGTAGTTCGCCTCTGAATCCAATATGGCGTCTTGTGGTGTAATATTTTAAATCTGCGATTGCATTTTTGCAAACAAATATGAAATTTGTTTATTACGATTAATATTTTATCCGGATTATGTTGACCCGGTCGGTTTTCCTCATAGTTTATCTATTTTGGGAAACGAAAGTACGAGTAGAAAGTTTTTAAAGCCTAGTATGTATTAGTTTCAGGTGAGAGGCGCTGGTATCACGAGATGTGACAAATTTCATCACTGTTTTGTCTCTGTTATTGAAATTTAGAAGCAGGGTAACAAAATTGTGGTTTGTCTGTCGCACCTTGATGTCGTCTGCCAACAGAAATCATGGCATCCAACGCCAAGCGAGTAGAGTAAGTTTATACATTCAAGCAGTGTTGATAGTTGTCCAGTAATCTGGTTTTACTCAGACAAAAATACATTTTATATGACTTGTTGAATGCTTTACGGCAAAAAGTATCTTTCAAATTCTCTTTAAGGTATTATGAGACGATTGTTTTGCACTTTGAGGATGGCAGGCACCCAGACATCTCCATAGTAGTAAACAAGGATGATGCTAGGAGAATTAAGAGTAGAGGTTCACTTTTAATGAGCAGTTTTAAATATTTTTATATATATTATAAAATGTTTATTTTATTTTTTTTTAGCAGGGGAGAGGGGGGGGGGGGGGGTTGCAGTGATCATTTTTGAGAAGAGAAGTATAGTGCTGTAGTTTTTTTTCTTTCAAATATATGCCGGGGTCCTATGATACCGCGGTACTTACAGGTTTCGATTTATATAAGATCTGTCAGCCTGATTTCAGTCAATCGGTAGTGTTTTGTAAATACTGTGTATATTGTTGTTTTCATTCATATACAGTAGGGGTACAAAAGTGTTGAGAAAAAAAATGGCGTCACGTTACCAATGCAAGCGAGATAACTCATACGGAAAACCTTCTTGACAGTTGGTTTACTTAGACAAAATAAAATAACTTACCTCAGTACTTAGTTAAGTGTCCCTTCAATCGAATTACTTGCTGGATTCTCCTGGGAACAGAATTATAAAGATTTCTCACATAATTTAAGTTAATGTCCTGCCATATCCTCAGCGTGTGTTGAAAAAGTTCATCTGCGGAATTTATATTGTGCATCTGTGATTGAAGTTTCCGTTTAATATATAGCCAAACATTTTCGATGATGTTTAAGTCTGGAGACTGTGCAGGCCAGCTCATGCCTTTAATTCGATTTCTGGCAATAAAATTCCTGGGTCCTACGAGATCGATGTACGGGGGCATTGTCATCCTGAAAAAGGTAGCTTCCGTTGGGAAAATGACGCACTATCACAGGCCAGAGGTTTGTATCTAATATGTCAATGTATTTTTCAGAATTTATATTTCCTTCCACTCGACATAATGTCCCCACGCCATGAAAACATAAGCAACCCCAAACCATGATGCTGAACTTTCGGCCATTTTGTCGCGGTACTAAGTCGGGTCTCCAACCTTCACCGGCTCTTTTCCACACATACACTCGGCTGTTCTCACCAACACATATCTGAGACTCGTCACTGAATATAACTTTCGACCACTGATTTTGTACATCCCATCGCCTCTTCCCTCTACACCATGATAAACGTTTCTTTCTGTTGACACTCTTTATCACAACTTTTTTCCTATATACACCCCTTGAGAAACCACTAGCTTTCAGTCGGCGTTTAATAGTTTTCTGAGACACTGATGTTGCTCTTCTGTCATTAAATTCAGCAGTAATGTCCCTAAGAGGAGCCCGACGATCCTTGTTTACAATCCTCTGAAGCCTCCGATACTCCCGATCGTCAATAGAACGAGGCCGACCTGATCTTGGTAAATTTTCCGTAGATCCTGTACTCTGAAACTTCCGAATAACACGATACACTGAAGCTAGAGATCTGTTGACACTGCTTGCAATATCTGATGCCTTTTCTCCGTTCAAAAACAATTCCACGATCACTTGTTTCAAGGGTGTTGACATTTCTTGTCGATTTGCCTCCATTTTGTTGTCGAGATATTATGTAAACAAAACTATGAGCAGACGATGAATTACACGTAATGGTCTACGTCACACATGCTAACCTATTTATATTTCAAGGGAATTTCCATAACTCGAACAATAAACAGTAAATAAACAGATTTATTATGCGCGATATTTTGATAAGGTAACGTGACGCCATTTTTTTCTCAACACTTTTGTCCCCCTACTGTAAATGTTGTTGCAGATGTGGAGTTCATAGAGGCAATCAAAAAGAGATGGTTGGAGACTAGCATTCAACCAGAAGAGGGTGATGGTAAAAGTGTTATAGATTTCATAAAAATAGGTGTTTCCTTGTAAGGACTGTTAAGAATACACAGTAGTTTACAATTTTTATATCAATAATGTTGGAATGTGTTTGTGATATTTCCAAATGAAATATATCTTCACTTAGGAATGAAACAGGTGATATAGTGTTTGTGTAGACCTACATCCTTCAAACAACAACATGATTTCACTAGATGGAATGTCACAATTCAAAATACAAAATAGTTTTGTCATGATTGATAATAATAAGAAATTGATTGATTATTTGATTCTTTATTTAAGAAATAAAGTATGATTTTAAAATATTTATCGAGGTATAAATATAGGTTGGTCGCATGGTCAAATTCCATAAAGCTCGAAGGGATTTCTTTTTCACTTTTGATGTATATGGTCATAAACATGGAATTTCAGGTACATGTACTAATGAAGAAAGAACAACAGAGTACACCACACCAGAAACTCTGACCAAGGACAAAGAAACAACAGAAAAACAAGGTTACTAACTGAATCGCTAACTCTTTTTGCTTCATCACAGTGGAAATCTTTTCTGTGGTATCAGATATTTCAAGATTTTATCAGTCCGAATAATGAAATGTACTGTGAACTGTACCAGTCCGAGGAAATTTTAACCAGTGAAATCATTTGGAATGGCAAATTTCCACAACACTGCATCAGATAAGTGATATATAATGAAATGGGCCTGAAATAGAAAAGCACCCCAGAATATAATTTCTCCCTATGTACAAAGTAAAGATTTCCCCTCTGGATAAAAAACAGTGTCTTCCCTATTATAGAACTCCCCACATGTTTTGTTATATGACATTGTACCATAATATGTACATTTGCAGGTAATATATGTGACTATATATACATGAAATCATACGCCGTAGTATTTATCAAAGAATCTGTCAATTTGAGTAAAATTGATTATAATTTATAAAATGAAATTTTAGATATAAAACATTTACCTTTCTCCAACTACACTATGGCAAAAAGTTAGAAACTATTGTAAAATTATGACAAAGACTTGAGCTGTTTGAATGAAGAAACTATAATAATCGATATACCATTGTACATTTTGAATAATTTCCTTTGCATGTAATGACTGTGTGTTGTTGCACTTTAGTTCACTTAAGCACTTGTTTACACCCTGTTCAGAAACCTGTGTTTGTATATCTAACAGTCATTTTATGGAGACTTGTGGGTTCGAATCCCACTACTACTTCTTGGGTCAAAGTAGTATGTTTTTCTTGGATAGGTCACCATGACTTTCTTAACTCCATTGTCAATCACGTAATGTCTCTGTTGTTGTTGCACATTAATTCCTTTATGCACTTTGTTTGTACTCCGTCTATTTGTCTGTTAAACCTGCATTTGTGTATCCAATGGTCATTGTAGAGCCACTGAAAAGTTTAGGTCATTGAAAAGTAGGCAAGTACCAATAGTCTGAAACCGATTCGTGTATTTTAAAGAGCAATTTATTTCTTACATACCCATACCGCATTTCTTGTGACAAGATCTTTATTTTGATATGAAAGATTCTGACCTTTACTTAAGACAGGGCTTTAAAAAATGAACAACAGTTTTTAGCTGTTCATGGTCAATATGAACGGATTTGGATTTGAGGCAAATTCTGTGAATCGTGCTAGCGATTCATAAAAAAAAAAATTGCCTTAAATCCAAATCCGTTCATATTGATGATGGAAATAGGTCGACAGAGCATGCTTACTCCTCCTAGGCACCTGACCCCACCTTTGGTATGACCAGGAGTCCGTGTTTGTCCATCTCTCTGATTTGTATTTTCTATAGGAATTACGAGATTGAATACTGTTAGTTATCTTGACCTTTTCATTATGTTTTATGTATGTTGTAAAGCGCTTAGAGTAATAGTTATAATGTTAGATAATGCGCTATATAAATATTTTGTAATAATAACATGACCTTGTTCTTAATCTTGTGACCATGACCTTGTTCTTAATCTTGTGACCATGACCTTGAGAGCTGTCATACTATTAAGTTATTGGTTAGAGCATTGCGCTCAAAATCACAAGGTCTCTCACCTCTAGTCGGCGCGGGTTCAAGTCTCGCTCGCGCCGATATATGTGAGAAAGTTTGCCAGTTTACTTTTGGAAGGTCGGTGGTCTCTTCCCAGGTACATTGTATCTGAGTTCTCTCCTCCACCAATAAAAACTGGACGCCACCAGATAATTGAAAAATTGTTGAGTGTGGCGTAAAACAATAAACAATCAATCAACAATCAACCAACGCCATTTATAGCAGGTGTGCATATTGTTGGGACAGAAGGATCCAATTCTTATCCTTCAAATTATAGTGGATGTAAGAGTGGTGGAGGGTATAAAATTGCTTGTACACTCTTTTTATCCTTAAAGTTTTATTGGATCTAAGAGGGAGTGATCACTTCTGCTTATCAGAGTTCATAATGTCTATGTTCCTTCTCATGCTTTCTCTTCCATACCATGCAGCACATTAAGGGGAGGAGATGTAATTTGGAGCACGTTCAATTTGGGGACCTGCGCAAATATTTGTTTTTCACAAAAACAATTTATAGTACTGAATTCAAATTATACAGCATGAGCACTGACAACTGGTGTGACTAGCCAGACAAGGGATGCTTACTTCTACTTGGCATCAATTCTACCTCGACTTGCTTTATAGGGTTAGTGAAAAGGCCAAGATAATTAACAGTATTCAATATCGTAATGTCATGGATTAAATATATATATATATTTGACTATTTTGAACAGCAAACACGTTTTCATGATTGGTAAAATCTGCGAACTTCGGAATGAATATTCGGAGCCATCGTTCCTATTGTTCTCGAAAAACATTCGAAGGTGTCTTCTAATAAACTATCACCTACAGACTTCAAAACCACCTTTGTCTCTCACCCGACGATTTATTTGAAACAAGATTCGACCTAATGACTTTTATTTTCTATGTATACTTGTTTTTCGTTCCATTCGAGAAATTTTCACTCGTGTAGGGATTTCATTAACTTCAGGAAAAGTTCAACGAATTTAGATCTATACATGGTATTAAGGGCTGTCACACTGAGAGCTGTAACAATGAGGGAAGTAACACTGAGGGCAGTAACAATGAGGGCAGTAACACTGAGGGCTGTCACATTGAGGGCTGTAACAATGAGGGCTGTAACACTGAGGGCTGTAACACTGAGGGCAGTAACACTGAGGGCTGTAACATTGAGGGCAGTAACACTGAGGGCAGTAACACTGAGGGCTGTCACATTGAGGGCTGTCACACTGAGGGCAGTAACACTGAGGGCTGTAACACTGAGGGCTGTAACATTGAGGGCAGTAACACTGAGGGCTGTAACACTGAGGGCTGTAACACTGAGGGCTGTCACATTGAGGGCTGTAACAATGAGGGCAGTAACACCGAGGGCTGTAACACTGAGGGCAGTAACACTGAGGGCTGTAACACTGAGGGCAGTAACACTGAGGGCTGTAACACTGAAGGCAGTAACACTGAGGGCAGTAACACTGAGGGCTGTAACACTGAGGGCTGTCACATTGAGGGCTGTAACAATGAGGGTTGTAACACTGAGGGCTGTAACACTGAGGGCAGTAACACTGAGGGCTGTAACATTGAGGGCAGTAACACTGAAGGCTGTAACACTGAGGGCTGTCACATTGAGGTCTGTAACAATGAGGGCTGTAACACTGAGAGCAGTAACACTGAGGGCAGTAACACTGAGGGCTGTAACACTGAGGGCTGTAACACTGAGGGCAGTAACATTGAGGGCTGTAACACTGAGGGTAATAACATAGGACTGTAACACTGAGGGCTGTAACACTGAGGGCTGTAACACTGAGGGCTGTAACACTGAGGGCTGTAACACTGAGGGCTGTAACACCAAGGGCTGTAACACCGAGGGATGTAACACTGAAGGCTGTAACACTGAGGGCAGTAACACTGAGGGCTGTAACACTGAGGGCAGTAACTTAGACTGTAACACTGAGGCTGTAACATTGAGGGCTGTAACACTGAGGGTAATAACATAGGGCTGTAACACTGAAAGCTGTAACAATGAAGGCAGTAATATAGACTGTAACACTGAGGGCTGAAACACTGAGGGTTGTAACATTAAAGGGTGTACCACATAGGGCTGTAACACTTAGGTGTGTAACACTGAGGGCTGTAACACTGAGGGTTGTAACACTGAGGGCAGTAGCATAGGGCTGTAACACTGAGGGCTGTAACAGTGAGGCAGTAGCATTGAGGGCTGTAACACTGAGGGTAATAACATAGGGCTGTAACACTGAAAGCTGTAACAATGAAGGCAGTAATATAGACTGTAACACTGAGGGCTGAAACACTGAGGGTTGTAACATTAAAGGGTGTAACACATAGGGCAGTAACACTTAGGGGTGTAAAACTGAGGGTGTAACACTGAGGGCAGTAACACTGAGGGCTGTAACACTGAGGGCAGTAACACTGAGGGCTGTAGCACTGAGGGCTGTAACACTGAGGGTAATAACATAGGGCTGTAACACTGAAAGCTGTAACAATGAAGGCAGTAATATAGACTGTAACACTGAGGGCTGAAACACTGAGGGTTGTAACATTAAAGGGTGTAACACATAGGGCAGTAACACTTAGGGGTGTAAAACTGAGGGTGTAACACTGAGGGCAGTAACACTGAGGGCTGTAACACTGAGGGCAGTAACACTGAGGGCTGTAGCACTGAGGGCTGTAACACTGAGGGTAATAACATAGGGCTGTAACACTGAGGGCTGTAACAATGAAGGCAGTAATATAGACTGTAACACTGAGGGCTGTAACACTGAGGGCTGTAACACCGAGGGATGTAACACTGAAGGCTGTAACACTGAGGGTGTAACACTGAGGGCAGTAACACTGAGGGCTGTAACATTGAGGGCAGTAACACTGAGGGCTGTAGCACTGAGGGCTGTAACACTGAGGGCTGTAACACCGAGGGCCGTAACACTGAGGGCTGTAACACTGAGGGCTGTAACACCGAGGGCTGTAACACTGAAGGCTGTAACACTGAAGGCAGTAACACAGGGCTGTAACACTGAGGGTAGTAACGTAGGGCAGTAACACTGAGGGCAGTAATACTGAAGGCAGTAACACCGAGGGCTGTAACACTGAAGTCTGTAACACTGAGGGATCTAACACTGAAGGCTGTAACACTGAGGGATCTAACACTGAGGGCTGTAACACTGAGGACAGTAACACTGAGGGGAGTAACACTGAGGGCTGTAACACTGAGGGCTGTAACACTGAGGGCAGTAACACAGGGCTGTAACACTGAGGGCTGTCACATTGAGGGCTGTAACACTGAGGGCTGTAACACCGAGGGATGTAACACTGAGGGCAGTAACACTGGGCTGTAACACTGAGGGCTGTAACACCGAGGGATGTAACACTGAGGGCAGTAACACAGGGCTGTAACACTGAGGGCTGTAACACTGAAGGATGTAACACTGAGGGCAGTAACACAGGGATGTGACACTGAAGACAGTAACACAGGGCTGTAACACTGAGGGCTGTAACACCGAGGGATGTAACACCGAGGGCAGTAACACAGGGATGTAACACTGAGGGCAGTAACATAGGTCTGTATCACTGAGGGTAGTAACATAGGGCAGTGACTCTTAGGTCAATAACACTGAGAGCTGTAACAGTGAAGTAACATAGGGCTCTAAAATATAGAGCTGTAACAATGAGGGAAGTAACATAGGGCAGTAACACTGAGCACTGTAACACTGAGGGAAGTAACACTGAGAGCTGTAATACTGAGGAATGTAACACTGAGGGCAGTAACATAGGGGAAGTTATTTATAGTTTTCTATAGTTATTTACAGATTCTTATAGTTATTTACAGTTTCCTAGTTATTTACAGTTTCCTATAGTTATTTACAAATTCTTATAGTTATTTACAGTTTCCTATAGTTATTTACAGTTTCCTATAGTTATTTACAGATTCCTACAGTTATTTACAGATTCTTATAGTTATTTACAGATTCCTATAGTTATTTACAGTTTCCTATAGTTATTTACAGTTTCCTGTAGTTATTTACAGATTCCTATAGTTATTTACAGATTATTATAGTTATTTACAGTTTCCTATAGTTATTTACAGTTTCCTAGTTATTTACAGTTTCCTATAGTTATTTACAGTTTCCTATAGTTATTTACAGTTTCCTATAGTTATTTACAGATTATTATAGTTATTTACAGTTTCCTATAGTTATTTACAGTTTCCTAGTTATTTACAGTTTCCTGTAGTTATTTACAGATTCCTACAGTTATTTACATATTCTTATAGTTATTTACAGATTCCTATAGTTATTTACAGTTTCCTATAGTTATTTACAGTTTCCTATAGTTATTTACAGATTCCTATAGTTATTTACAGTTTCCTAGTTATTTACAGTTTCCTATAGTTATTTACAGATTCCTATAGTTATTTACAGATTCCTATAGTTATTTACAGCTTCCATAGTCATTTACAGTTTCCTATAGTTATTTACAGTTTCCTGTAGTTATTTACAGTTTCCTAGTTATTTACAGTTTCCTATAGTTATTTACAGTTTCCTACAGTTATTTACAGTTTCCTATAGTTATTTACAGTTTCCTACAGTTATTTAGAGTTTCCTATAGTTATTTACAGTTTCCTATAGTTATTTACAGTTTCCTATTGTTATTTACAGATTCCTATAGTTATTTACAGTTTCCTATAGTTATTTACAGATTCCTATAGTTATTTACAGATTATTATAGTTATTTACAGTTTCCTATAGTTATTTACAGTTTCCTGTAGTTATTTACAGTTTCCTATAGCTATTCACAATTTCCTATAGTTATTTACAGTTTCCTAGTTATCTACAGTTTCCTATAGTTATTTACAGTTTCCTATAGTTATTTACAGTTTCCTATTGTTATTTACAGATTCCTATAGTTATTTACAGTTTCCTATAGTTATTTACAGATTCCTATAGTTATTTACAGATTATTATAGTTATTTACAGTTTCCTATAGTTATTTACAGTTTCCTATAGTTATTTACAGTTTCCTATAGCTATTCACAATTTCCTATAGTTATTTACAGTTTCCTAGTTATCTACAGTTTCCTATAGTTATTTACAGTTTCCTATAGTTATTTACAGTTTCCTATAGTTATTTACAGTTTCCTATAGTTATTTACAGTTTCCTATAGTTATTTACAGTTTCCTATAGTTATTTACAGCTTCCTATAGTTTTTTAGAGTTTCCTATAGTTATTTACAGCTTCCTATAGTTATTTAAAGTTTCCCATAATTGCCTAGAGTATAACGTTTGCTATAGTTTTCTACAGCGGAAGATTTGTTCATTACAATAAATGAAAGAATAAGATTTCTATAAAATTAAACAACAGTGTGGTAAATGAAAACATCGAAGTTTTCAATGCAATAAGTCAAACGTTTTGTATGGTAATTGTAGACTATAAAAAATACTAGTATATGATATTTCGTTTTACTTCAAGGTTTTCATGGTATATCAAAGGATAAAAGATTTTACATCAAGAGACATTGTTATATATCGTTTGCTATAGTTAAGATTTGTTATTAGAAACGCCAACTTTCGTCGCATCGTTTAACGTAACTGGCACAATACCTGCCGACAAGACATAATCAAACGCGGATCTAGAGGAGGGGGAGGGGATTGGGAGGGGGATCTGGACCCCTCCTGAAATTTCCAACTGAAAGCAAATATAGTCATCTTTCACTCTAGCATTAAGTTTGATATTGCTTCATCAACTCTCGCAATCGATTTTATTCGCTCACTGGGGGACGATTTCAAAATTCAAGGTCATAATATAATATGAAAAATACCGCACCGCTTCCCTGGAAACCAGATCCCAGATCCTAGGTCTTTCGGACCCCCCCCCCCCCCCCCCCTCTCCTCCTTATGAAAAAAGTTGGATCCGCGCCTGGATAATCCTTAGGGCTGCTTTATGAAAAACCATACAGTACAACGAATTCACTTTTACAGCGAAATTATACTTACTGGTATTTTCCAATGAGAGGAAAGTAACAAAACTCGTATCGGAGATAATGAAGTTTGGTTATAATGAACTCTTTTCACTCTCCCTGGAGGCTCACTATAACCGTGTTTTCTTCCCCTATGACAGGACCATCCACCCACCCACCCTATACTTCATTAGACATGACGAAGTTCGGTGACAATGTACTGTTGTTTGATGACACTGGGGGTTCGCTATATTCGTGCTTTATAGTATATTTCTCTTCTTGATAACCATCACTGTTATGAAGTGTCAAGAGAATGCTTTCTGATTATACTGCATAAACTACCCCAGCATATTCTATATTGTGTAAGATATATTGAAATTACTTTCAGTTCTTAATAAAGAATTAAAAAAGTTAAAAGAACAAAGTTTATTTGTTTGAACTCCCATTAAAGAATTTCCAGTCATATTAGATGCAATAAATACCAGAAATATTAAAGGCCTGAATATATTTAATATCAAATATACATTATTAGATCGAATACCATATTTAAAATACTGCATCGTTCAACAATGGCATTTTCCATTCAGAGTTATCGCTCTTTGCTCCATTCAATCGTTTAAAAAAATATGGGCAGTCAGCATAATAATAATAATAATAATAATAATGTTACAATGCGTATATAAGCGATCAATAAAATTCATGCCTTATCTATAACAATTCAAAGAAATACCGCATTTTACCGGCTCGTGGACCATGCATCAAAAACCTTACTACTATTTTGATATAGCACACACAAAATGTAACATTATCATATTTAATAAGATAATTATAACGATCGTAAAATTTGCAAAATGCTGACTTACAATGAGACAGTTGACACACCTGAAACATCAATTTATTTGTTACAAGCCTGCCTCAATTGAAAGAGGAAAATGTGAAGGTATCAAAAGGTGATCATTCTCATAACTCGTATAAAGATTACAAAATTAAAAGTTGGGCAAACACGGAGCACAGGACTTACTAGAGGTGGGATAGAAGGCGTAAGCATCCCCTGTCGACCGGTCACACCCGCCTTGAGTCCTGTATCTTGACGGAGTAATCGGTAATTAGAATTGGTAGCGAAAAACTGCCTCATTTGTTATAACGCACGTCAGGCAACATTTAAGCCAGTGACGTGTTGTATTGGTAAATTAGATCGCTATAAAGACCTTGTTATCCAGGGATCAGTGTTTGCCAACTTTATAGCAGTTATGAAATTGTTCACAGTTCGTTATCCTCACCTTTACATGTTTCGACAAAATAATGGCCAGACATGACAGAGTATTGTACCGTTTTCATATGAAAAATAAGTACGACGCGAAGAAATTGTGTTGTTGCATTCACCTGCAAGGGTATAGAAAATGCTTTTAATTGTGTTATTTTTATACAGCCATCAAAATATGTTCCTGCTAATGAAAAGC
The DNA here is from genome assembly GCA_024699665.1 of Ostrea denselamellosa. Classification (NCBI taxonomy): domain Eukaryota; kingdom Metazoa; phylum Mollusca; class Bivalvia; order Ostreida; family Ostreidae; genus Ostrea; species Ostrea denselamellosa. The sequence goes on along the minus strand of JAMZEH010000006.1, from coordinate 3,376,234 downwards.
AGTTTCTTCAAAAAGACAGGACTAACAACGAGTGTGTCAAGAGCGAAAGAAATAGAGGGAATTCAGCCTTTAATTTGTTGATAATCATGAAAAACCTGATGACTTTCAACCGAACTTCATATTTTCTTCTAGTGAGTTCCCATTAGTAATTGTATGTGTAAATTCAACACATTGCGCATGTGATAAAATAACATGATTAAAATGTCCCAGCGATCAATCGTTTGCAAATAGTATATACACATTCTGTTATTGTTCATAGAATATACATGATTTTGTACTTCAAGAAAGGTTTAAAAGTATATACACATTTTCTTTAAGTACATCTTACTCCGACATCTTCACTGTGATTACAAAATTCACCGTTTCCAAGTCCACAATCCAACAGCGAGGCCTCTCTTCCGGTACAATGAACATTTCCAAATATTATGGGTCCACTTCCTTCCCCAAAGTGGGCTCCCCACCAATGATCCGTCGCTCTACGAAGACACAAACAGAATCATCTCAACAACGTATGTTGTTAATGCTTTCAGTGATTGATTGTATGTTGTTTAACGTCTCGCTAGAGAATTTTTCACTCATGGAAAAACTCTTTGCTTTCTTTGAATTTTTAAAGATTAGGCATGGATTTTATTGATCGTAATTACAAATACGCTTATTTACCCACTGAACACGTTAACATATTTCTGAACATCAAAACATCAGATTAAGAGGAAGAGGTAATACAATGTGATTCTCTTAGGACAAGGAGCTGACTTTAAGGGTATTGAGTATATACTTTTATGGATTACTAGGAATCAATCCATGTACCCTTTGTATCCCAGACTTCTACAGACTACTTTTGTGTCATCTGAATCCCAAAAATCATCACACACCGTTCCCCATTCGCCTTTGTAAAATACTTCAAGACGTCCTTCGTTTTTTGATGTTCCATTCACCAGCCGAATGTAACCTATTTTTAACGTTTTGATAAGATAAAAATACATAAATATCAAATGCAATATGTCAAAATTTTAGAGGAAATTAAGTGCAAATTATAATAGTATTTCAAGAAAATATAACTGGGAAGATTGGATTATTCAGCGGAGTTGTGTATGCTGGGAAACGTTTTACTTGTTGATGAATTTGAGCAGTTTACTCCCACACTTCCTCCTCCACAGTGCTGGTGGCCATTGATGTTGTGGTCACACTCCAAAATGTGACGTTCTGTTCCACTACACGACACATTGTGCATCCAAACGAACTCGGTACCATGTCCAAAATTCTTCTCTGACGGAACGTATCTAGGACCAGAAAAACACATTAAACAAAACACGCGCATTTGAAACGACGAAGATAAAGACCAGTGATTCACTTCTGAAATCTTATACAGAATACAACTATAAGAGTTAGACAGATTCTGACCCCTGAACACACCAGAGAGATATGAACACAAGATGCAGGCGATAATTGTATATTTCTACACACATATGGAGAAGCAGAGATCTTTTCTTTTGTCATATATTGTTGTTAGTATGAGTTCTTAGCAATATTGAAATGTTTAGATATATTTTTATCAAATTATATAATACTGGTTTGTTAACCTATGTCGTTAAGATCGTATAATGTGATAAGCACCGTGCAATCGCAGAGATGCACGTTTAGTATTGCATCCATACAGTTAAGGGATACCTTATTGGTTCTCAAATTGATGTAAAAATTATTTGTAAAAACGATATAAATTCAAGTCTGTATAGACATGATGCTATTTTGATATTCTTAACTCGGTTTAGATTTAGGCAAAATTAGGCACATATCAGGCACGTATCAGTAGAGAGTAGGCGGAAGAAATGTTGGTCGTTACTGTGAAATCATTAATGTTCGTGGGGGCTCAATGTCCGTGGATACCTTTTACCAGCAAATTTACTTTCTCACAAACCAGTAATACTTTGCAATTGCTTCTGTAGTATAATGTTGTATATTTTCAAAATGATAGTAACCCTCGAAATTTCATCCCCATCAACTAGTAAATATTTGGGTACCCACGAAAATTGGTCCCAACAAACATGAATGATTCCAAAATAACTTTTCAAAAAAAATCTGACAAGCAAAACGGGGAAATAAAAATCCCAAGTTTTCTGCAAAATCGTACTTCGTAGGGGAGGGGGTTCAAATCTTCTACAAGGTCTACTTCAATACTTCATTTTCTCAAATTGGAGCTTCCCAGATAGGGTGTTGGAAACTATACCACGACCGCCTCAATTTGTTTTCACCAAACTTCATTTTCTTAAATCACAGTGATGGAGGGGTGAGGGAATCTTTCAATATTGATGCTCATACTTCGCTAAATAGTTTTTATTCGTGACTTTCAAGCTTACTTTCTTGTCATTCACTAAAACTAAACAGTCACCAAATATATCTTCTATTTGCATCACAAAAGTGTCACAAATGTGTACCCTCGATTATATATGCTTGAAAATATTGTAACATCGTGATTCTAGTTTGCAGGACAAGACGCGTAGTTCGATCTGTCAGAAAATAAATGACGAACTTGAAGCAGACTCGGGGCAAATGCCGCCACATACTGAAATGGGTCCGTGGAAGCAACGGATTTATAAATGTCAGAAATGTCTCCAAAAATTTGCTTGTTAGATACAAGCATAGCATAAAATAAATACCCGATGTATCCTAGACTTCTACAAATAGTGCTGAATTCTTTATGACTCCATTTGTCAGTACATATTTCTCCCCATTTTCCGTTGACATAAATCTCAGGTCTTCCCTCATTACCAGAGCTGCCATTAACAAGGCGTATAAAACCTGCGGATTGGGAAGAAATCATCTTAAGTTTCGTGGTATTGTTTGTTAGGTAGCTAACAAAATGCTCCAATAGTTTAGATTACACCTCCTATATACGCATACTGTAAGACTATATAAGGTGCCCTATTCTAAGCAATCAATTTTGCAAAAGTTTAAGAAAATTATTATGTAAGGTAGAGTTAATGCATTTTTTCAATGCAACAATAAATATTTACTTGTTCCAATTTCAACACAAACAACTCCCGCCATTTGACGTAATCCACAATTCGTTGTCATTAAATGTTCGCAGTCGAGAAGGTTATGTTCTGATCCTTTACACTTGAACTGATTTACTTGAATAGTGGAATTTTTCTTGCTGAATACCGAGCCCAAAATCGCAGCAGAATACCTACAAATCATAGCAATAGTTTGAGCATATCATAAATGTGAAGACATCGGACAGTGATCAATCTCATAACACTTATAAAGAATATAAAGTTAAGAGTAGGGCAAACACGGACCCCTGGATATACCAGAGATGGCATCAGGTACCCAAGAGGAAAAACACCCTCTGTCGACCGGTCACACCCTCCGTGAGCCGTATATACGAAGTAATCCATAGTCAAAATCAGTGTGCAAAGAACGGAATTAATTAGTATGAAATACATCAATCAACATTCGACTCAATGATAGGTTGTATTTGAAAACTAGATCGATATGACGACCATATAAATTGCGAATCACTGACTTTAAACGAAAGTGTTGAAAACCCTGTAACATCAACATGTTTGCCTGTAGCCTGCCTAAAACTAATCATACGCAGAACATGCTTTTGCATATAGAATGATTTGAGTGAGATACATAAACACCATATGCTAGTGATGTTCAATAATACATCTAAGCTTAAAGCAAATGTGGAAGATTTTGTGGTGTCGTTTATTTCAAGTACACTGGGATGTATCGAATCGACATATGATTGCGAATAGATAAAACGTCATCGATATATCTAAATATCAAATTGATGGCCACAGCAAGATTTTTTTTCTTCTCATGTAGAAGCTTTTGAATGAATGCTGCTTCATGAGAATATAAAACAGGTCAGCTAACAAAGGAGCACAATTCGTGCCCATTGGAATTTCCAACAGACTATTGGAAGACCCGACCACCAAATACTGTGGGAGATTGTCTTACCCCCTAAATCCCAGACTTGTGCAAATGACCTTTGCGTCCTCTCTACCCCATTTGTTATCACACACATCTGTCCAACGGCCACTCAGGAACACCTGTACACCACCTTCGTTTGTAGATGACCCATTAACGAGTCGAGGTCTACCTGGGGATGAACATTTTCTATAATTAGAAACTGAAAGTTCCATAAGAAACTGGAAGTTTATATCATAAACGTATTATGACTGGTTTCGGCATTTCCTCTAACATTTCTTCACTTTGTAAATTAAGTAATTTCAATAAAAGGTCTCACAAGACGTATGAAAAGGTTAAGGTAACGTACAGTGCCCACTCTCGTATTTCCTATAGAAAATGCAAATCAGAGAGATGGGCAAACACGGACCTCTGGACATACAGAGGTAAGATCAGATGCCTAGTATGCGCTCTTGATTCACAGCACTTGTATTATCTAACATACACATGTAATTAACAAACAAAATTAACTGACAAATAAACGTAATTATCAAATACATGAAAATGCAATTAGCAAATATTTGAAAATGAAAAATGAAATGACGAACAGTGATCAGTCTCATACATCTCATATAGCCCAGATCCTTTGCCGGATTTTCTCCACTATTTGGTATTTTTGGTTCTTTCAGCTCTTCCAAGTTTGTTCTTATTTCGGATTTTCAACATTTTTGACTTGAGCATTACTGAGGAGACTTTATTTGTCGAAATGCGCATCTGGTGCATCAAAAATAGTATATAGAATACAAAACTAAGAGAAGGACGAACTCTGACCTTGGACACACCAGAGGTGGAATGAGGTCTTTCGATTGATTGATTGATTGTATATTGTTTTACGTCCCGCTCGAGAATTTTTCACTCATATGGAGACGTCACCATTGCCGGTGAAGGGCTGCTAAATTAAGGCCTATGCTCGGCGCTTACGGCCTTTGAGGAATCTTTAACGTGCCACACCTGCTGTAACACGGGGCCTCGGATTTTGCGTTCTCATCCGAAGGACCATCCCATTTAGTCGCCTCTTACGACAAGCTATGAATAGGTCCTCAGTACCCCTTGCTTGTCGTAAGAGGCGACTAAATGGGGCGGTCCTTCGAATGAGACCGCAAAACCGAGTTCCCGTGCCACAACAGGTGTGGCACGTAAAAGATCCCTCCCTGCTCAAAGGCCGTAAGCGCCGAGCATAGGCCTAAATTTTACAACCCTTCACTGGCAATGGTGACGTCTCTATATGAGTTAAAATTTCTCCAGCTGGACGTTGAACAATATACCATCAATCAATCAATCAATCAATCAAGCAAGCAAGCAATAGCCTGTCATGAAGGAATGAAAAGACAATCTGATTTGATTATGTCTGTGTCATATATCAGAACACATTATTATTATCAGTCAAACTGATGCATCCATCAAATGTACGCTGTATTTAAACAGATACATATATCGAAAATTGTATTCATATTAATTAAACCGATATATCTATCAAATTAACACTTCTTGGCAAATAAGTAGCATTACTATCTCTAATTTTGATAATAGAAGTCCCTTTTGGTTTCCATAGTAATTTTGTGTTTATACGAGGGACATGGAGGTATGGAGGGACACCAGTTCGTAGAGTAAGCCTATAATCCTTTTAACGCGAAGTTGCACGATTTTTTACACAGAACTTGCGTAATCATTCCTCTCTCGAACGGTATCACGGTATGTGGCGCACGAGGTCCACGTGCGCGCTGCGCTGGGTATTTTCAACACGTGGTTTTATACACTAAAGTAAATATATAGCGTTCAATATGGATGGAAAAATCTCTGAACAGAGGGTATATTGTAAGATTCGAGCACATCTCGGGTTTCCGTCAACGGAAATTCATGCTGATTTGCAAAAGGTTTATAGGAATGGTGCTTTAAAATATGCTACAGTTTGCAAGTGGGTACGTAGTTTTAATGATGGTCGGGAGTCAATTGAAAATGACCCTCGAGTGGGTAGGCCGGTTTCCGTTTTGACGAAAAAAAAAACGTTGCTACTGTGAAAACGTTAATGGAGGAAGACGCACGTTATACCGTGCAAGAGAAAGAAGAATTAAGTGGCATTCATTCGTCAAGTGTTTTGAAGATCTTATGTGAACGACATGGGCTACTTAAGATCTGCGCGCGCTGGGTGTCCCATTTGCTCACTGACGAGCAGAAAAAAAGTCGGGTTAGATTTACATCCCAAGTTATAAAAAAATATGATAAATGTGACCCACGTCGTTTGGAAGAGATAGTTACAGGTGATGGAACCTGGGTCTATCATTTTCAACCCAATCCTAAGGCTATTTATAAGGTTTGGGTTTCATGTGAGGGCGACAGACCTGTCATTGCGCGCCGTTGCAAAGCATCAAATCGCATGTTGTATGCGATATTCTTTGATTCGAAAGGTCCAGTTCTTCAAATTCCAGTCCCGAAAGGTAGTTGCGTCACTGGAAAGTTTTACAGAGAAAGTGTTCTTACTCAACTTGTTGATTTCTATCAGAAATGCAGACCGCGTACCGGTGTCCGCGGCATCAAATTACTCCATGATAACGCACCGGCCCATAAATCCGCTACGGTACAGGAATATCTGAAAGAATCTGGACTCGATGTCTTAGATCATCCCCCATACAGCCCTGACCTGTCCCCCTGTGACTTTTAGTTGTTCTCAAGACTAAAGGAAATGCTGGCAGGGCACCGTTTTGAATCCCGTTGTCATATAGGCAATGCGGTCTACCAGTGTCTGTAACATATACCTAAAGAGGAGTACCGGGCGGCGTTCCGGAAATGGGTAGATCGGTGTAAAATGTGTTTTGAGGCAGACGGGGCATATTTCGAAGGTCTTAGATAAATAAAATTTTGATATTTCAAGCGGTTTTAAAAAGACCACCCTACTCTACGAACTTAAAAAGTGTCCCTCGTATTTCACGCCATTTACTGGTGCATCAAAATTTGTACCGTTTTTGTTTTATATTACAACCATTGGGTCGATGCCTCTGCTGGTGCACTGTTAGTCTCTGACAGTATTAACCGGCCCAGTTGCGAAGTACTTCGGTACTAGCATGACGTACGGGAAAAATGCTGTGATAAAATTAAGAAATTCATTTCAAAATTAAGGATTATCTATCTCATGCATAGCTCTGATGCTTTTTCGGATTTGGCTCCACTATTTGATATTTTTGGTACTTTCAGCTCTTCGAAGTTTGTTCTTATTTCGGATTTCCAACATTTGTGACTCGACATCACTAGAGACATTATTTGTCGAAATGCGCATCTGGTGCATCAAAATGTGTACCATTTATGTTTTATATCATTGCGATGTCATTTGTTAACACTATAAGAACCACATCGGAATGGCTTTTCATATTTCCGACCCTTCGATGAACAATAAGTTAGGAGTAAATTTAGTAAAGAACACCTACGACTTGTGGTATCATGGCATACTACCCCGGCGTCGTCTGCGTGGGAACAGTCGTTAGATGTATATATTTTTCCACACTCGTATAAAGAGTTTTCACTTCCATCACATGTTAAATTTGATATCCAAATTCTTCCCATGCCTTTTCCAAAAATTTGATTTTCTGTTAAAGATGGTGAGCTGAAAAATACTTTAATTTCAAACATTTTCCAGCCTCTGTAGAGCACTCAAATATGTACTTCGACACTGGAGTTCGAATCTCGGCCGCGGTGTTATGTGAGCAAGTTTGCCAGTTTACTTGCGGAAGGTCGGTGGTCTCTTCCCAGGTACATTGTATCTGGGTTCTCTCCTCCACCAACAAAAACTGGACGCCACCAGATAACTGAAAATTTGTTGAGTGTGGCGAAAAGCAATAAATAATCAATCAATCGACACTGGAATTAGAATTTCAATTGCGTTTTCTTACAATTTTTATTACATATTTTACGTTCCTTTTCTGGATACTTACCCTAAATACCCCAATTTTCTGCAGATAATCCGCGCAGATCCCCAGGTCATTCCACATATGGTTCCCCATTCTTTATTGATGAAAATCTCAACGCGTCCTGCATTTTTAGAGCTACCATTCACAAGTCTCAGTTCATCTGTATTTATTCCATTTCATTAGTTTACTATAAATACCAGTGCCCACTGAACAGTTTTATTTCTTATTTGTATAAGAAAAACTTTTAGAAGTGGAGATAATATTCGAGAAAATTACTGTATTCATAAACTTTGCACTTTCACATTTTAATGCTTTACCGTTTATAACAAAAGAAAGAGTTTCACTGTAACTTCTAGAGTGTTCAATCTCATAAATCCTATCCAAAATACAAAATAGAAGAAAGGAGACCACGGACCAGAGGAGGACTAAGCACCCCCTGTTGATCGTTTGCACCCGCTTTGATCCCTGTTTCTTGACGGAGTAAAGAAGGGCATAACAGTTGGTCGTTATAAAGATCTAGTTTGCCAGTACAACTTTCCTTTAGGTCAAATGCTGTCTGACGTGTATCATACCAATTGTTAGGCTGTTCCAGGTACACTGATGCTGACTGCATCCGTTTACCTGATCCATATATAGGGCTCACGGTGGGTTAACGGGGTGAAGGTGCTTACTTGATATCTAGGGATCCGTGTTTGCCGAACTCTTGATTTTGTATTCCTTATAGGAGTTATGAAATTGATCAATGTTCGTTATCTTTACCTATTCATGAAACAGGTCAGCCTTAATGTCAGGTGTTTGCAATTAAAAGCATTACTACAAGCACAGAATGTGCAAAAAACTAACTACAACGAAGGTGAAAATATTTGAAATAAAAAGAGATGTTATACTTACATGACGATTCATTTGTACAAAGGATACCTGCAACATTGCTGTTTGGACAGTTAACAGTTCCAATGTTTGGAAAATTACAAAGCCATATAGAGTCTTCATTTCCTGAACAATCCAATGTAGATATGAATATTTTCGTAGTTTCCTTCATCAAAAATGCATTCGATATCATGGAAATCCTAGTAATTACAGGATGCATCACTTCGTCATCAGGATGAACACAACAGGTTCATGTTACCATTTTGAAATCTGAGAAACACAAGATTTCAGATATTCACTTACCCTGAATACCCTAAACTTCGACACACAACAGTGGCATCCCAATAATCCCATTCCTCTTCACATATGTATCCCCATTGTCCATCTAAAAATACTTCGACTATTCCTTCTGATTCAGAAAGTCCATTCACGATTCTAACTGTAAACAACAGCATTATGTATAGCTTTTGACAGTTGTTCAATACATATAAAAGGTTGTTCACCATCAACAATCATAGGCAACGTCTATCACTTCGGCAAAAGCTTGGTGTAAAAATATTTTGTTTTTATTTACAACGTGCATCATGGTAGAGGTGTATAAAACCTTACACATCAAGACATTTTTTCAAAAACAATAATAATAATAATAATATCCTTTGTTTATACAGGATTGCAAAATTAGTTATATAAACTTTTTACATATCGAATGGCGAAGTAAACAATGTGTAAATCGTAATCATAAATTCCCAAGACATATACAAGTTCGAGTGTAGGGCAACACGGACCTCCGACAAAGCGAAGGTAGGATCAGGTGCCATGGAGGAGTAAGCATTCTCTGCTGACCGGTCACACCCGCCGTGAGCCCTTAGTACGTACATATCATGAACAACATCATCAAACATGAAAATATCACAGACAATTTATATACAGATAAGAACCACCTTAGATATGATACAGGATATCCCCACCCACAAAAAAACGACCCCCCCCCAAAAAAAATGACGAAACAGGAAAGCAATACAAACACATTGTCTGATTAAATTACCTTAGTACAGTGATCTGCTTGATCATTACACGGGATTATCATGAGTGCTTACTTATCTTAAAAGATTGTCAGGAATGACAATATTACATTGATGTTACCTGCAGCCCCCAATCCATTGTTTTTTTTATATTTTTTTTTTTATTTTAACACCTTCCACTACATACAAAGAAACAACATTGACAGATGACACATTCAGCTAACAAGTCAGTGATAAAATTATTAATGTTTGAAAGCATATATTTATGGTGTGAAAGGTCTTTTTGGAGAGAGAGAGAGAGAGAGAGAGAGAGAGAGAGAGAGAGAGAGAGAGAGAGAGAGAGTACAAATGTATCATTGTCTTAGCAACAGATTTTGATAAAAATACATAGAACAAATCAAAATTTGAGGAGGGAAATAAATGAAATTGAACATGTTGAAGTGACGGAAGAAATATACACTATAAGTATAACATATTAATTTACATGATCAATAATACAAGATTCACATACCATTTGCCAGTGTTTTTCATACTCATCATATCTACAATTTCTTAAAAGCAAGTATTTCTCAACCATAATTCTGTCTGTAATTATTTTTGTAATTGCTGATATATGAACTTGAGGCTTATTTTGATATTTACTAGAAAAAATGTAATGTTTAACTATCAGCAGAATCAAATTTTGAAATCTATATATATGTCTATTATGGTATTTACCAAATAACACAGTAATTTTGTCAAAATTTACAGGGATATGAAACTGGTCTAAAATCCATTCTTCTACCTCACACCATAGTTCCCTTATTTTTTGACAGTCAAAAAATAGATGTTCTAAAGTTTCTATATCAACACCACAAAAACACATATTGGGGAGTCTTTAATTTTAAGTTTGAATAAATATTGGTTGGTAGGAAATATTCTGTGAAGTATTTGAAACTGCAGCCATTGATATTTTGACTCTTGTGTGACTTTAAAGGGAAGCTCAAAAATCTTATTCCAATTGATTTCAGGAAAGGTATATCCAGTTTCATTCCATTTTATTACAGAAGTAATTGTTTCCCTCTTTTTGTGCAAAAGATTGCTGTACATATCTTTACAACCTTTACTATTTTTATAGGAGAGTATGATAGACTTTGGAAGGATTGATCCTATTAATTTTTTCCCTATGTGATTAGGAAGCACAGATATTGCATTTTTAAGTCCAGCATATTCAACAAAGTTAGTTTTTACATGAAACATAAGTACATCATCTAGAGTTAGGAAATTCCCATTGCTGTCGAAATTGTTAACGTCATTTATATCAAATACATTTTTTTAAACAAAAAAGGAGCCTTTAGGAAAGACATTGATGTTGTATATTACCCTGAGAAATTCGTAGAATTATGATCTTCTGAGCCACAATTCTTAAAATATTTTTAGACGAGTACTTATTCCACTTTTCTGTTCACAATTAAACAGGAAGTCTGAAATGAATTGATAACAATAAAACAGGAAGTCTGAAATGAATTGATAACAATAAAACAGACTAAATGTATCTTACCAGTAGTTTCATTAGAACAAATGACACCTGCTGTTTTTCCAGATCGACAACTACTCCCGATGAGATATTGAGGGCAGTCCAGAAGAGACATTTCGTTTCGGTGACAGGCTGAATTCTTCAACCAGGTAGATGCACTTCCTCCGAACCAACTCTTTGAAGTTGGAATGTAAAACCTGAATATGACATAATATAGATACATCATGAGCATTATTACACAAAACCATTTACAATGTAAGTTGGTTGCCTGGATGTATATTGTTTAACATCCCTCTCGAGAATTTTTCACTCATATGGAAACGTCACCATTGCCGGTGGAGGGCTGCAAAATTTAAGCCTATGCTTGCGGCGCATATGACCTTTGAACAGGGAGGGATCTTTATCGTGCCACACCTGCTGTAGCACTGGGGCCTCGGTTTTTGCGGTCTCATCCGAAGGACAGCCTCCATTTAATCGTCTCTTACAACAAGAAAGGGTACTGAGGATCTATATGAACCCGGATCCGCACATGATTAGGTGCCTAGGAGGAATGAGAAACCCATGCAGATTAGTCATATTCATCACGAGCCATATGTCTTGATCAGGTAAACGGAGTAATCCGTATTCAAAATTAGAACGTAAAGAATATAACCATTCCTAAGAAAGACATCAGAAAACCAAATGACAGGTTGCTTTTGTAAAATCGGTCATTTTGCTCACAGTAATAAGGACCATAAAATTGATAAAGTGCTGACGAGGTTTATTTGTCTGTAACCTGTATCGATTTGAAAATTGATCATACACATAATATGCTGTCTCATATCGAATCATTTGAGAGAATGAACACTGAACGTAGAAGGTAATGGAATATTGCTACGTAAATATGGGAAGTTGTTGATGGAGAAACTGAAATCATCCTGCTTGTCATAAAGTTGAGTTGTTAGTTTATAGTTAACATCTACGTTCAATAAAATATCGAAAAATGAAGCAGATGTGGAAGAGCCTGTATACAGGTGTCTTTATTTTTAGTTCATGGTTCGTTATCTTCGTCTTTTCATATATAGATTCGACACGTGAATAAAGATCAGTATTATTAGTAGATAAAATGTCGATCTGGTCATATCAGATTAAATTGAACAGATTCATATCAAAAGGATAAGATAACTAACAGTATTCAATCTCGTACTTACTATAAATTGTACAAATCAGTGAGATGGGCAAACACGGACCTCTGAATATACCAAGAATAGATCAGGTGTCTAGGAGGAGTAAGCATCCCCTGTCGACCGCTTACACCCGCCATGAACCCTACATCTTGACCAGACAAACGGATTAATCCGCAATCATAATCAATGCACCAAGAACGGCCTAACATTTTGCATGAAACACGTCTTAAGCATTTAATATAATGGAACGTTGAACTGACAAAATCGTTATAACGACCATAGAATTTTGCTAAATGCTGGCTTTATATGAGACTGTTGAAACCTCTGTAACTTGTTTTTCAGTAGGTGCCTCGATTTAAAAAGTGATCATATGCAGAACAAGCTCTTGCGGATCGCATCCGTTGAGAGATATAAACACCATATGCAGGCGATTATGAAATATTGCTACATAGGCAAGGGAAGTTAACAATGGAAAAATTGAAATTGAAAGCTTCTGAATAAATTCTGCTTCATAGGAATATAAAAACAGATCAGTTAATAAAATGGTACAATATCTAGCATCGTATATGAAACATACTCTGTTATGATTTATATAACATTCATAATTATTTTCATATTTTTATAAACTGAATGTAAAAAGATTAACATTTAAAACTGGTGCCCTGAAAAAAACAGTAAGGATTTTGCTATCTCCAATTTCAGAACATTCTATCGCATGAGAAGAGTTAATTCCAGGTGGGTACTAAGCAGAAAATCACCTTCAAAGGAATATGATGGAATGAAAATTAAAATGATACTTTACCCAATGTATCCCAGACTTCTGCATACAACTGATGCATCATCTCTGTTCCAGTTGAAATCACAAACCCCACCCCACTGACCGTTAACCAGGACCTCAACCCTTCCTGCTCTCTCTGTGTTCCCATCAACAAGTCTGACTAAATCTAAATTTAATTCAGTTTATAAGCACTATAGAATATAAAGACAATCATGATTGGTAAATTGTTGAGAAATCATACTGTTCTACGACATTTCAATTTGGGATACGTAGTCACCATGCCTGAAGTGCTAATTTACCACTGAATATTGGGGTATCAAATGTTTCGAAAGGTATCATTCATTTGATTGGAAACTTTTTAATTGTTTGAGAGAGAGAGAGAGAGAGAGAGAGAGAGAGAGAGAGAGAGAGAGAGGTAGAGAGAGAGAGAGAGAGAGAGAGGTAGAGGTAGAGGTATTAACATGCATTTACGTATTCTCCTCTGTTACGTTTTTCCGTTTCTGGAGAATCGAGGATATCATTTAACCTATCAACTGATTTGAAATTCAATATATTTATGAACAATCCAAACACAAAAAGTAAATATCATTTTCTGCTTTGCTTTTTTTTGTGTCAGATCCAAATTAGCTGAAACCGTACTTTTAAAGTACACACCTAGCAAAATGATGGAGGCCTAGATAACTTTCTAACAAATGAAATTATAATTCGATAAGCCAATTCATACATACAGGTTTTAACTGCTGGTGACATATTAGGGAGTACTGATGGAAGTTTAACATAACTGAGGAGAAACCGTATATCAAACTGCTTCAGAGATATCGGCGATCGGACACTTCGCTTACTGAATATATAGAATACAAAGACATTATATCATGAAACCAGAATAACATGGTAAAAGACACTCACTGTTTGTAGCATTTATACAGACTATTCCGATATCACTAGAGTGGCGACAGGCGTTGTTTCCAAATTGGGATTGACTGCACTGAAGGATGGACAATTCATTACCGTGACAATTAAGATTACTTAGCCATACTGGACCCGTGCCTCGACCAAACACACTAGTATTGGCGCCTACGCCACGCCTACAAAAGTATAAATGCAGTTAGATAATCGCTTAAACCTCGATGGAAAAGAATCAAAAGCACAGCAGATACAATTAACTAAACCGTGCCTAAAATTACAAAAGGTCAACGCACGAATCCTCAGACGTTAATGCTAAAAAGAGGTGGCGTTCTTTACGTAACCTGTGGTGATCAGGTCTTTCTGTTGAAATGCCCTGGGGTACAATTTGTATTCCATTATTAGTTGACCTGTTTTTGTACTCTTAGGAGGCAGATTTTACTCAAAAGCTCCAACTTGAGAAGCAAACATCTTTTGATATGGCCTTCAATTCGACAGTTTGTTGGGTGTTTTACGTCAAGTTGGGAGTTTGGTTTAGTTATTTTGAGACTTCACTAGTACCACGAATTTAGATATATGCTTAGCGCTTACGGCCGTAACAAAGAGGTTTCTTTAACGTGATAACGCCTGCCGCGACACGGGACCTCTGTATTTGAGGTCATATCCAAAAGACCCGTGAACCTCTCTTCTAAATGTCGAGCGTATTGCAAAGGAGCAATCATTACCGATGTTTAAGTCTTAGGTTGAATGCAGCCATTGCAATAGCGGGGCTCGAACTCACGACCTGCTGGTTAAGAAGATAATGCTCTGCCACTGAGCTACCGTGACCGCTTTAAATCTTAAAGAGTGGATAGTCTATATGCCCAGTACTTTTCTACATTAACGAACGTACATAACAATTTTGTAAACAAACGATTGTGGTAGAATAGTTTTAAATTTTCGTCATACAACTCAATTGAAAAAAGTCCGATTTTATATACTAACACTATCTGAAAATTCGCTGAAATCAAGTTTTATTCAAAGTTGCATTTGTTGAAGAGTTAAATGTTTGAGTAGTAATACTTAACCAGGTTTAAAACCCAAACTATTAAAAGAAACAATAAATAATTCAAAAAAGCAAACATTCCGGTAAGATTTGTTAACTATGTGATATTGATATGAAAAGTACAAAGATGACCTAGAAATTATATATATATATATATATATATATATATATATATATATATATATATATTACCATCCATAACCGAGGGAGTTGCATAAAACCTTTGCAGCACGTGTATCAAATGACTTCTTACAAATCGTGCCCCACTGACCATTGAGATACACTTCCACTCTGCCCTCTGTAGGAGATTTTCCACCAACTAAACGGATCGGTGAATCTGAAAAGGTACAGTAGTGTAACAAGTCAAACAAGTACACTTTTAAAAGTCACATATCATTATATATCACTTGTATATGCATTCCAATCCCTATCACTGAGACTCACTGTTCCAAACATTCGTGTAAAAGACTTTTGGGGAAAGCAAGTTCAGTTGGGCTACAGGTCAGGGAATGACCTTCAGAGCCATGTTAAAGCTGTCCATAAAACAAAACTGCAAATCCCAATTTTCAAAGCCTAGAGTAAATTTTATTTGATAAGGAGCTGTATAGATATTTTATTATCGCTATTACTGATTATCATCTCCAAAGGGGGGGGGGGGGGGTCATTTTTCATCAAATCTTTAAAATTATGTAGACATATTATCAGTATGACTGAATGATGAAGATATCGACGGTTAATACATGTTTAATTTGGTATTCCTTATAGGAGTTGTAAGATTGAACTTTGCATATTCGTTATACTCACCTTTATATATATATATATATATATATATATATATTACTGTTTATCTATCTATCTATCTATCTATCTATCTATATATATATATATATATATATATATAAAAGCACTAGGAAACCAACAACACTAGAAATCCTAAAGTGTCGGATCTAACGAGTAGATACTTAGTCACGAAATCGAATATAAAAAGCACTAAGGATGACTAAACGACACGAACAATCAAAATTGTCAAATTTTCGGGACACCCAGTCCCTTCTTCAGGACAAACTACAGATATATTACATTAAGAAAACATAAAAGAAAAAATAGCACTAAATCTAGAACTACAAATAAAACGAAACTAAACTTTCAAAAAACTACATTTTGGAGTTGATTAGAGAACAGTTTAATGATAAGGTTTATATGTCCGGTCAGTCGGGTGTACTGAGTATGACTGTCCGATTCACACCTAATACGGCTAATTAGGCTAATTTAAAATCCATGTTCGAACTAATAACTAGAGAATTAGAACAAAGGGTGTTAACTCGTACGGGATTGGGGTTGATTAAGCTGATTATGGTAAAGAACATGAATTTTAAAATATGGAATTTAAAATTTAAAAAGGGGGAGGGGAAAAATAGAAGGCTTAAAAGGGAATCAAAGAAAGAAACAAACACTAAAAAAAGGCTGACAGTGTTAGAACTTTTATGGAGAAACAGGTGATGGCTTATGAGGCGTTCATCTTAAGATGTTCTCTAATCAACTCCAAAATGTAGTTTTTTGAAAGTTTAGTTTCGTTTTATTTGTAGTTCTAGATTTAGTGCTATTTTTTCTTTTATGTTTTCTTAATGTAATATATCTGTAGTTTGTCCTGAAGAAGGGACTGGGTGTCCCGAAAATTTGACAATTTTGATTGTTCGTGTCGTTTAGTCATCCTTAGTGCTTTTTATATATATATATATATATATATATATATATATATATATATTACTGTTTATTTATCTATCTATCTATCTATCATTTATCTATCTATATATATATATATATATTACTGTTTATATATCTATCTATCTATCTATCTATCTATCATCTATCTATCTATATATATATATATATATATATATATATATATATATATATATATATATTATTGTTTATATATCTATCTATCTATCTATCTATCTATATATATATATATATATATATATATATATATATATATATATATATATATATATATTACTGTTTATATATCTATCTATCTATCTATCTATCTATCTATCTATATATATATATATATATATATATTACTGTTTATCTATCTATCTATCTATATATATATATATATTACTGTTTATCTATCTATCTATCTCTCTCTCTCTCTCTCTCTCTCTCTCTCTCTCTCTCTCTATATATATATATATATATATATTACTGTTTATATATCTATCTATCTATCTATCTATCTATATATATATATATATATATATATATATATATATTACTGTTTATCTATCTATCTATCTATCTATATATATATACATATATATATACCTTTAAAACATTTCACTCCCGCGTCCTCATAGTGCGAGCAAGAAAACGATGAATGTTTACATTTCCAGAGGCTGCTTTCAGTTCCATTGCAGCGTAGATTTCCAAGTAAAATTGGTCCTGTTCCCTCTCCAAAATCTGCATTGTCAGCTTTTTTGCTAAGGAACAATATTGAATACGATCTGATTTACAAATATAATATGTCATTAGGTCGAATGCTGTCTGACCTGATTGTGAGTCTGTTCTCCATAGTTTTAACTACGGATGATACTGTTTACTTGATCAAAATATAGGGATCACGGTGGGTATGACGGTCAACAAAGGATGCTTACTTCTCCTAGGCACCCGATCCCACCTCTGGTATATCCAGAAATTCGTGTGTGGCGTTCTCCTTGTAAGAATGATGAGATTGATTCCTGTTCGCTATCTTCAATTTTTCAAGTTTCATGTACAAATATCAGGTGATTTTACATCCGTAATGTATTAAATTTTTTTTAAAAGAAAAAAATTAATTCTTAGTGTTTTATTTCACGGCACATGTATATCATTAATATGGATAGAAATTTTGCCGCTTTAAGCTCGAGCGAGGTTTTTATTGGGGGAGGGGTCAGCACCACCCCCCCCCCCCCCCCCCCCCCCCCCCCAATTTCCTAGCGCGCTAAAATTACCTGATATACAAGATATCAACTGTAATCATCTTTTTAAAAAATTAGAAAAGGATGAATTCTTGCGTGGGTAAACTTCTTCAAAATAGAACCGTAAGTTTTTTCATCACATTCATATTGATCAGGATGAACGTTGATTGGCAGAGAGAGAGAGAGAGAGAGAGAGAGAGAGAGAGGGAGGTGTCAGTAAGGTCTATGATATGGTGTAAGACTTCCTAGTGATTGGGTGATACTTTTAAGTAACCATGAGTGAGTTGTTGTATTGGTAAAGGAGCTATAAAAACATGTTACTCATACTAACCAGCTGGTAATCCTATTTGCAGAGTGTGATTAAATTGTTTGATCTTTCAGAGGCTTTACAGTTTTACAACAAAGTCCAAATATACGTTAAAGGTTTAATTTCAGTCTATTGGCCAATATAAATCTATTACATTAGGGGCCTCCGTGGCCGAGTAGTTGGAGCATTGCGCTCAAAATCACAAGGCCTCTCACTTCTAGTCGGTGCGGGTTCGATTCTCGCTCGCGGCGATATATGTGAGAAAGTTTGCCAGGTTACTTTCGGAAGGTCGGTGGTCTCTTCCCGGGTACATTGTATCTGGGTTCTCTCCTCCACCAATAAAAACTGGACGCCACCGAATAACTGAAAAATTGTTGGGTGTGGCGTAAAACAACAATTAATCAATCAATTATTGAATTATTATTGAATTAAAAATCTTGAAATTTTGAAACGGTAACTAAAGGTGTGTGAATGACAAAGAAAGAGTACTTCATAACTGTGTTAGAGAACCAGCTAGGTTTCTTTCTGATACAGGACAATTATAAAAGCAATACGTGCTCTCTATTTAATGGTGATCTGTGATCAATGAGTTACATATCGAACCAAAGTCATGAAAGAAGTAGGGAATAACAGAATAAAGATAATTCTTTCAACAAATACTCAAGAATTTAATAATTAACTCGATATGACATTTAAAAAAACTGATCATATGCAGAACTAGCTCTTGTGTATCGAATCAGTTGGGAGATTTAACACCATAAGCAGGTGATGATATGACATACCCTAGTAATCCAAATGAGCGGCATACAACTGAGGCCTCATGATCACCCCAGCCATCATCACACACCGTCCCCCACGCTCCGTCTTTATACAGTTCTACTCGACCCTCGCTCCACGATTTTCCATTCACAAGCCGAGTTCCATCTAAACCAGTAAATACAGAGCCACTGCATTCATTCAAACGACACCATACAGAAAAGGTACTCGCATTAAAAAGTATATCCGGATATGATGCCCCATTTAGATAAATTGAAGTATCATGTAAACAAAATAAATTAGGTTCGTAAAATCCGCTGGCATTCATCTTCCTAATAATAAAACAGCACACTAATCAATATACCAAATGGTTGATTGATTATTTATTGCTTTCCACCACACTCAAAAATTTTTCAGTTATCTGGTGGCGTCCAGTTTTTTGTTGGTGGAGGAGAGAACCCAGATACAATGTACCTGGGAAGAGACCACCGACCTTCCGCAAGTAAACTGGCAAACTTGCTCACATAACGCGGCGGCCGAGATTCGAACACGCGCCGACAGAGATGAGAGGCTTTGTGATTTTGAGCCTGATGCTCTAACCACTCGGCCACGGAGGCCCCCTGTGTGCAACAGATAACTTAGTTGACAGTAATCCTTACATTAGTTTATGTGGCATCTACATATACATGGCCAAGATTGTATACGTAACCTGTTAGGTGGAACGCTGTCTGACGTGTTTCATACCAATTGGTTGGCCGTTCTATGGGTACCGATTTTGACTACGGATTACTCCGTTTACCTGTTCAAGATACAGGAAACAAGGGAGAATAATACTTTGAACCTGATCCCACCCCTACTACATCCATGGGTCCCGTGTTTGCCCTACTCTTGATTTTGTATTCATTGTGGGATTTATGAGATTGATCATTGCTCGTTATCTTCACGTCTAATCTTTTTATACGGAAATTTCCAATGCCATTAGAAATTGAAAGGTCTGCCTGAAGAGAGAACTGTTGGGATTTTTTTTTTATATGAAATAATTCATTGTTTAAATCCACGGAATGGTAGCTGCAATTGCGGGCCTGGTCAAAAATGAAAAGGCTAAGATAACCAACAGTATTCAATCTCAGAATTCCTATGGAAAATACAAATCAGAGGAATGGACAAAAACACGGACCCCTGGACAAACCAGAGGTGGGATAAGGTGCCTAGGAGGAGTAAATATCCCCTGTCGACCGGTCACACCCGCCGTGAGTCCCACATACCGATCAGGCAAACGGAGCAATCCGCAGTCAGAATCAGCTCGCCAAAGACGGCCTAACATTTGGTATGAAACACATCAGACAGCATTTGACTTAATGGTAAGTTGTACTGGCAAACTAGATCGTTATAACAGCCATAAAATTTGCGAAATGCTGACTTTAGATGAGACTGTACAAACCCCTTGTAACATCAAATCATTTTTCAGTAGCCCGCCTCGATTTAAATACTGATCATAAGCGTTTGCGTATCGAATCAGTTGGGAGATATAAACACCATATGCCAATGATGATGGGATATTGCCACTTAAATAAGGGATGTTGACCATGGAGAAATTGAAATCATCCCGTTTGTCATATAGTTGAGTTGTTAGTTTGCCATGAAATAAAGCTCTTTCCTACATGAATAGAAATTAGTTATCAGATTATTGAAATCCGCTCATGTAAAGTAATAAGAAAATATCAGTGAATTTTTCATATCCTTTTGACCAAAATTGGAAAAAAAAATATTGGCAACTTTGAAATCATTAAATTTCTTAGGGTCTCAACTTTTGTGAATTTCATGGGTACTCAAAAGAATTTCTAACCACAATGAAATACATAATGTACTTAATGTTTCAATATACAGATACCATACCCACGAAATTATATCCCAACGAAACTGCAAAATCTCAACAATCTACGAAAATTAACCCCTAGCGAATTGAAGTTTACGTTTCCAAGTTGTCCTTACCGTCGGTACATCTAACATCACTATCAATGTCCTCACTGTCGGTACATCTAACACCAATGAAAACCTCCTTACCATTGGTATATTTAACACCATTATAAAAGTTGCCCTTACCGTCGGTACATCTAACACCAGCATCGCTGCTGTGGGAACATTTGTGTTTGCCTTTATACACACACTGTTTGATTGAATGCTCTAGTCCAGAACACCTGACAGATGACATCCATATTGGACCCGTGCCTTCACCAAAAGTAGCATTTAACAGGGGAATATTATGTCTGAAAGAAAAAACATCCAAAAATGTGAATTTAGGAAAGAAAAACATCCGTCGCTATATTTTGATCTGAGAGATGTAGAATTCGTTCGATGTTGCCTCGGTGGCTAAATGGTTCGATTCGGGACTAAAACGTCATGGGTTTGAGCCCCGCTTGTACTTTCATTGCGTCTGACCTAAGACGTAAAAATAGATAGTGAGTACTTCGTCACGTAAAAGTAAAACTCTCGAGCATATAAAAACCTTAAACCCAATGTTCCGTGTAGTGAAGATGGCACTATAGAGAACCCCTAATGCTACGGCCCTTAGTCTCATCAATAGGTCAATCTTTCCTGGTATTCACATAAAGCTGTTCATGCCTCTTTCGAGTGAAAAATGTTGCAATGGCAAATACAAGACAATCAAACAGATACGAATTTAAACAATGTGGATTTGTTTTGTATTATGGCATAATGAAAAGGATAAGATAACTAACAGTATTCAAATTAGCGATTCCTATAGAAAATACAAATCAGAGAGATAGGCAAACACTGACTCCTGGACATACCAGAGGTGGGATCAGATCAATTTATCGTAATGATGACATTATTCGACAATACACTTGATAAGAGTTGTTACTGTGAGGAATTTCTTCGTGTAGATTAAGTTTTAAATATGGAAGAAAACGTTTACGATATGCGTTGATATCTCGCCTCGCCAAGTTATACATGTATCTCTTAAAAGTAATATTGTTGTTAATCAATAGATGTTTAAACTTTCTTTTCTATTACTATGATTCAAATTCTAACTTCTAGGGTGTGTAAGGTGATCCCAGTTCAAATATATTCTTTCATCAGAAGCAGTTGTGAGTGATGATATTTGCTTTAGGTCTAGATTTTAGAAATAGTAAATCCAGAAATGTAATATGGACATTTTCAAATAATACGAGGAAATCAGAAAATCACCTGATGAAACCTAGACTCTGACAAACCACTTGAGCGTCGATCATATCCTAGCCCTCGTCGCATACAATTGTATGTTATAAATGTTTTTCATTATGTTTTCCAACATGATATTTTATGTTTAAATTACCTGTATGAAAACGCGCACTCATTCCATACATTTCGTCGTCTGAGGATAAGTTTTTGATAAGTTTTATTACCTCACTATGTTAATATATTATCCTTAAGCACGTCTATAATAATGCGATTGAAATCCATGATAAGATACGGAAATATATACTCACCCGATGAAACCTAGACTCTGACAAACCACTTGAGCGTCATTCATATCCCAGCCCTCGTCACACACGGTTCCCCACTGTCCATTCATGTAGACTTCTAATCGTCCTTCTTTTTCTGAACCTCCTCCAACGAGTCTGAATGGATATTCTAAAATAACGCATTTAACATATTCAATAGCGAATATGAACAAGGAAAGGAATTAATTATCTATCTACAACAATATTTGTTTCAGTTAAGATCTTTAAAGCACGTGTTAAATTCTGTTCTACTAGAGAGGCAACTCTTATTGCGCATTTACTCCTACATCTGGTGTGCCCAGAAGTCGGTGTTTGTCCTCTTAATTTTGTATCTTTTATGGTATTTATGAGAGGACTCACGGCAAACATGAAAGGTCAGCAGGGGATGATTACTCCTCCTAGATACCTGATCCCACCTCTGGAGTGTCCAGGGGTCCGTGTTTCTCCTATTCCTAATGATGTATTCTTTATGGGATTTACGAAATTGATCACAATTCGTTTTCGTCATTTTTCATTAATCAATGATCGTTATCTTTATTTGTTCATTTAAATCATGACTCATGTAAGTTTGGGTGCCAATACGAATTAAAAGAATAGCGTTTGACAATGTCTCCAATAGAAAGACGTACTCTGTTTGTTCGTCACCTGTCGAACACATAAGTTTACGTCTTCTTAACCTTGGTCAGTTTCTGAATCGAGGCGGGTTGTTGGTGGACAGGATAGTGTTGAAGAAGTTTCTACAGTCTCGTCTGGAGTCAACATTTCGCGAATTCTGTGGTAGTTATAACGGTCTAGTTTAGCAGTACAATCTTCTATTAGGTCAAATGTCTGTCTGCCATGTTTTATACCAATTATTAGGGCGCTATTGGTATGACATTAACATCTGCACGTTGCTTGAAGTATTTATTTATTTCTAAAGGGATACGTGAATACAATTATCAGCCAACTTGAAATATATGTCCTATTAATGTTTGAATCTTTCATAATAATAGGAAAATAGGTGTTGATTTGATGTTGAGCTTTCCAGAATAGAAGGATTGAAATAAACCTTTCCCAAATTATCTGTTTTGCTCGTTTAATTGTTTATTGTTTTCCGTCACACTCAACAATATTTCTGCTATCTGGTGGAGTTCAGTTTTTATTGGTGGAGGTGAGAACCCAGATACAATGTGACCGGGAAGAGAATTTTGTTTTCAGGAAAATGTTACACCGTGACAGAAAACCGAATATCTTACCATGAACGGTGAAATTGCATTCATTATTTTTGTCAGTTCTCGATTTCATTTCCTCATATGTGTTTCCTGCATAGATATCAAATTTTCTTAAGTATTCATCAGACTCTCGAATTCTCAACAGTGAAAACTGCTTCACCAAGTCTTCTGTGACAGCTTCCCTGTTCATATTATCCGTGAAAGGAAATTTCTCTAAGAATTCATGTTCATCTAGCAATGGTTGGCAGTCTACAGACACGAAGAAATTCAGGAGCGCAACTATCACAGCCCTGAAAATAGATGACACTGGATTACAGGATGAAATATCGCATATCTAACATACTAATATAGTTTAATATTCATCTTAATTATTTCATCATATAACAAAAATAACATCGTAAGCCATTCCATCCTATTTATTGGGATCTGATTGGCAGATAAGAGTATGATAGGTCAGTTTGATTTGTGTATGGTTGTGAATTATCTTGTGGGTTGTTTCATTGGCTTTGATGGTTTATAAGTAAAATTCGCGCCAATTCCACCGTAAGAGGAGAGCATTCCTACATGTGCTCAGTAATTATTTTTACTATTTAAGTGCAAAGTCGGTGTAGAAACTTAATTTCCCCCAAAGTATCTATTTTTTCGAGTTTACGATCATCCTCCAGAATAAGGAAAAAAAAACCCCTAAACCATCACTTTATATTTTTCTAAATACAAGACGGTTACATCTGTGAAGTTAGCTAAAATATATCATCATCATTATCATCAGCATCATTATTATTATCGTCATCATCATCATTATCATCAAATCATTTTTGCAGTTAACAGAAGTTCCTGGAATGTCTACAGCTTGAGAGACTTCTGATCATCAAAACTCAAATTGAAATTCCTCAATATTTGTGCTCTCTTAAATCGTCAGAGAGAGAGAGAGAGAGAGAGAGAGAGAGAGAGAGAGAGAGAGAGAGTCTTCCCATCAAAAGAAATTTATATACAGATAGAGGTCGTACTTATTACTTGAATTATTTTTTATTTCTATTACATTGCCATTTGTCGAATAGCAAATTTTCACAATTGCATAGCATTGAATTCAATGTTTGTGAAAAATTATATAAATATTACACAAATGCTTGGAGACCAAATGAAAAAGACTCAAGAACAGCATGTTAGTATTGGTGAGATTGGCGTCTTTTTTTTTAAGGATTGTTTGTTTGGTTTCAAAAACGTTAAACATCTTCGACTTCAACAAGAACCGTGCATTATTTCTGTTATCCTGACTGACGACGCGTTTCTCTCAATTGACAGGATACAGATAGCTGACACAGGCACATACGATTTCTGTTGTTTTCTTATCTCAAGTCCCCTTGCAGCTTCACTCATTTTTTGAATGTTGACGTACGTTAAACTATTGAATGGATTGCAAGAATTAGCAAATGTAATAAAGTGTAGCATTTATATCTTATAACACGCGGCATTCGGAATATAATAAAATAAAATATAATCGAGATTAAATCATAGTATCACACAAGTAATAAAATTCCTCAGTAAATCAAACTCACCATCAATGGAATGACAGACCACGTCCAACAAAGGGTATGAAACAAATCATTCAACATATGTCCCAGAGACACTTTGTAATCGCAAACAAGGTCATTATAGCGACCGTAAAATTTGCGAAATGATGACTTCAAACGAGATTCGTTATAACCCTGCAACATCAACTTTTTTTGTCAGTACTTGACCTCGCTTAAAAAAATTCTCATACACATGGCATGCTTTCGCGTATCGAATCAATTGGGAGATATACACACCATAAGCAGGCGAAAGTGGTATATTACTACATAGATATGGAAAGTTGATGATTGCAAAGTTGAAGTCATCGCGCTTGTCATATAATGTAGTTGTCAGTCTGCCATTAGAGTCAATATTAAGTAAAATATCCAAATATGAAGCAGACACGTCAGATTCTGTAGTGTCCTTTATTTCGAGTTCATCGGGATATATCGAATGGACATAATTATGAAAATTATGATTGTTGATTGATAAGACGTCATCGATATATCTATATGTATGGTTGAAGGACACGAGAAGTTTTTAGATTTATCCTGTAACAGTTTCTGAACAAAGTTCGCTTCACAAGAATATAAAAATAAGTCTGCCAATAAGGGAGCACAATTAGTGCCCGTGGGAATACCAATGGATTGTTAGGAAGACTTGGTTTCCAAACACTACGTAAATGTTATCTACAAGAAAGCCAAGCATACTCTTAATGTCTGCTTCAGAGCACTTGTGCGGGCTATCGGAGTGGTGTCTAACAAAATATGTACCTTGTTTTCCAATCACTAGAAATTTGTATTTTCGAGTGTCATTTTTGTTCAAAAAGCAATTATGTATTATCTGAAAAAGTCTAGATTTAAAACAAAACCCTGACACTTTAGATTTTCCAAAAGTTTCTAAGAGTTTTTGAGAATCCACATCTGATTGGCACAACTTCTGGAATATCTAGAGGAACAGTATTTCTGAATTGACTCTTTAATAGCTGTTAGCAGTTTAGTTAGTAATAAAGATAAAGGCTTGGTAGAGCACTTACTGCAACCAGGAATTATCTTTTTAAAGATTTTTATGCAATTTCGGAATCCAATAAAGATATGGTAATTCAAACTGATCCTGATTCTTAGGAATGTCGAAAGTATTTAAAACAGAAAGATGATTATGAAGAATTTTATCCTTTGTAAAATCCCTTCGAATATAGGTAGGATTCCTAGATGTTGAAGTAAATCCCAGTTCATTTGAAAGACATTTATAATAGTAACTTTTACAAACAAAGACAATGTTGTTACTTGCTTTGTCCGCTGGGACTAGCACAAATTTTTCATGTAGTCTAACGTAACTCATTCGTCACTTCAGCTTTCTTAAAAACAGAAAGATAAATAGTGCGCATTTCCCTCCCATCAAATGGTGAATGCGGGATTATAACAATTTTCGAATACTTTTGATCCACTCAGACAAAATGTCAAGTTCCTCTTCCTACGATTTCGTCCAACGTCTGGCATACTCTTCCACAGAATTCATGATAGCCATGAAATTATATCGCCATCTATATGAGCGAGGTTCTCGGAATTTAGGACAATGACGTTTAAGATCAATGGGTTTTAAAACTTTTATTCTGAAAGGTTACATACTACAGATATTTGTTTATAAAATAAATAAATATATAACTGTCGACAGGGGATACTTACTCCTCTTAGACACCTATTCCCACCTCTAGTATGTCCAGAGGTCCGTGTGTGCCCCTCTGTGATTTGTGAGGGTTTTTTTTCTGTAGGATATTGGTCGCTGTTTATTGTCTTAGCATTTTCATCGAAACTTAACATGATTGTCATTTTTAGACTTAATATCCTTTCCCCCTTATTTTATGTTTTCATGATTATTGATGGTAAACTTGAAAAAAAAAATCGATGGAATAAAATATTTCAATGAATTTACAACACAATTCTTAAAACGCGCTTATAAAAGTCATTAGAAACTTGATACATGTGTTGAAACAATACAAGAAAAACAATTGACGTTGACAGGATTCAAATCAAGAATTGAAAACAGCTCTCTACATAGTTCGTAGTATTATTTACTATAAAAACAGATATGAGTCTGAGCGGGTAAGTCCAACACGGAATACCTAACTACAGAATTGTGGATTCTGAGACAAAGTAATACGTTTAATTTTGAGACAGATCGTAAAAGTTTGAATTATCAGAAATTCTAGAATAAATGGTGGATACTTACGCAGCCATTGTAACATTCTGTAAATCTGGGATCGTTCTTCCTGTTCTTGATTTCGTTTCCTCATCTAAATTTAGCTCACACCGATTAAAATCATCTCCTCGCTCCTCTCCTTTATATTTATCTTGTCGCTATGGATCGAGAAGCTGATTTTAATTACATTGAATTTAGCTCACATAGTTCACAAGTGACATGTGATGTTATCCAACTAAACTCTTTACGACATAACTTTAGTATTAAAGAAGATAGTGAACAGCAATCAATATCATCAATCATGTAAGGAATACAAAATAAAAGCTGGACATACACAGATCCCTGTACATACCAAAAGTGGGATCAGGTACCTAGGAGGAGTAAGCATCCCCTGTCGACTAGTCAGCCGTATATCTTGATTAAGCAAACGGGGTAATCCACAGTCAGAATTGGTATGAAACACGGCAGACAGCATTTGACATAACGTTGAAAAACTTGATCGTTATAACCACCATAGAATTTACGAAATAATGACTTTAAACGAGATTGCAGAAATCCATGTAACATCAACTTGTTTGTCAGTAGCTTGCCCCAACATTGAATAGAAAAATGTTCTTTAAACTCCCCATGTGTAGCAAAACCTTTTGTCATTTACTTTGGGTTGAAAATATATTTTAAAAAGTTCATTTCAGGAACAGGGGCAAGTTGGTGTTGACATTTCTATTGAATAGAGATGTATTTTGGAATGAATATACCAGTAATGTTTCAGTGAATTTTGGATCTTTATTCCTAGGCTAGGATCCCATTATTATCATTATTATTACTACTACTACAAAGTATTTTTTTATATTACCTTGAATTATTTTAAAGCCCCAGTTAGTGTTTCTTTTCGTTGAAGCTGTTTGACGTACTTCAAGCTATTGATTGCCTTCTTCATTTTTGCATTATGAGAATCTTGTAGTCTCTGTCCCCTGTGTGTGTGGGGGGGGGGGGGGGTTGTGTTAAAGCGGAAGGAGATCTGCAATTGCTAGCATTGATAGGCTTTCTTTAGGAATAGCATCGCTCCAACTGCCCCAGATATTCAACATCAGTAATCAAACTTAAAATCTTCATCATCATTAACAATTCTTATTTTCATTCACATCTCTATTCGGTTGAAAATTTTTGCAGTTCAATCCGTTAAAGGTTGCATAATATATTCCGTGTGACCATTATCTGCGGTTGCCTTTTATCTATAAGTAACACACACGCGCACACGCACACACACACACACACACACACACACACACACATATATATATATATATATATATATATATATATATATATATATACTTTGTAATTTTTATGGACATTTCCTAGCCGCTAACTTCCTCAAAAACTGGACAAGAGCAGAAAATACTCGTGATACGATATTACTTTTGAAAGATGTAGTAGTTTAACTGCAACGGTGTGTGTCTATAAATTGAAGAACTCTTGCATTTTTGTCTGTATTTTGAATTTCCGTCCAATTCCTTTTGGTAAGTAGTTGATAACGGAACAACCATAGAACAGCACATGTCATACCATAAAAAAGAGAGAGTTCTTACAATTTGCTGGAAAATGTGATATTAAAAAATTAATATACATATATCCTAGTGAAGTCAAAATAAAGGACGCCAGAGTCCTCCATACCTGTTTCATACTTGGATGCTTTATTGAACATGGAAGCTGACAGTGGGATGACAGCATGGCTTTGTGGTGGGCAGGATGACTTTATTAAACATGGGTGTCACAGGAAAACTAACTGCATAATCTTATTACAAACAGCTTCCTCTTTGCCATTTTGTGATGCAATCCATTATTACCTGCATATGGTGTTCATGTCTCTCAACTGATTCTATACGCTAGAGCATGATCTGCGTATGAATTTTTGAATGGAGGCAGACTACTAACAAATAAGTTGAATGTTACAGGGGTTTCCACAATCCCGTTTGAAGTTAGCATTTTCCAAATTGTTAAGGCTAGTGAAAAGTTTTAAACCTATTGTGACCTCACGAAAATTTATTTTTCTGATTATAATTGGTCATTAGCATCAAACTCCTGATACTGTGAAAACCACCGGATCAAAGTTAAATTTACATTTGAAAATACAACAGTAAAACATGGGTGTAGGGAAAACCCTTAAAATGACTTATCGCGTAAAGCGAAGTAATTCATATGTCCCGTAGTTTCAACAAAATATTAGAAACTCATTGGTTATAACGAATTACGTTTAAAACAAATCGTTCCCAGTACTTTGCTATAAGCATGCTTTACTGTATATAGAAAATCATAATTAAGAACCCCAGGTCATATTTTACATAGGATTTTTTGAGATGTTTTTGCACTTAATCTTTAGCTATGTAGGTTTTTTCAGCTATAAATCTAAAGGTCATCAGTAAACGCATTAGAGTTTGTCAATGGCCGCGAGAGATCAAGGCTATCGGAAAATACAGATGTTTTGAGAATCTACTGATGGTGATTTGTCACACATTACAAGTTAATTAACTGATGGTAATGAATCCCCACACCAAAGTCTTAGTTCGTCGTACACCAGCATATCAATTTCAATTGATCGTAGTTCAAATGAAAACTGAACGGACAAGAATCACCAAGAAGCAACAAAACATAATATTCCTACACCAACTCTAAAATCGTAATCCTTTATGAACGTTGTTTCGTAGTAACTATCTCATGGGATTATACGCTACTGTTAATTTTAGCTAAAACATTAACTTGCATGAAAAAAGAACGAACAGTGATTAATCTCATAAATTCTTTAAAGAATACAAAATTAAGAGTAGGACAAACACGCATCCCTGGACACACCTGAGGTGGGATCAGATGCATATGATGAGTAACCATCCCCTATTGATTGGTCAATTTCCCCATTCTAAAGCCCAAAATCTGATATACTAGGAATCCTGCATATGAACAAGTACTGCCCTGGAGTTTATAGAATATTTATTGAATAGTTTAAAGCAAGCAAAACACAGTATTACTCAAAATATTTCACATAATTGAATGAGTCATTGATTATACAAAAGATCAAAAATGGCATTGTCTCTCTTGTTTATGTTTACATACCCTGGTGCTGTCATGTGTCACGTGTACCCCATACAATGACCTCTGCTACGTGTAACACGTTACGTGTACCTTTTACAATTTTGATTTTGACAAAGCGAGCAGTGAAGTGTGAAGGACAAGTCACCACTATTTTCTCTCCGTTCTTTGCTGGTCCTGCATAGTGTCCACAGCTATGTAGGTTAGATTGGGATCTTCCTACTTTAACATCTGCATCATGGAACTTGTAGCCTGAAATGGACGCATACAAAGGGAATAGATATAAGGCAACATTCGTATTCTCCAGTCTCATGAAGTTCACCTTGACGACTCCCTCAGTGATATACTTCAGTTGTTTTATGATACTGATACAAACATTGAAACAAGAATGAAACGATACAATGCTTACAACCTGGACCTGTGGGACCTAATCGTCATGTCGTTTGCTACCGTAAACTGGTTCTTGTGCAGGGGTCAATTATTCCATTTTATGATGAATATTCATGATTCCATTCGGAATTTATTAAGATTTTACATAAGATAAAAAGAAGCTGCTAAATGTACCCAGTGGGTGTGTATCAGTTCATAGAATTGAAAACCTTTTTGCATCGCAAAAAGAGAATCAGAAAACATTTACATAGTGAAAAATAAGAAGCGCTATAATAATATAACAAATGAAAGTAAACCAAATAAAAATTAACACGAGACAAAAATGTTACCAATTGTGTTTTGAAACATGAAGAACCCATAGTGTAGATGAAGAAAAAAGTGGACATTTTCTAATGTTGATAAATTACCACAGCAATCCGCTCTGTTGAAGATTTCAATCTGGTGCACTAGAAATGTGCCCCCAAGGTCTATCATGAGCCACGGTCTGCTTTCTCCTGTCGGATACGTCGTATGCATGAAGTCATTGAGGAATCCATTTACAGCGTTAGAGGGCTGGAATTTGCCATATCTAGTACTTGTTGTCACAAGTTTCCCCAATGCAACGTTGGTCATACAATTTGTAGACGGCAGCAAGTCTATGATATAAATAATTTTATTATGCCTCAAACAAACATGAAGAAATATTATTAGCTCAGGTTACGTTATGTGAAATGCTATGTGCAGCTATCTGAGCTTGGTGTGCCGTCACACTACAGGTATGAGAGCATATTGATTGATCGAAATGTTTATTTTTGTGACATAACGCAGCAATCAGTTAGATCCATTGTGCTGTTGTTTTTTAAGTTAACTGCTGATTCTACTGGATTGATGGCTTTATGGTGGGTTTTTTTGGGTTTTTTTTTTTTTTGTTTTTTTGTTTTTTTTGTTTCTTTAGAATTTCCTTAACATGATGATATTTAATCATCGTATCAACCACAGGGCGATCTTTGGTAGGAAAACTTCATTACAAGGTTTGTTACAGATAATATATGGAAATATGTTTGTGAACAAAAGCTCCTACCAAGTAAAGCGTTAAGATACCAAATATTTTGTCTCAGTAAACAAGAATTCACGACAATACAAACATTGAGAATTTCCTTCAGGAACTCCCCAAACTAGGACCTCTGACACGTGCAATACATTCCCTGTTCCTTTCACAATCTGGATTTTAACAAAGCGAGCAAATGTATGAGTGGGGCACCACATCACCATCCTTTCTCCGTTTCTTGCTGATCCCGAATAATGGCCGCAGATTTGTAGGTTACCCAGGGATTGTCCTACAGTCACTTGAGCATCATGAAATTTAGAACCTGAGGCAAAAATAGACAAGGTATTGTATTCTATTTATATCTCTTTATCATACCCTTTTTATTCATCGCACTCGTCAAAGATTAAAAACGAATGCGACAAAACAATCATATATTATGTTAATTTGAGAACACACGGAGTAAAACATATTCTCGTGATATTTATTAAACTAATTTATTATACACTTCTCAAATAATATGGAATTACCACAGCAATCCGCTCTGTTGAAGATTTCAATCTGGTGGACTAGAAATGTGCCCCCAAGGTCTATCATGAGCCACGGTCTGCTCTCTCCTGTCGGGTACGTCGTATGCATGAAGTCATTGAGGAATCCATTTACAGCGTTTGATGGCTTAAAGTTGCTGTATGTTGAACTC
Source organism: Ostrea denselamellosa (assembly GCA_024699665.1). Lineage (NCBI taxonomy): Eukaryota > Metazoa > Mollusca > Bivalvia > Ostreida > Ostreidae > Ostrea > Ostrea denselamellosa. The sequence goes on along the minus strand of JAMZEH010000006.1, from coordinate 3,343,375 downwards.
ACCGACACTGATTTACCAAGAGCAACATTTGCCACGCATTTTGAAAGGGAGGAAAAGCCTTGAGAGAAAAGATTAAGATAAAGAGTGGTTTAGTTAATTATATGTCTACAGTATCTCAGTTCAGTTATTTTTATTATTTGAAATTTAATATTTATTTAACTGTAGATAATTCTTATTCACTCACGATTCACGAGTCATAATATCAGGATACAAACAACATTAAATCTCTTTACTGATGATATTTGTATTTGTTTGTTTGTTTTACGTTCCATCAAAAACTGTTTCACCGATATTGTGACGTCACCAGCTGTAGGTGTAGTACCACACGTTTAGACTTATGCTCGTCGCTCAGACAGTAGCAGTGAGTGTTCTTTGACATGCCAACGTCTGTCGCTACATAGGACTTCAGTTTCTAAGATAATATCCGAAAGACCCGTGATTCTCGCTTCTAAATGCCGAGCGTTTGGCGAAGGAGCAATCACTACCTATGCTTGACGCGGCCATGACACCAGCTGGACTCGACCTCACGACCTCCTGGTAACGAAGAGAACGTTCTACCACTTAGGTACCAGGACTGGAGTGATGATAGTGAACTGATGAAAAACTAATAAAGCTAAAAAATTTCGTGTTTTACTTTTTATGTCACCCGAGTCACTCACTAAATACATAGTCATATAGAGCATAAATACCTCTACTAAAATTGTAAATTTCATTATCTCTGGGGTAGAGATTCTGACTCCAGGCGGGACCAAACTTGGCATGTAGTGTTTATGTGTAAAATATTTAAATAACAGCTTTTCTAATACTATTGATACTAACTTAAATTTAAATTTCTTGATTCCAGAGATTTTGGTTCTAGGTAGGTGTCAAAATGGTCATAGTGAGAAGATGCCTTTATAATTTGTAAAACGTCTTAATTTTATCGATAATGTATAAAAAAAAACTTCATACATATGTAGAAGAAAAAAGCAGAAAGGGGTGTACCAACACTGACTTTCGTAACCCCAGACGTGTTATTATACACGGGTGTTTGTTGGCCGGATTGCTATATAATGTTGGTACATTTGATTGGGCCAACACCGGTACACTATTTAGGTGGTAATTTCTAACGTCATGATGAGTGTAAGAAAGTCCAATATTTTATAACATTACTGATAACTACATAATTCCGGGGGACAAAATTCCTACAAATTATAATCCCCATAAATTATTTGTAGACTTTTACCTTTTGTATTAGAAATGCAAGTGTCTGCAATAAAACAACACATGAAAATCCACCACCTCTTCATACTGGTTGTCGTGAATGGTAACACGTAACACGTAAAAGTATGAGTATAAATAGGGAAAAAGAAGCACCTGTTGCATACATTTGATGGACAGATTTCGTGTTGTAATGATCCAATGTATTTTATAGATATGGCTACTAGCACAGTGAAAATATTTGCAACCCTTCATTCCTCGATTGATAATAAACTGCGCACTGTTCCATTGTGTTTATTTATTTGTCATTATAAGCAGAAACATGTTCAACACTTTACACGACCATTTCTCACGATAAATTAAAGACCAGATATTTTGAAAATATAGTTGCTTCTTCATCAATAATAGAAAAAGGAAATGCTCATATTTAGTGATCAGTCATTCAAAATCCACTTTCTTAAACACCACTCTGATTCTAAGCACACGTACTCTGAAGTTGATACTAAAAGATGCTGGTGGTCAGGTCATCCAAGAGTCTGTTGGAATTCCCATGGGCACGAATTATAGTCCTTCGTTAGATGGCCTGTTTTTATATTCTTATGAGGCAGAATTCATTCAGAAGCTTCTTTATAAGAAGAAAAAATCTCTAGTTGTGCCCTGTAACTGGACAAATTTTTATCTATTAACAATAATAATTTTTATTCAAAGGTCGATTCAATATATCCCAATGAACTCGTGTTGTGTAATATGTTTGTATTAACACCTGTGACCTAGACTTTTTCTAGATGTTAGAAGATTCGCAATTCAGTATAAAGATGAACAAACACTTGTTTCGTTGCATAAATTACGTAACTGTGTTTTTCATGTTCCGAAGACTTTATTTGTAGTATAAATACATTGTGATTGATTGATTGATTGATTGATTATTTATTGCTTTCCGCCACACTCAACAATATTTCAGTTATCTGGTGGCGTCCAGTTTTTGTTGGTAGAGGAGAGAACCCAGATACAATGTACCTGGGAAGAGACCACCAACCTTCCGCAAGTAAACTGGCAAACTTGCTCACATAACACCGCGGCCGAGATTCGAACACGCGTCGACAGAGGTGAGAGGCTTTGCGATTTTGAGCCCGATGCTCTAACCACTCAGCCACGGAGGCCCCTTAAATACATTGTGAATTCTATGATATTAAGCTCTAGTAGATAAGCATTGGTGATTAAAAATATTTTGGATATTTCTGGGAGACGTCAGAACTTACTTTTGACGATTTATTAGTTTTGTTGGTGAATTCAGCTCGGCATCCAAACCCGCAAAAGACATTCTTGTACACCTAAGTTGGTTTTTGTTATAATCACATTTTTCTTTCAATAATTGTAAATAGATTGCGTTAATTTTTTGAATTGTCTTTGTGACTGAATTCTGCTGAGTAATCAAAGGTTATTTTGGCCCATGACACTGATACAACATAATCTGTCACATCTGCTTCGTACTTAGGTAATTTATTGAACATAGATTGGATGTTAACCGCAAGCTAACGACTTAACTTTATGACAAATGGGATCATGTCATCTTCTTCATCGTCAACTTCCAGTATCTATGTCGTAATATTCCATTATCACCTGCATATGTTGTTTATATCGCTAAACAGATTTGATACGCAAGAGCTTGTTCTGCGTATGATCCGGTTTTAAAGTAGGCCGGTTACTGACAACCAAGTTGATGTTGCAGCGGCTTCAACAATCTCGTTTAAAGTTAGCATTTCGCAAATTTTATGGTCGTCATAACGATCTAGTTTGCCAATACAACCTTTTATTGGGTCAAATGGTTTCTGATGTATTCATACAAGTTGTTAAGCCTTTACACACCGCTTTTAACTACGGATTATGCCGTTTACCTGATCAGAATATAGAACTCCCGGCGAGTGTGATCGGTTAGCATGGGATGCTTACTCCTCCGAGGCACCTGATCTCACCTCTGGTATATCCAGAGGTCCGTGTTGGCCCTTCTCTTATTTTTGTACTCTTTATAAGAGTTATGAGATTGATTACTGTTCGTTATCTTCACTTTCTCATGAAATATAATTGTAATGCTTTGAGTGGTCTGCCCTTGAATAAAAAATTGAAATAATTTTACAGATTTTAATCGAGTTATTTGCTAGTCTAGTGGTATCTATTTATGAAAACTTTGATATCTCTGTCACATTAGAGTTACCGTTACACACACTTCAGACATAATATGACAATGGCGTTAGAAGACTGATACTCGATAGTAAAAATGGCACTAATGACTTCGTTATACAGAGTTTACTGAGCAATGCTTGTCAAACATTATCTCTGATTTGTACATATGATCCTCAATACTAGAAATTAAATTGTCACATACTGCATGTGAAATTGATTTTTTGATTCAGAGCCTTCAGGTGATTTTTCCTAATTAGCATAAAGGATAAACATGTGAATGTATTCTAATTTTAAAAAAATGAATTAAATTATTTCGTCAATTGATTTCTAAAGAGAGCTAGTAATGTACTCAAGTTTCCAAACACCCGAACAAGAACTGCTAGAGTACCATAATACTGGAAATATGAAATTCTTAAAATAAACCAGTTAGAGTTCAGGTCGCATCCCTGTTCGTGAAAATTTGAAGATAATGAACAGTGATCAACATCAAACTCCGATAAAGAATAAAAAATGAAGAATTTGGCAAACACTGATCCCTGGACATTTTTGTGATTACAAAGTGTCTCTGGGACATATGTTGAATGATTTGTTTTATACCCTTTGTTAGACTGTCATTTTTGATACTAACATTGACTACGGAAAATCCTGTTTACCTAATTTCGACTAAGGACTGACGGCGGGTGTGACCGGTCAGTAGAGGATGCTTACTCCTCCATGGCACCTGATCCTACCTTCGCTTTATCGGAGGTCCGTGTTGCCCTACACTCGAACTTGTATATGTCTTGGGGATTTATGATTTCGATTTACACCTTGTTTACTTCGCCATTCGATATACAAACCAGAGATGGGATCAAGTCCTAGAGGAGTAAGTCTTCCCTATTAAGCGGTCACACTCGCCATAAACCCTATATCTTGATCAGGTAAACGGAGTGATCCGTAGTCAGAATCCAATTGTAGAATCAATTGTTAAGCCGTTCTTGACATATTGATTTTAACTATGGACTACTCTGTTTATCTGATCAATATATAGGGCTCACGGTAGGTGTGACCGGTCGGCAGGGGAAGCTTACTCCTCTTTGGCATCTAATCCCATCTCCGGTATATCCAGGGGTCCGTATTTGACATTGCTCTTAATTTTCTATTCCTTACACGAGATTCATCACTGTTTATTATCTTCACCTTTTCATGATGTTGTAATGAAGTCAGTATAATGTTGAATACAGTATGGTGTTGTATTCAGTATAGTGTTGTATTCAGTATAGTGTTGTATTTAGTATAGTGTTGTATTGTTGTATTCAGTATAATGTTGTATTCAGTATAGTGTTGTTGTGTTATATTCAGTATAGTGTTGTATTTAGAATAGAGTTGTATTCAGTATAGTGTTGTATTGTTGTATTCAGTATAGTGTTGTATTGTTGTATTCAGTATAGTGTTGTATTGTTGTATTCAGTATAGTGTTGTAGTGTTGTATTCAGTATAGTGTTGTATTCAGTATAGTGTTGTAGTGTTGTATTCAGTATAATGTTGTAGTGTTGTATTCAGTAGAGTATTGTATTCAGTATAGTGTTGTTGTGTTGTATTCAGTATAGTGTTGTATTCAGTGTAGTGTTGTTGTGTTGTATTCAGTATAGTGTTGTATTCAGTGTAGTGTTGTATTCATGTAATGTTGCATTCAGTATAGTGTTGTTGTGTTGTATTCAGTATAGTGTTGTATTTAGTATAGTGTTGTTGTGTTGTATTTAGTATAGTGTTGTTGTGTTGTATTCAGTAAAGTGTTGTATTCAGTATAGTGTTGTTGTGTTGTATTCAGTATAGTGTTGTATTCAGTAAAGTGTTGTTGTGTTGTATTTAGTATAGTGTTGTATTTAGTATAGTGTTGTATTTAGTATAGTGTTGTATTTAGTATAGTGTTGTATTTAGTATAGTGTTGTATTCAGTATAGTGTTGTATTGTTGTATTCAGTATAGTGTTGTAGTGTTGTATTTAGTATAGTGTTGTATTCAGTATAGTGTTGTTGTGTAGTATTCAGTATAGTGTTGTATTGTTGTATTCAGTATAGTGTTGTAGTGTTGTATTCAGTGTAGTGTTGTATTTAGTATAGTGTTGTTGTGTTGTATTAAGTATAGTGTTGTTGTGTTGTATTTAGTATAGTGTTGTTGTGTTGTATTCAGTATAGTGTTGTATTCAGTATAGTGTTGTAGTGTTGTATTCAGTATAATGTTGTAGTGTTGTATTCAGTAGAGTATTGTATTCAGTATAGTGTTGTATTCAGTGTAGTGTTGTATTCATGTAGTGTTGCATTCAGTATAGTGTTGTTGTGTTGTATTCAGTATAGTGTTGTATTTAGTATAGTGTTGTTGTGTTGTATTCAGTAAAGTGTTGTTGTGTTGTATTTAGTATAGTGTTGTATTTAGTATAGTGTTGTATTTAGTATAGTGTTGTATTTAGTATAGTGTTGTATTTAGTATAGTGTTGTATTTAGTATAGTGTTGTATTTAGTATAGTGTTGTATTTAGTATAGTGTTGTATTCAGTATAGTGTTGTATTCAGTATAGTGTTGTATTGTTGTATTCAGTATAATGTTGTAGTGTTGTATTCAGTGTAGTGTTGTATTCAGTATAGTGTTGTTGTGTTGTATTCAGTATAGCGTTGTAGTGTTGTATTTAGTATAGTGTTGTTGTGTTGTATTCAGTATAGCGTTGTAGTGTTGTATTTAGTATAGTGTTGTTGTGTTGTATTCAGTGTAGTGTTGTATTCAGTATAGTGTTGTTGTGTTGTATTCAGTATAGCGTTGTAGTGTTGTATTTAGTATAGTGTTGTTGTGTTGTATTCAGTATAGTGTTGTATTTAGTATAGTGTTGTTGTGTTGTATTCAGTATAGTGTTGTATTTAGTATAGTGTTGTTGTGTTGTATTCAGTATAGTGTTGTATTTAGTATAGTGTTGTTGTGTTGTATTCAGTATAGTGTTGTATTCAGTGTAGTGTTGTATTCATGTAGTGTTGCATTCAGTATAGTGTGGTTGTGTTGTATTTAGTAAAGTGTTGTTGTGTTGTATTTAGTAGTGTTGTATTCAGTACAATGTTGTGTTCAGTATAGATTGATTGATTATATATTGTTTAACGTCCAGCTCGAGAATTTTTCACTCGTATGGAGACATCACCATTGCCGTTGAAGGGCTGCAAAATTTAGGCCTGTGCTCGGCGCTTAGGGCCTTTGAGCAGGGGGGGGGGGGGTCTTTATCGTGCCACACCTTTACAAATTGACTAAATTGAATACACAACATCATAATCATGCATTAAATATTACTCAAATAGATATAATAGTAGATAAGAAGATTTTCTAATATTTAATACATTTTCACTATAAGGCCACATTGGACCCACCCCTGAGTCTGAACCCACGACCCAGGAGTCAGGAATTTCACAAGTTAGCTAGAGAGCTTCATAGACATCATAATCATGCATTTAGTTTTTCTCAAATTTATGTGGGAGAAGAGATTTTCTAAGATTTAATACTTGTTCACTATATGGCTATATTGACCCCGCCCTAGAGTCTGAACCCCTGACGAATTTCACAATTTGGGTAAAAAGCTTCATGGACATCATTATCATAAATATAGTTTTACTCAAATATACATGGAACTAGGGAAGAAGACTTTATAAGATTTAATACAGTTTCACTACATGGCATATTAGTCACACCCTAGGGCCTTAACCTCTGACCCAGGGGCCATGAATATCACAGCTGTGATAGAGGGCTTCATGGACATCATAACCATGCATTTAGGTTTTCTCCCACATATTTGGGAGTAGGGAAGATTTTTGAAAATATAGCCCTTTTTAGCATATTTGTCTCTGCCCACAAGGCGCCAAGGGTAGCAAGTCATAAATGTGACAATTTACATTCTTCATATTCTAGAAATTCTTCACATCAAAAACTGGTAACAATGGCCTTGCAGTTTTCAAAAAGTTGAAAATGTAAAATTGATAACGGACGACGCCGAACTAAGACTTTAGTGCCTCAAGTGACCTAAAAATGGTCGCGGTATGAATTCAAAGTCAGCAAACATAACAAGGTTGTATAGCTCCAGATCGTTAAGGTTTAATCCGTTAAAATCATCTCTTACAAGTGATGAGAAGATGGACAGGGCAAAAAGGTAGGGGGAGAAAGGCACGGAAGAGAAGACGGTGAGAGGAGGGACGGAAGAGAAGATAGAGGAGGGACGGAAGAGAAGACGGTGAGAGGAGAGACGGAAGAGAAGACGGTGAGAGGAGAGGCGGAAGTGAAGACGGTGAGAGGAGAGACGGAAGAGAAGACGGTGAGAGGAGGTACGGAAGAGAAGACGATGAGAGGAGGGGCGGAAGTAGAATGGGGGAAAGGAGAGGTCAACCCCCAGTGCAACCTTTAACAATGAAAGCCGAGTTATTTATTTATTTTTTATCATCTCTTATAGAAATGATTAAACAATCAGCCTTTTACAAGGTTATCTCGGGTAAGGATATTCTGAACTGATATACTCAGAGGCCAGGGGTAGACAAATAACACTGCCCTACGCCCGGGGCAACCATATTTTAGTGTCGGGCAGGTAAAATTACACGAAGGGTTAATTTTTAAAGTAAAATAAAAATATATGATATCAATACCACATGTAAATGCGTTAACAATGTCGATCGCCGATATATCGAAAGTATGTCAGCTTTCTGACGGTGATTTAAAATGCATAGTGAGAAATGACACGATCACTAAAACGCTTCAATGTACAGAGAAGTTAAAATTTATTGGAAAGCGTGGAATCTACTTAGACGCAATGTCAAGGTGAACAAGTTTGGATATAAATAGAAATAACAACTATCAGCCGTCTATATCTACAAAGCATGCAAAGTATGGCATAAAGAAGAGAATCCAAGATATCTTAGATTATGGCAGGAAATTTGGTAGATGCTTTATTACGATGAGCAAACAGAAATATATTGAATAAATTGATTTAATAAAATACAATAAGATAAATAATTTGAAATAGTTTTATTTATATATTTTTTAATTTAAGGTGGGGCAAGTAAATGTTGTAGGGCAAGTGAATTTGGCGTTTCTTCCTGTCCTTAGGCAAGTACTTCAAAAATCTATTTTGTCCCAGCTCAGAGAACAATAAGGATCATAGCAAATGTATTGGCTTCAAGATGGAGGGCTGACAGCGGGTGTAACCGGTCAACAGGGAATGCTTATTCCTCTAAGGCACCTGAACCCACCTTTGGTGCGTCCAGGCGTCCTGCTTTTAATTTTGTATTCTTTGTAAGAGTTATGAATTATTACACGTGTAGCTAAATGTTGATACTAACATGAGCAAAGTAGTCCAACGAATAACATGAATAAATAAAGTATTGCTGAATAGCTGCTAGCGATTAAATTGCATGTAAAATCTAAATAGAATATTATGGATATGGGGCTACCAATATTCTTTCTTGTCTATAACTATAAGTTGAAAATGAAGACGACCAGAATTCTTTCATAATGATCTGGCAAGTTGACACAATGATCTGGCAAGTTGACACAATGATGTGACAAGTCGACACAATGATCTGACAAGTCGGCATAATGATCTTTTTGTCGACTGGTCAGCTGATTATGTTGATTTTTATATAATTACATTTATGTCGACTTGTTAGATCGTTATGTTGCCTTGTGAGATATGATGTCAACAAACTGCATTAGCATTTAAGAATTAAAATAGAATGAAAAAATATGAACGAGCTTTTTTTCCTGATATGATCATTTGACAAGTCGACATAATTAACTAGCAAGTCTACATATTAATTATCTGACAAGTGATGGCAGAAAAATCTGCCATACTTATGGGCATTTATATTCAATATAAAAAAAATAAAATATTAAACCTATAGCATTTTGAAAGACAACTATTTATTTTTACTCTATTCAAGCGATAACATACGCACTTACCTGAGTTGAATCAAATTATAGATAAATTCCAAGAGCGGATCTAGTGTGTGTGTGTGTGTGTGTGTGTGTGTGTGTGTGTGGACTCCCTCCCCCTGGAATTTCCAACTGAAAGAAAATATAATCATTTTTCACACTGGCATCGCGTTTAATATTGCTTCATCAACTCTCTCGATCGACTTTATTCGCTCACTGGGGACGATTTCAAAATTCAAGGTCATAATATGATAAGAAAATTACCGTACCGCAATTTTGGGTGCAGATTTGGCGTAGTCTACTACCTGTAAAATCGTGGAAATTCCGGAGGCTTCATCCTGGAACTAGGTCCCAGATCCCCCCCCCCCCGATGAAAAAAACTGGATCCGCGCCTGAATTCCAAAGAGCCTATCTAAACTGTGAGGATGATAGCCCTGTGTCTATACATACACTGCAATGTCATAGGTTGGCCCTCCATCAACCGATAGATACCGAGAGGTGCCGATGGGTAACCAGATAAGAGGTAAAAAATGCCGTCCCGATTGTATCTGTTGATCATCAGGACAGTGGACAGATTCGTCCCTCCCAGACTACAACCTTTGTGGAACCATGAGATCGGTAAGTACACGTGCTTTTTAATCATGAAATTGGTCATTTGTATTTATAGGTTGTCGTTCTATATTTAAGGGTGGCAAATCAGCTGGGTTTTTTTGTTTTCGAGAAATGAAGTGCATAAAAATACAATAAAATTATACAATAGTAATAATAAAGAGATGTCGTAGATTTTGGATATGACAGCAATGCATTTATTCAATTTATTTTACAGGTCCTAAAACTATCTTCTTTTGGGCTCCACTCGTGAAATGGGTAAATATTTACATTTTTATCAACAAATCGACATCATACAAATTTAAGATTACCTTTAATTCAAACCGGAAAGTTTTGGTAGCTTTCTCGGTATTTTAAAAAAAGGTTCAGAACTAGAACAGCGCAGTATTTAATCGTAATATGTGCGTATGATAAGTTTTCATCGTAGTTCGGAGAATATGGACTATCATTTAATCATTAAATGGCTCTGCTTTCAACTTACATTGATTTTAAACATGCACGTTTTTAATCAAACTTGGTTTAAAGTTTCGTCAAAAACAACGAAATTTGTATCTAATCAAAAGAGTAAACACCAATTTAATATGAATTTAAATTTGAATTCTGAATATCTTCTCCCCCCCCCCCCCCCCCCCCCCCCCCGGATATCATACAGAGATATGATTTTTTAAAACCTTGATAAACTGAATATCGTTTTAACATTGAAGTAAATTTGATCACAAATGTAAAATAGTTATATATCTTTCAAAAGGTTATTTCAAATATAATACATAGAGGGACAATTTTTTGTTTATGATGTTATGCTACGGCACACGGAGTTGTGGAACTGTAGCTCTCTGGGGAAATGAATAGACCATTTCCAATGTTTTCCTGGAACGTCACAGCTCTAAAACTTCGGGTGCGTGAAAACGTGGAGCAAAAACGAACGTGAAAAGTCCTAAATTATAGATTATTTCCAGTAACATAATACTTATAAATCGATTGAAAGTCTTATTTATTTCAATAATCATGAAAATATTATCATTAAAAGTTATAGGCAATCTGTTATTTAGATAAAGATGCATTTGTTTGTTGTGATAATTCCAGATTTTGGTCGGGGCGGGTATAGGAGATCTGACGAGGCCTGTAGAAAACATCAGTCTCTTCCAATCCTCATCTATGTTATCAGGTCAGTACTCCCACCCCGACTCTAAACTATCCCGACCCAGCACCCCGACTCTAAACTACCCCGACCCAGCACCCCGACTCTAAACTACCCCGACCCAGCACCCCGACTCTAAACTACCCCGACCCAGCACTCCGACTCTAGACTACCCCGACCCAGCACCCCGACGCTAAACTACCCCGACCCAGCACCCTGACTCTAATTATCCCGACCCAGCACTCCGACTCTAAACTATCCCGACTCAGCACCCCAACTCTAAATTATCCCGACTCAACTCCCCGACTCTAAACTACCCCGACCCAGCACCCCAACTCTAAACTATCCCGACCCAGCGCCCCGACTCTAAACTATCCCGACTCATCACCCGTCTCTAAACTACCCCGACCCAGCACCCCGACTCTAAATTATCCCGACCAAGCACTCCGACTCTAAACGATCCCGACCCATGACCCCGACTCTAAACTATCCGATGTACTGGCATTGCAAACCAATTTTTTTTTTATCAATGGAGAATTGCTTGTGCATATTATTGCAGAAGCTGCGATACTGTATTAATGGAATCATGACAGAAATTTATCTTCCATTTAAAAATATTTGAGAAATGATTTTTTTCTATTTCTTTAAATTTCATTGAAAACTACTATCACGAAAAACTATTTATTAAAATCCTCGATGAAAAATGTAGGTCAAAATCGTATATTATTTGATTTCTTTAAACTTTGAATTTAAGTGAAGCGAGACAAGTCATTCGAACACCACGTTTTCTAAGATTTACGCCAAGTTGGACAATATGAATTGGCAGATCATATTACACAACCAAAATATGAAATGTTACTTTTATTTATCGGATATCTCCCGTGGTGATTCAGTTAGAAAGTGCTCTCGATGATGTTAAACGATGTACACTAAATCACCGGATACCTTGATCCAGGTCTTTTATCTATCCAATTCCAAACGTCTGTGGAGAAAAAAAAATGCCATATACAGCTATGTATGCCTGACCCCAGGAACTCCCCTGGGGCATTCCCCACCGACGCATTACCGTCACTCCTTCCTGTCCCTGTGCTTTATTTTCTGATTCCCCCTTACACACTTATTTGACTTCTAGTCCCGTGGGGATTCGGGTTAGAATAGGTCCTCAGTACCCTTTGTTTGTCGTAAGAGGCGACTAAATGGGGTCGGTGCTTTCAATGAGATCGTAAAAACTGGGGCCCCGTGTCACAGCAGGTGTGGCACGATAAAGATCCCTCCCTGCTCAAAGGCCATAAGCACCAAGCATAGCCCTAAATGTTGCAGCCCTTCACCGGTAACGGTGACGTCTCCATGTGAGTGAAAGATTCTCGAGCGGGACGTTAAACAATATACAACCAATCAATCAATTCAACGCTTAACTATTTATAATTTTTTTGTGTCTTGCAGGTTATATTTGGACCAGGTGGTGTTTCATCATTCAGCCCAAGAACTTGAACCTCGCTTTGATAAACTTTCTGGTGGCAGTTAATGGAACCATTCAGTGTGTCCGGGTTTACCGGTGGGTCTCTTCAACTTTTTGTCCGGGTTTACCGGTGGGTCTCTTCAACTTTTGTTCGGTTTACCGGTGGGTGTCTTCAACTTTTGTTCGAGTTTACCGGTGGGTCTCTTCAACTTTTGTTCGGTTTACCGGTGGGTCTCTTCAACTTTTGTCCGGGTTTACCGGTGGGTGTCTTCAACTTTTGTTCGGTTTACCGAGCCAAAGATTCAGCTATACATGTAGAAAATTGAATACGCTAGTTCATTGAATTTACTAGAGATTTAGCATTGGATGTGGGCACAGAAAATAATATCTCTTGGGTTCGAATTTATTATTGAAAGAGCAATTAATAGTGAGAGTCACGAATCTTTCGGATATGACCTTCAAAACGAAGGTTCCGTGTTGCGGCAGGCGTTGGCGCGTTATTTTTACAGAACCCTCACTGTTACGGCCCTGCGCGCTAAGATATCGGTCTAAATTTACAGATTTTGACTCCGTATGAGTCTCAATACGATCGAAAAAAAAGTCTTGAAGGCATGTAAAACTACAACAAGCAATTCTCCTTATACTAATATTAGACTTGTTATATTTTAGATACAAAAAGTCGGTTGGAAAACCACTGTCGTTTTGGGACTAGTTCAAAGCTGGAATCCAAATCTCCCAGAGTTGTTTGAGACAAATCAACGTCATATCCGGATCCAAATCTTGTACAGCTGTATATAAATCAAATGCATCATATCCAGATGTCTGTTTCAGTCTTTGCTTGTTCTTTATGTCTTAGAATACTACACGTTAGTCAACAGCCCAAGCACTACTTGAAAGTATTCACCCAATACGTCATCATTGAATAGATTTATTGCTTCATTCACTCGTTTGTCACTGACTGTTGTCCCATTCCGCTAAATGTTGGTCAACTGAAATGTTTACATCAGTGTGAGGTCACCGATGTTCCTCCAGGTCTTATATAATGTGGATCGTCACCACAACATCTCCTTTAACAGTTCGTTAAAATATCTCCATGAAGTATGAGTTTATCACGGAAAGAATATTACAAGCTCTCAATTAGTGTGTGTGTGTGTGTGAGTGTGTGTGGTGTGGTGTGTGTGTCTGTGTGTGAGTGTGTGTGGTGTGGTGTGTGTCTGTGTGTGTGAGTGTGTGTGGTGTGGTGTGTGTGTCTGTGTGTATGGGGGGGATAATAGTAATAAATAATATTAAAAAGTGTATTGTTTGCAAATAAAAGATTTCAGAGTCCTGCTAAAATGCATTAAGGAGTAATTAAGTGAAATTTTGGTGTAGCTATCCACCATAAAAAGTTTTTGTTTTGCATATTTTTGAAAAGTCTGGGATCTTCGCAGGGTAAATATCTCTGATTACCTCTACATGTAATCGTAAAGGTAGAAAACTTTACATACATGACGCTCAAGTTTGCCGATGAAAAAACAACAATCCAAATGATACAAAATTCTATTGTATATTCTAATATATTTATACATAATCGATCTACATTACTGCCAAAGTTCATTCCGAAATTCCGTGTACATCTTTAGATATGCAAACATGAATTTTTGAAAAATGCGTGCTATTCTTTGATCGAATTTTTAATTCAATTATATTTTGATATCACCAAACATACTGGTATCTAGGCCTACACCAAGTCAACATAAACGAAATGGACCATACGCTACCGACAAAATATGACAAAATAAACAGCTAGCTAAAATGAATTAATTGCAAAATTTAAATTATGATTGAGTACTAAATATATTAATACACAAGATCATTTAGAAGGACAGCTGAATCGAATATCGTTAACTTCAGTGGTTGGCATAGGATGCATTGATTGATGAGCAGTAAGCTATGTTCAGCATATATCGACAGTGATCAGTTGTGTGTGTGTGTGTGTGTGTGTGTGTGTGTGTGTGTGTATGTATGTGTATGTGTGTATGTTCAGCATATATCGACAGTGATCAGTTGTGTGTGTATGTGTGTATGTTCAGCATATATCGACAGTGATCAGTTGTGTGTGTGTGTATAATATATATATATATATATATATATATATATATATATATATATATATATATATCAACACAAAAAAAATTTGGGTGGACAATGGAACTGAAACCTGTTAACATAAAGTGATTGACATGATATGTATTGGTATATCTATAAGTACAACAGTTGTAATATTAGCAGCAATGACAGACGTTTAGGCTGTTTTTCTTCGCCATGTCAGAGCGTAACATAACGCAGTCATGTAAGAAATCAGAAAGACGTCCACGCTGCACATGATCAGGAATTCGTAGCTTCATACAGTGCCGGACAATACTTTCATTAATATCAACATTACGCAGGGCAGGCTCAAATTTTAATGGCAATAATTGATATATAGGACAGTTATAAATAAAATGAGATTCATTGTCCACAAGAGTATTGCTGGTATGACCAAAAAAAAAAAAAAACAAACAAAACAAAACAAAAACAAAAAAAAAAAAAACAACAACAAAAAACAAAAACAAAAACAAAACAAAAAAAAAAACAAAAACAAAACAAAACCAAAAAAAAAAAAAAACAACCCCCCCCCCCAAAAAAAAAAGACGAGTATATTTTGGGTTTGGTGGCTTTTGATATCTGCCAGTTTCACCTTCAAGGGAATGTGTACTTATCTTAACTTGGCGATGGTCTGGTTGATATTTGGATTGGGAAGTAATACTGCAATTCATAGTTACCTGTATTAATTATTTGATTATAAAACAATAATTTTCCTATGTTGTTTATTTTGATATTTTGTAATTCGGTATTTACATCTTTCGAGTAGAAATTAAGCAAAAGTATTGCTGAATAGATTTTTTTTTTAAGTTGAATTTTGAATTAATTCTCTGTTTTTATAATTTACATATTGATTTTTGCCATGATTTCTTTTATGTAGAATTTTACCATTTTAGCTGTATATACTATTACGGAACTGTAGTATGTTTAGCGGCACCCTAGTTAGCTATTAACGTGTAAAATGCATGTACAGCGACATTAAACGCTAAATTAAAATTTTCTTATTTCCCCAATTTTTTTTTTTTTTTACCAACTCCGAAAACCCCCCGGACTCAAAAATTGTATTTGACCATTTCTCTCCCATTTTTTTTTTTCTTTCTTTTTTCTTTTCAGAATAACTTTTGTGTATCCTCTGCTACTAGGTAAAAGAGATCTGATCGATTAATATATAGCCCCCCCCCCCAGGATATGTTAAACTTATAAAGATTTTTGAAGATTGTGAGAATATCATTAATGCAAGTAACTACAGCATTCTTCTTTTCGTTTTCTCAATTTCTTAGTAATTAATCTCATTTTCTTCACAATTAAGGATACTTGTTACAAACAATCACCCACCCCACCCCCTTACCCACCCCAAAAATAGAGGGGGAAAAAACCCATCAGATTGAAGACTACATCTACAGTTTTGATATTTTTATTAGTAAAACCATATGGCGATGTAATTTTTATATGATTTCTTAAGTAGATTCCGACACAGCGTACCTAGGTAGCATTCTTCAATATTTGATGTTTTATTTCTTTCGTATTTACTCTCATTTTTTCAAAACTGAGTTACCTTCCCATTATTTAGTATCTTAGGAAGATGGGATTAATAATAACAATGAAAAAAAAAACTTAGTACGGGTGGGGTTCGAACCCACGCGGACATTCGTCCATTGGAACTTAAGTCCAACGCCTTAACCACTCGGCCACCGTACTACACGATAAATGACTGATGTAGAATAAAGCAATTAATAAAGAAATGAAAAGGTACACCAGTCTGGGTTATTCGGAAAGTATTTCATGTTTCAATAACTGATAGATAAATGTACATCATTTCTACTATAAAACAATTGCTAGAACATGTATTTATATCTTTTTGTCGATTTTTTCTGTGACGTCATAACGACCAACTTGTTGTCATAATGGCCGCCATGTATGGAGAAGGATTTCACGTTTTATTGTATTTGGGCTCAAAATTTTATTACTTGTATGGAATCTTGAAAAATTGATACATATATTAAGAGAAAAGTATTTAGTACGAATTTTTGAATTTAAAATACCCGGATTTTTTATTTGATAATTGACATATTCCTATTATTTATTCTGGTTTCCAACAACAAGTTAACGACCCCCAGCAAGTGCATACACGTTGAATCTGTCATTACTGTCAGCAGGCCTATCACTGTGTATCAAATGGGAAATTGTTTGTGTAAACGTAAACGTGAACCAAAGAGGTGAGTATTTAGTGAGTAGAGCAGAGCTTTGAGCCGAGAAATGAACAATCCCAATTCTTTGTCAGTCAGTGTGTTTTGGTCCCGTTTTATTTCGTCATACAGAGTGTATATTGTCAATATAATCTTCAGATATTTGTAAATTTAAAAAAAAGTAGTCAATATGAATTAACACCATGGGCAGGTAATCCTCAGAATAGGACTTTGTCCTATGGCCTAGCGCCCCATGATCTGTCTGCCTTAATTGTTAATCTCTTGTACTTCTAAGGTTTGGCCTCCACCCCCCTAAATCATATTCACCATCAGTCATATTTATTTAGTGATCTGTTTGCCCTTCTCAGTTTAGTAATTATAGCAGGGATGGGAAGTTTGCTAAAGGGGCCAAATGAGCCCCCAAATCTAAACTTTTGGGTGTCAAATAGCACACATCCAGAATGATAATGAAATAAAGTTTTATATATTTATAATGGCGTTCTGGACTGTGGATACTTCTTGCACGCATTTGTTTTGAAGGTTCTGTAAATGAAACCACATTTAAAAGTTTGTAATATCTGTTTGTCTAAAAATGTATTTTTGGTGGAAAAAAAAAGAAGTCACTAACCAAATGATGGTTGTTCTTAGCCTAATCCTAAAGTTGCAAATAGTCCGATTTGTTAATGGTGCATCTACTTGATTTTGACAAAATATAATTTGGAACTAAAATGGGAAAAATTACAATTGGAATTTTACATTTGCCAATTGGGTAATCAAATTAAGTTAGATTTTAAGAAGCCCAGAACGTATTTTTTTTTTTTTTTCAGAGTCTTTGGAATTGATATTCTATGTTATTTGTTATTGTATATTTGACGTGTTATACAATTCTTCATGATGCTCTGATCTTTGAACAGGAGTTTAACGCTGGGGATATTTGGCCTGGACAATGCAGGAAAAACAACTACAGTTAAAGTACTGGCTGGAGGTAAATGTCACTCAAAACAGACACTACAGGATAAATCACGTACACTACACTATAGGATAAATCACGTACACTACACTATAGGATAAATCACGTACACTACACTATAGGATAAATCACGTACACTACACTATAGGATAAATCACGTACACTACACTACAGGATAAATCACGTACACTACACTATAGGATAAATCACACACATTACACTATAGGATAAATCACGTACACTACACTATAGGATAAATCACGTACACTACACTATAGGATAAATCACACACATTACACTATAGGATAAATCACGTACACTACACTATAGGATAAATCACACACATTACACTATAGGATAAATCACACACACAACACTATAAGATAAATCACACAGTTGTATAATCAAACAACATACAGTAAAACAAGGTTACAGTGAACACACTCATAATGAATTTACACTTGCAGTGAAGTGATTTTTAATCCCTGTTATTTTAAAACATATATATTGAAAACTCATTGGATGTGACGAATTACATTTATAACGAATGAAAATTATTTGTCCTCAGCACTTCACTGTAATTTTAGTATCCTGGGAATTTATTGTATTTCAACTCCGTAGAAAAGTGATGAAAACAAAATCTTTCAGAAGACATCTTAGAATTGAATTCTAATTATTCTGTGTTTTACTAATCAGACCCCCACACTGAAACCACGCCAACAGTTGGATTCAACCATGAAGATGTTGGAGTACATAATTATGATATCAAGTTTTACGACTTGGGTGGTGGCAAAAAAATTCGAGATATATGGCAGACTTACTTTCCAGAGATCTACGGAATTGTGTATGTGGTCGATTCCACTGCATCAGATAGAATGGACGAAATAAAACACAATCTGAAGATCCTAGTTGAAGATGAAAAGATCAGAGGAAAACCATTACTGCTGTAAGTTGTTGTCCGACACTAGAATATGTTGAATGTGTCTGGTACCTTAATGTACATGTATTACATCGCGTAGGTTTCTAATACGTCATATGGTAAAATTGTTTATCCGTATCAATTTATGAGAATGTAAAACGTGAGTGGTACACCTGGGAGGAGGTGTCATTGGGGGATAATTGAACATAATGGTGGGGATTTTGTCTTTTCACAGAAGAGGCATCTTGTGTATTGCCTTGAACATTATTTACTTAGTTATTCAAAAAGTGAATTTCATTTTTAAAAATACATGTGGACATGAACTGTGACGCTTAATCCCAGCATCCTTCATGAAATGTATTAGTGCTTTATCATGAAAGTATGCTGATGTGAAGTGTTGTCGTTCATAGCCTTATGTATGTTCAGAAATGAAATTTATTTCTTAGATAATTATGTCAATATATTTTTTAATATTCATATTTTGCATCCATTTTTGTCAGAATATTATCAGCCATTAAAATAGTTGTACTGTATTATCAAGATTCATAGGCACGTTATTTACATTCATGAGGAAATGGCTATCATTTCAATTCGTAAAGAGGTAAAAAAACATTTGAAATGTAAATATATTAAGAAATCTACAGCAGATTGAGTCAATGTGAGTGGATTGAATGTTCACGTCTTTTATAGCATTGAATTTTGAATGTGTTTAGAATGTACTTTTAAGAATTTTATATTCCCTGAAACTTTCTACTTTACTTTTTTTGTATTCGCTCATCGTGTGTTCACTGTTCATTCAGCATGTGCTCACCATTCGCTCATCGTGTGTTCACTGTTCATTCAGCATGCGTTCACCGTTCGCTCACCGTGTGTTCACTGTTCATTCAGCATGCGTTCACCATTCGTTCATCGTGTGTTCACTGTTCATTCAGCATGTGTTCACCATTCGCTCATCATGTGTTCACTGTTCATTCAGCATGTGCTCACCATTCGTTCACCGTGTGTTCATTGTTCATTCATCATTCAGTCTTAGCATTGTCATTCGGAACATGAATGCAAAAGGAGTGATATTCATTGCAAGGAGAAAATGAAAAAGGAATGTGTACAGAAGTAACTATCAATCATACATGTAGATGGAATTAATTGTTAAATGTAATGTCACATCACTCAATACTTTCTCAATACAAAATAATAACATTCGGGATCAGGATGCCATAAATCTTTCATAAGTGTTGTTTTCCAGTCAAAATATCGCTAAAAACAAATATTGCAACATTATTTTATAATGTTTCCTTATGTGGTAAAGCTGTAAATAAACATCAAATTGCATCAAATTATGAAACAGGGTATTCTAGAGTACTCCAAAGTACTCAAGCTTACTATGTTTAGTAATACTCATTTAGAATTCCAAATATGATACCAAACATGCATTTCTTTTCTATATTTACATGTACAAATATATCTCTGTATGTAATACTGCACACAATGTACATGTATAGTTTGCATTTGTTTGTGTATTTTAGCTGTGTGCAATGGTGTAAAATTTACAGTCATTTCAATAAAAATATATACATAAATACACTCAGCACATGTACAAAAATGTACTGTGCTTTGTTTAGACTGAATATATTCAGAACTGTAGAACATGCAGTTTCCCGTTTCCATGTTATTTTATTATTTTTCATTGAATAAATATACATATAATTTTCTTATCTGATTATGAAATATTCCAATGGAAAATCCGATATATTCGGAATAAATAGATCATCTTGCGTTCACCGTGCCCTCATTGTTCACCATTTGCTCACCGTGCATTCACTGATCAGGTGGGAAAGTAGAATGTTTCAATGTCTGTATTAGCATTACCTGGGTGGGTTGTGAGACATGAAAAGAATTTTTTTAAATAGTGTCGTATCAGCTAGAACACACAGACACCCATGTCAGATGAGAACAAAGAATATTACCTATAACATTATACAAAGACTATCGTAAATCTGGATATTTTATAGCGGTAGAGATCACAGAATGTTACCTTTAACACACATATCCAATGCACTGTATAACATTATACATACACTACCATAAATCTGGATATTTTTGCTGTAGGTAAACTTCTGACAATTTCGTGGATGTATGAAAATAACAAAAACATTTTTTCGTTAAAATCTCCTATATTGTCTTTTAGTATGCTCTATTTCTTGTTTATTTATAATTATGCTCTGTGTATTGTATACAATTATACTCACTGTATTGTATATAGAATTATCCTGTGTGTGTTTGTATATGATTTTGCTCAGTGTAATTATTTTTATACAGACTGGCAAATAAACAAGATCGGGAGTCTGCCTTGGATGAAGTGGACATCTTGGAACAGCTGAATCTGGAAAACATGGTCAACACAAACAAATGCCCATGTAGAATTGTAAGAAATTACACCTTTATCAGAACAGATTTCATTGTCATCACAAACAGGTGTCTGTATAGAATTGTAAGAAATTACACCTTTATCAGGACAGATTTCATTGTTATCACAAACAGGTGTCTGTATAGAATTGTAAGAAATTACACCTTTATCAGGACAGATTTCATTGTCATCACAAACAGGTGTCTGTATAGAATTGTAAGAAATTAGAACCTCCAACAGGATAATTACATTTCTGCATTTGTAGTTTTGTCGAAATGTTTGTAGTTTTGTCGAAATGTTTGTAGTTATGTCGTCTTGATCAGACGTTTACATGTAAACTGGAGAACTTTCAAAAGAAAAAAATTATATGTATGATATGTAAATAAACATATAAGTTTGTACATATAATGAATTATCATTTATATCTACGTACACATGTATCTTACTTTCAATATTTTGGCTATTCTTTTACTTCTACAGGTGTTACAATTAGCTATAGCAAGATAAACACAATATTTTATGAACTACATGAGGAAGGTACAGTTGTGATGACAAACGTGAAGTTTAACTCTTCCTTTCAATTTAGGAAACCTGTTCAGCTATTAAAGGAACTGGCAAGAAGAT
This sequence comes from Ostrea denselamellosa, assembly GCA_024699665.1. Classification (NCBI taxonomy): domain Eukaryota; kingdom Metazoa; phylum Mollusca; class Bivalvia; order Ostreida; family Ostreidae; genus Ostrea; species Ostrea denselamellosa. The sequence continues at coordinate 3,321,632 of JAMZEH010000006.1, read as the reverse complement.
GGACCCCAACATAAAAAGTGGAATTAAGTGGCTGTGTGGCATGATTGATCATAACTGGGAAAAATACCACACTCGTGTAGAGAAGGACAAGGAGTTAGACAGCAAACGGAGGGAGGCGGAGCTGGAAGCAAGGAGGGAGAGGGTCAGGAAATTACGGGAGGAGAGGTGAGTGAGGGGGTCAGGAAATTACGGGAGGAGAGGTGAGTGAGGGGGTCAGGAAATTACGGGAGGAGAGGTGAGTGAGGGGGTCATGAAATTATGGGAGGAGAGGTGAGTGAGGGGGGTCAGGAAATTACGGGAGGAGAGGTGAGTGAGGGGGTCATGAAATTATGGGAGGAGAGGTGAGTGAGGGGGTCAGGAAATTACGGGAGGAGAAGTGAGTGAGGGGGGTCAGGAAATTACGGGAGGAGAGGTGAGTGAGGGGGTCATGAAATTATGGGAGGAGAGGTGAGTGAGGGGGTTAGGAAATTACGGGAGGAGAGGTGAGTGAGAGGGTCAGGAAATTACAGGAGGAGAGGTGAGTGAGGGGGTCAGGAAATCAGGAATAGAGTTCTAATTGAGTGATAATCTGAGGAATTTATGAGAGGAGATTGTCTAGGAAATTGTAGGGGAGAGGTTTATGGGGGGCATTACAAATCTTGAGAGAAGAGATAAGGAGGTTAAGAAATGTTTAAAGTCTTAAGAATGAATGATGCATTGTCACAATTTTGAAAAGAAAGTATATGACAAGTGCATATAATAAATAAATTTAGGTATATATTTCTTATTTATTTCCTTTGAGATTGTCCCCTATCTTGAGCTAATTGAAATATGCATACAATGTAGATTAGAGACAGAATAAGAGAAAAAGAGAGAGAAAAAAATGGTGATAATTGTTATGGAAGACTGATATCAAATAAAGAATGAAATGTGATACTGAATGTGTATGTAAGAATCTTTTACGTTCTTCATACAGGGAGAAAAAAGAACGGGAGGAAAACAAGCGTCTTGGCATTAAATCAGTTGAGGATGAGGACGAGGACATAGAAGAGATGAAGGATGGACCATTCCGTCGTATAGACATACGAGAATTAGAGAAAAAGGTAATCAAAAATGAAATCCACTCGTCAGCCTTCAGATTCTAAATTTGATTTCTCACAACTCTGTCTCACAAACTCTTAACATCAGTCCTGGCCTATCAAAATGTCTGAAACTCTTTCATTGATACCTTTTACACAGACGAAATTAAATGGTTAAAAAAAATATTACCCTTTTTGTGTAATTTCGTGTACATATGTAATTATGATGCAATATTCTATCCTGCCTAATATATTGCTATTCATGAATGACATGGGCAACTTTCAAAGTATGTATTTTGAAGTTATGAAAGATTGTTTTTTGCTATGCAACATGTGCTGCATAAAACAAAATATTATATATAATTATATATTTTCAGTCAAAGCTTAATTGCAAATTTGTGGCATGGTAATATTTTTGTACTGTATGAGTGGAGTTGTGTGAAATTGACACTGTTTTTCTAACTGCTTTGTACATTGTATGTGCAATATAATTTCACAGTTTTATGAATAATTTTTACCCAATTTCAAATGTATCTACAGTGTGAGCAAAGTCTTTGCTAATAATTATGATATTATTTTTTCCTATGCTCATCTAGATTTGTGATGACTTATTTTTAATATAATGTATGTGAACACGTTTAATGGATTATTTTTCTACAAACGATTCTGCTCTATCTGTACTCTGTCCCTCTCCTGAAGATCTGTGTGCGTTTTTTTTTTCTGCACAATGTGTGAGTTATATGAGTAAAGCCAATAGAAAACCAGGAAACCAAGACTTAGAATGATTATCTATATCTTCTACAGTTTTTTTAAGCAAAGAAAGAAAAATAAAGAAATGATGAAATGGAAATAATTGTTATAGACTTATGTGAAGTGAATCTGAAAAGACATGATCTGTGAGAGTACAATTTTGTGTTTGTACATACTGTGTGTGTGTGTATATATATATATATATATATATACACACACACACACACACACATATATATATATATTTTTTTTTTTCATACCGATCTAGGAGAGAAAATTAAAGGAAGAAAAAAGAAGAAAAAGAGACAAAGAAAAACAATATGATGACAATAATGATGAGGATGACGATGACACAGAAATTCCTCGATCAAATCGTTCACTTAGTCGTTTCGGTCTCTACAGCAAATCTCCATTGTACGCAAACTCCACAAACAACAACAGAAGTAATGAAGACGATGATGATGACGGGATTTTACCTCCAATACAGAAGAGGGACACTCCTAGGTTACCTCCTTTACAGAGACCTTTAGGAACAAAATTTAATGAGGAATCACCAGTGAAAAAACTCAGGAAGAAAAAGAAGAAACCTAAACTTAAGGCTTTAAAGGAAAATGTTGAAGAAAATCATGTGGAAGAAGGTGAGCAAAATTACTCAAGGACTTACTCTAGTGAATATAAGGATGATCAGAGAGAGGGAGATATTTACTCCTCATACAAAGAATCCGTGAATTCGTTATCCAAAATCGAACTGAATGCCATGTCTTCTTTCCGTCGAGCCCAGAATGGTTATCCAAATGATGGGTTCAGTCGGGATTCTCTGGAGGAAGATGTGGAATTGACAACGCGGAAAAAAAAGAAGGGAAGCAAGAAAAAGTCAAAATCTGAAGACCTGGTGAACGGTTACGGACACGACTTGACCACTCCTCGGACACTGTCCAAGGAAGATGGCACTGATGATGATGTCACACCACGGAGGGAAAAGCTGAAAAGGGCTAATGCAGTGGAAGGTCAGTGTCGACTTTGTGAGTGACAATGTATTAAACAACAATTCAAAACTATCATTTTACTGTACATAGATGGAGGAGGCAGGGTCATTAACTGTACATACAGAAAGGACAGGGGTCATTAACTGTACATACAGGAAGGAGGCGGGGTCATTAACTGTACATACAGGGAGGAGGCAGGGTCATTAACTGTACATACAGGAAGGAGGCGGGGTCATTAACTGTACATAGAGGGAGGAGGCAGGGTCATTAACTGTACATACAGGGAGGAGGCGGGGTCATTAACTGTACATACAGGGAGGAGGCGGGGTCATTAACTGTACATACAGAAAGGACAGGGGTCATTAACTGTACATAGAGGGAGGAGGCGGGGTCATTAACTGTACATACAGAAAGGACAGGGGTCATTAACTGTACATACAGGGAGGAGGCGGGGTCATTAACTGTACATACAGAAAGGACAGGGGTCATTAACTGTACATAGAGGAAGGAGGCGGGGTAATTAACTGTACATACAGGGAGGAGGCGGGGTCATTAACTGTACATACAGGGAGGAGGCGGGGTCATTAACTGTACATACAGAAAGGACAGGGGTCATTAACTGTACATAGAGGAAGGAGGCGGGGTCATTAACAGTACATACAGAAAGGACAGGGGTCATTAACTGTACATACAGGGAGGAGGCGGGGTCATTAACTGTACATACAGGGAGGAGGCGGGGTCATTAACTGTACATACAGAAAGGACAGGGGTCATTAACTGTACATACAGAAAGGACAGGGGTCATTAACTGTACATAGAGGGAGGAGGCGGGGTCATTAACTGTACATAGAGGGAGGAGGCGGGGTCATTAACTGTACATACAGGGAGGAGGCGGGGTCATTAACTGTACATACAGTAAGGTCAGGGGTCATTAACTGTTTATATACAGGGCTTAGAAGAGAATACACAGACCAATGGGCATTTGCCCACAAGAAAACAATAAAATTGTTCCGAGTCTTATTGATAAGGAATGGTACTTATAGAAATTATCAGTTCACAGAAAATAGCCCATTGTGGGTCATTAGACTTTATTGGTCATACTGTGGATAAATGGTTGAATTCCCATATAATTTGCAAGATGAGCTTTGATTGGTTAACAAATCAAGTGTAAATTTCTGTACACTCTGCTGAAGCTGGGAGTTAAATAATATGATGTCACAAATCAATACATTCTCCCTGCTTGCAAAGGAAAAATATGACATTTGTTCTTATAACGTAATCGTCACGTTTCGGTTTACTGTGATGTCATGGTATTTACTCCAGCTTGTAAAAAGTGTTAAATATCTGACTTGAATTTGCTTATTTCGATCACTAAATGATGACATCTAATATCCTTCATTACATTAGAAGTAAATTTGTTATCCTGTTTCAATCAATGGGGTTGTATTCCATTCAACCTTTGACCTGTGCACCTCGGGTTGTATGGAATGAAACCCAAAGTAAATTCATTTACATTCTTGATTGGACCTGGGTAACTAATATTGTTGAAGTATATGATTTCGGATATTTTTGAAATCTTGCGTATGGATTGTTAAATTGTAGAATTTAGAGTCATTCTTGATTTTCACACGGATTGAAATCTAATAGAAATGAGTTGAAAATCTTAAGCTTGTAACTAAGGAAAATGAATTGAAAATCTTAAGCTTGTAACTAAGGAAAATGAATTGAAAATCTTAAGCTTGTAACTAATGAAAATGAGTTGAGTTCAAAGTTAGGTGATGACAACCATTACCAAATCTGTGAACACACACCAGCATATCTAATAGATGTAACATTTCAAATTGAACAGTAGATGATGCAGAAATCCGAACAAATCGCAAGAAGAAGAGTTACCTGAGAAACAATAAGACATTTCCCTCTGATGACGAATCCCTCTCTGAGGAGACCACTGCCGACAGAGATTTTTCGTGGACAATGAACCCCATGGGAAAACATTTTTCTCCAAGAGGAGCAAAAATGACTACCTCTCATACCAACTGGGACAAAAAGAGAAACACTCCTCGAGACATTGATTTATCAAGTAAGTACTAAGGACTACCCCTCGAGACATTGATTTATCAAGTAAGTACTAAGGACTACCCCTCGAGACATTGATTTATCAAGTAAGTACTAAGGACTACCCCTCGAGACATTGATTTATCAAGTAAGTACTAAGGACTACCCCTCGAGACATTGATGTATCTAGTAAGTCCTTAAGACATTGATGTATCTAGTAAGTCCTTAAGACATTGATTTATCTAGTAAGTCCTAAGGAACACCCCTGAAGAATTGATAAACTCAGTAAATCCTGAAGAAATACTGAACCTAAAGTTATTGACAAAGTCATGGATATAGAATTTTAACATTGCAAGATCATTTCTATAACTATTGATCTGTTTGATAGTATTTATTTGTTACTTTTGAGAGATTAAAATACTGTATATCAATTATCATTACAGCCCTCTCCCCCCCCCCCCCCCCCCCCCCCCCCTCCCTCTCTCTCTCTCTCCTCCCAAAGCTTGGCAGAGGGGTATAGGATTCAGTCAATTTCTCTTCATCAGTGCCTTTGTTTTGCTGTTTGTGCAGTCAGCTTCGAAATAAAATCAAAGCTTCAGTAGGCGTTCACACTTGGATCAATGCTTATGACAGAAGGGTGTATTATGACCCTGACCCAATGTCTTTCAGATCAAGGTCACCTGGAGGCAAAAGGTGAAAAATCAATCTCCTAATTATAACTAACACAGATTGAAATACACCTTTCAGTAGCAGGTGCTTGGAGGGGGGGGGGGGGGGGGGATGTGTGTAAGGGTGTAATATTTCTGGAATAATATGTTAATATGATATTGTACATGATGGTGAAATTTACAATGTTAATTTCCCTGTAGTTAGAAAAAAATTGCAATATTTTCACTTGTGCAAGAAGTCAAATCCTTGCAAGTGAGTCTACATTTAAACTACAAGCATAAACAAATTGTTGGGAAACATGACTTCCTGTCATTCATCATTATCAATAGACAAGAGTTCATCAGAATCTCACAAATCCGGGTCACATGAATTTTGTTTCACAGTACAGCTCTTACCATGAATGGTGGGATTTATTTTGTGTCACAGTACAGCTCTTACCATGAATGGTGGGATTTATTTTGTTTCACAGTACAGCTCTTACCATGAATGGTGGGATTTATTTTGTAGTATCTTCAACTCGTAACTGGGGATTGGCTGAGGAACTGCCTGAAATCGACGATTCCAGTACATTGTCAAGAAGGATCAGGTCGAATGTGGAGGACGATGAAAATGTTGTGTATTAAGCTTTAGAAAAACCCTGGATTTTAGAACATGTTTGTTTTGTTATGTAGACTTAGCAGTGATCGATATATTTAATCCATAGGCTATAGTGATGGAGTGTGTGCCTTTTATTTTTGTACAAATTAGACTGATTAGTGTAATAAGAATTAGTGTTATTAATATCTAAGTTGTGAAAACTTATTCTTCTGTTGCACCCAGAAATTTCCCCCCAAGAAGACTATTTTTAATGACCAAATTGTATATCTTTCATATTTGTAAAAATGAGGAGTACTTTGTCTAAGATGTTGTCTGATTTTCAGATAAGTTTTTTATTTTTTTTAACACACTGACAATGAATGTTTGTAATCAACACACAACTTCATCTTTGACCAAACACTCACAAGCCTTTACTAATGTAGTTTTGTCAAACTGTGCCACAATTTCATTGTGAATTATAGCAAATATATATATGTATGCAAAATTATGTGTAGAAATATTTTGATGTATAGATTTGGAATTCAACATATTATTGATGGTGCAAGAGACATCTTTACATAACAGGCATAATGCTTGAAGATTTTACCATTAAATATGCATGATGATTTTACTGTTTAATGTACATAATGCATGTTTTTGTATAAATGTTTTTTAAATCAAGATCTGAATATGTCTATTTAGGAATATGTGTCAATTTCTATGTTGCCATGTGCCAACCTTATCATTTAAAAGTTGCATTCTTTTGGATTTGATTTCATATTTTTTTGTTTTTACTTTATCCCAGCATTTCCATGTATGTGTGTGTGTGTGCAATAGAAAAATCTACACAAGTAGTAATGTAATAAAAATATCATGAAGCTGACTGAGTATACTCGACTAATTTCTTCAGGAGTATACTCGTGATATTTTTATTGTACCACTATACGAGTAGATATTTCCATATTATTTTTGGATTTTATATATATATATATATATATATATATATATATTCATTCTGTGTGTTGGAGCTTGTTAGTTCAGCTTTTACATTGTGGACTAGTCCCATGGTTCTATGTCTAAATATAGCAAAGTGGATTATTTTATATACCGATATCAAAACCGTCCAAAACAACATCTATCTGTGATAAAGAAGACTCTTAATACATGTCTATTTTATGTTCACCTGTCTGTAATTTATGTAATACAGCTTTAATGCATTACACATGACATTTTGTAATGATTACGCATTTTGTAAGGTTGTTATGGTAGCATAAAAATATGTTAAATTTTACTGTATATATGCAGTTTAGTCATCGTAGTTTTCTCTTTTAAAAACTGATTGCAGAAATGTTGGAATTTTATGAGTAAGAATCCCATTGACAATCAAATACAAGTAAACTCTCTGTAGAATTTATTGATAACATTGTAACTAGATTATCAATAATGGTATTATTTGATTATCGGTAACATTATAAGTTATTTATTGTTAACAATTTAATTTGATTATCGGTAATGTTGTAACTTAATTAATGGTAACAATGCAATTTTATTATCAGTAAAATTGTACCTTAATTATTGGTAATGATATAATACTCATTGTGCATGTATTACATTCCGTAAATCTGTACATTTATCATAAATTTGTTTTTGCTCAAGTGGACATGGTCCAAATGCTATCGATTTAATATCAAGAAATTTTGTGAATCCATATTTTGGTACTAAGCATGCTAAAAGCATTTTGAATTCTAGGAAATTCATTTTATTTTTAAGAAAGCTGTTTTTGTAAATTCAATCAACCTATAAAATTGCTATAAATTCATCAATTATATAACAAAAAAGAAACCAGATTTACGGAAATAAACTTTAATGGCATTCCCGGCCGAACTACGTAGGTTTTTAATAATGCAATTGTAAGTGCATGTATGAATCAGTGTGTATGACTCCGTATGCAGGTATAGAAACTGCAGTAACAAAATACTTTACAAGGGCATGTCCTGCCTTGCATTAGCCCCCCGTTTCAGTGAAGCACTTTAGAGTGTAAAGATTGCTCTAATCATACTGCTTTGTTTTTGAAATTTGGTGTATAGAGTCCAATTGTACATTCTACAAGGTATTCTCTACAGCGACATACAAAGGAAGTCTTTCTGCCCAACAGAAATACTACTACCATGTATTTCCTTAATTAGTAGTTGTTTTCAATTATCAGTATGGACATGTGCAAAGATCTAGTCATTTTTGCAGTCTGTGATAAATCGTGTAATGCATGCATGTAAACTTGACAGATACTGAATAAACTTCTGATTTTAAACTGGAGAACAATTTTAATTTCATACATGTACTTGTTGTCTACTGGAGATGAGGGAACTTCTTTTGGTCTTTCTATCCACAACTCTATTGTTCATTATTACACGTCTGTCTTTATATATGCCTGTCTTTAGACGTGGCATATTGTATATGATACAGCGATAAATTGCAGAGACGTGTAAAAATTGGACAGAACATATACAATTTATCTGTCAAACATCAACTTATTCGTTTAAATAATGGAATTCATGTAGTGGCACAGGTATCTGATCACACTGAGAATAGCCCATTCATTATTTTAACCTTTTCCTCTTCCAGTGCGTTACAACACTTGGTAACCTCTGGTGTATTACAGCACATTGTAACTTCCTGGTGTCTTACAGCATTTTAACTTCCTAGTGGGGTTGCACTGTAATCCAGAAATGTCAGTTTCAAGTACACCATACTGCTACATTTAAAGGTGGAGATTGCAACTTACTGGCCACAAAATTGTTGTGCTAAAGGTCAGGGTTAAGGTCAATAGGCCTCAATACTGCAATACCACAATTGAAGATTGTGACCTTTAAACCTCAATATTGCAGTGTCAAAGGTCAGGGTTAAGGCCAATGGGTTTCAATACTGCAATATCTGACCTTAAGACATTGCGGTGTCAAAGGTCAGGGTTGTGGACTATGGGTCTTAATACTACAATATATCAAATGAAGATCGCGACCTTTAAACCTCAATATTGCTGTGTCAAAGGTCAGTGGTGCAGTCCATTGGCTCTGATATACTGTCTCAGGTGAAGATTCCAAGAAATGACCGTTAATCTCGATACATGCAAATACAGAAATTGAACACATCACCTTATCATAGTTGTAACAATTTTCATTTATTCAATATTTTTCATATATATAATAAATATATGAAATGTGAACAACAATATATTACTGTAATGTGCAGATCTGCCTGCCTTTACATGCCTATCGTAACATTATCTTGCCAGTATTATCATTACTATATGTTGTAGTCTCCAAAATCATACCTGGCAACAACTTCAAATGCATTCATTCTAATCAAGAAGGAGAGAATAATAGAGAGGCTGTGTGTAAAAAAAAAAAAAAGTCCTGATTTTCCTAGGAATTTTTAAGAAGAAAAAACTTATAATTCACTTAGGAAATAAATTTCATTTTTGAAAATATGTGATTCTCACGAGTATACTTTTCATGAAGTGCTAACATGCTTCATGAAGTATGCCCGTGTGAAGCATCACCGTTCATGTCCTCGTGCATTTTCAAAAATAAAATTTATTTTTTATATTTGCATTCAATTTTCATTTCTGTCCGAATTCTCAGCCATTAAAATAGATGCATTATATTTATCTAGTAATTCTGTATTTAATCGTGCATTGTTCAAAACTGCAGTGCGTTCTTAAGAAAATGGCTATCATATTATCACAATTTATTAAGATATTAAAGGCAAAAACATTGGAAATGTAAATATTTTGAATTGTTATTCAGCGTGTTCATGTATCAAATAAATTCAAAAGTATGTTGATTGTTAAGTTCATATGACATGTGAAACAAATTTCAATTTTTAAAAATCTTTCTCCATAAAACAAAAATTAAGAATCTCCTAATGTGACTAGATTGGCTGAGTGACAAAAATGCCACTTCTTTGATGAAAAAGAATATCTAGTAGCCATTTCTACCCTTCAACACACGGATATTTCATTACGTCTAAATAAAGGAATCACGCATTTGAGAAAATGACCCTTTTTCAATAACAAAAGTATGATCTATTATCACAGAAACTTTGTCGTGCACTCTAAATAAACTGAAATTGTTTACGATAAACTTGCATGCACTGTGCAAATGGATACGATTGTAAACAATGCTCTGATAAACTGTAATAATCACTACTTACAAGTACAGCACAACCCAAGAGAAAATAAAAGATTTGTGATTCACAGAAAGAAAAATATATAGTAATATAAATATTCTAAATATTTGCTAAAACTTGCCCCAACCAGTGTCTTGCATGCCAAGGAAAAAAAAAAAAATTTCCAATATTGAATTAAGCAGTTAGGTGTCTCCAACATTAAATTACGTACATGTAAATCGGTATTCAACATTGAATTACATAGGCAAGTATTCAAAGCAATGTTGATACAAAATAAATGTCTGACAGTTTAAATTTCCTAAATGATTCATATTTTACTCCTAGGAGCCAACATAGAAATACTGTAATTAATTACGTCTCCGCTGTATGTGCTTACACTCTTTATCTACTCACTGCTTGTAACACTCAATGGTGAGAATCTCATAGATTTCCTTAATCGGAAACGAGAGATGCCTTCAGAAAATGCCAGAAATTTTCATCGATTTTAAAGTAAGAATTTAAACACCAAAAACAATACTGGGTTCTAAGATCAACACTGTACAGGAATTCCGAGTACATGGAAATAACAATTAGTTTCTTTTGATAATTTTTTTTTTACTTAAAATCTTAATGATTCAGTCACTATATTTAGATTTAGTCAATATTGAATATATTACTGTGAACAAAAATCATATACAATATCAGTATGTGTACTCATTCAATCTATGCATATGATAATTTTTAATGATTAATAATCAAATTGGCAAGCAAATTTTATTCATATATTAAAAAAAAAAGCTTAAAAGGATAGTATAGCTCATTTTGGTGATTTTTTTTTTTCTCCATCCAAAATCATCATGTTCGTCTGCAATATTATAAAAAAAAAAAAATCAATGATATTTATCAAATTTTAAATGATTGCATGCTCATTAAAAGTTACACTAAGAGTACAGTAGATTGAATATTTGTCCAGGGGACACTATTTGAAAACTATAATTGTTTTCAACTTGGAAATAAATGCAGACAAATGCATAAAATTGTTATTACTGACAGGAAGTGACTTGCACAAGCCATTTGGTCTCATTTTAATTCTTTAAAAATAACTGAACAAAATGACCATTACTATCGTATATACTGTCACATCCGAAATAGTTAGTAGCTTCTTCGTATACATCAGATGTTGATTGATGATAGATATCTGACAGCACCATCTGTATCTCTGATAGAAATAAAAGATTTTAGAGACGTTAAATTTAAGCAAGGACAAAAACGAAAAAGAAATACAGAAACACCCAACTTTTTAAAAAACAATAAAATCTTTGAGCACTCTTTTCAATCCCCTACACTAAAAATAAAAAATCAACAGATATGAAAAAAAAAAAATACCTGCCTTGTACAAGTTGATTTTACTTATGTATTCAAAACTATATTTGACCTGGTTGTAAATGGTAAGTATATTGCATAAAAACATATAGCCTGAACTTGGCATCTGACCGACACTGGGAAATAAAAATAAACCATAAGCCTTTAATATGTACAGCAGAATATAAACTGAAAAACACATGAGCTGCAGAATGGACGTACACTACTACTCATGTCAAGCAACGTTTAAAATACCAGTTCAATTCTTTCAAAAAAATTTGGTCTAATTCGAAAAAAAAAAAAATCAAAAAAAAAATCAGGTTTAATATGTTACGGCCAGTAATTACATTACAATAAAATATCGTGCTCACACTTGAAATTTAAAACTTAATAAAATGCTAAAATTAGAAATCCAAATTGAGCATATGAAGTTAAATTCTGTTTTACAAATTACAATAATTCATAGTTTATTTCTTCATGGAAGGCCAATCCAGTGTTGAAGTCGGAAGAGAGGTTCACTTTTTATAAGTATCAAGGAAAAGCTAGCTAGTCACTCTCATTTTATTCAGGAAGGGATCCCTGGAAAGAAGCAAGCAGAGAAATAAAAAAACAAGAGAAAGAAAACACACATGCAAAAATCGTATGGATGAAAAGTACTGGACAAATTCATACTGATACCATAAATAGTCACAAGCCCAAAAATACTTCAGACTGGTGGTATACATATCAGGAAGTCTTCTAAATTAACGTCACCTTCACAAGTTCATGTAAAGACATGATGTTCTGTCAGCTAAAAATAGCATTGAAACTTCCTGGTATGCAGTGGATACAGGTAAATATTTAAAAGAAACTTCCTGGTATTGATACAGGTTAGCATTCCATAGAAACTTCCTGGTATTGACACAGGTAAGCATTCCAAAGAAACTTCCTGGTATGCAGTGGTTATATACTATCATTAACATTTTTGAGGTCAATATGATGCTTTAGCTACCCATAAAGTACAATATTCACTGAGAAATGTTTTATTATTTGATTGAATATTTGAGCTACTAGAACATTAGAACTTGTCAAACAACACCTAACCAATCATCTTTAGATTGGGTTTGTTGTTACTAAATTTAACTATTGTTATTCCACTTCTTTATAATCATAAGATATGCATAGCCGAAAGTGAAAAGAGATGGGGATGGAAGATTTCATTGAGTGTAAAGAAAATAATTAGCAATTGTATGAATTTTGAAATTCCAAACTTACTTCTGGTCGACTGTTGGAGAAATCAAATCTTATATTCACCACCCTCAAAAAAATCATGTGCAGGTAAATAAACATTCTATTCTTCCCCAGGTTGTTCATTCTCAGCCAATCAGAAACCACGGATTATTCAATCATATAATAAAGGTAAATGTAACATGCAAAATCAAGTTGTGCGACTAAGAGTACATTCTATACATTAAAGTCATCCTGTCCTTTCTACTGAACATGCAAAGGAAAAGAAAACTTATATAGCTATAAATCTAACTCAAGCAGAGTGATTTCGGAGCCAGAACATGCTTTTTATCCTTTAATATATTAATAGATTTCTATTTTTCTTTTCTAGTCTAGAAGTTTGAATGACAAAAACGGTTTTCAATTTGATGATATTTTATTCAAACTACGAAATTATTTACACAAAATGTGAAAACTGTACAAGTATATTTTGAATCCAAAACTGTTAAACCAAGTTCTTAAAATATCGACAAGTAGCTTTATCACAATGTAGAAAAATATCCTCCATTTGTCATGGGTTTTTTATTCAAGGGCCTTACATCAGTCACATGACTTTATATATTCAATAAAAACTTCAATAAAATTGGACCAATTAAATTTATGAAAGAACATAAACTTTTGAAAAATTACAATGAGATTTCACTTACAGGGAAATTTTTGCCTCATCTGATTTTCGGCCATACATATGGAAACTGAATTTCGTCCAAATACTAAATATGACCAACGTTGATTCTTGCTATTTTAGAGCAATTAGTTCACTTTCACCTTGTTCCACAAACTTAGGATAAGAACGAAAATAAAATGAGGACAGAATTTCCCCAGATTACAGTAAACATATATACAGGGATCATTAACTTAATGAAGGTCCCTTCAATGCTTCAACCATCTATTTCAAATTTACATCAAGAATGTAGTTATAAAGTATAAATGCTGAATCCTTCTGAAGGCTCTACAAACCCAGAGACAGTCTTGTGTATAACACAACTCGACAGAATTACTTTTAAGTAAAAAATTTCTGCTTCAAAAATCTTTACCAGGAATTTTGATTCCTTGCCAGTATCACGATTCAGAGCTTGAAATGAATACCACAAATATTCCTTTCAAAGTACTTCATACACTAATAGAAAGAAATTTCATGGGGAAAGTTCACTTAGTGAATTTGCATATTCGTGTTAGCTCCCTTCATCATCTTTCCCTTGATGAGATGACTGAATAATTTATATAGTCAGGAGGTTATACCACCAGTTCCTTTTCTCAACAGGATTGGACAAAAACTGAAGCATGTGAAGGTCAACATTTACTCATGTCATCATCTATTGTGACAGTAACACGAATCTGACGTACAGACGTGTCGAATAATACCTGTGACAGGTGGAGAAGCATTCATTCTAGGCATTTCACAACATTCACATTTATTCAGAGCTGGATGATTCAGAAATGTACAAGCTGAGCAATTCCATGGCTCCCCATCACCATCCGAGTCCTGCAGGGGCTGAGGGGGCGGGGCTGGAGGGACCAAGGCTGTGGTAGGAGCAGTGATTGGCGTCCGTGGCGGGATAGGAGGTGGAGCTGAAACAGACAATGTTGAGGTCATACAAAATTCACAAACTTAATATACCAATGGAAGAACCTTTCCACATGTAAATGAGCACACAAAAGCCTATTTATGATAGGGTTTCAAATACAGTGGTTTTGACATGAAATCAGTAGATCATTTTCTCATTGAAGAAAGATTATGGAGTAGCTTTTTAAAAAGTTGTGTATTAATGAAACATCTCTGACCAATATGTATAAAAATTAATGCCACAACCATGGTAAATCCACAGCGTTCGTGTTGTAGGTGTACGAAAGTGAAATTGACAAGATATCAATGTTTATATATCCAGCTATGGCCAGTTACTGTTTTAATCTGTAACCTTAAAAATATCACGACCGGTCACAGTAACTCAGTGGTTTGAACGTTTGCTTCATAACCGGGAGGTCGTGAGTTTGAGTCCCGCTTGTGCCATGGCCACGTCAAACCCAAGACGTAAAAATAGGTAGTGATTGCTCCTTCGCCAAATGCTCAGCATTTTGAGGTGAGAATCATAGGTCTTTCGGATATGACCTTAAAAATGGAGGTTCCGTGTCACAATAGGCATTGGCACATTAACGACCCCTCACTGCTACAGCCCGAGTGCTAAGCATAGGTCTAAATTTGTGGTACTTCACCTACAGCAGGTGATTTCTCAATATGAGTGAAAAATTCTCGATGGGATGTAAAACAAACAAACAATCAATCAATCAAAGACATCACATTTAAGTTATATTACAGATACTTCTGAAAGTAGACATTAAACTATACATAAGGGCTCCAAATACACTACAGATAAAACAAAAATTCTACATGCAAGGCAGGGTTAGGGCATTGAATACTAAGGTTTAAAGTGTGGGGGGTGGGGGGGATGATGATAAGGGTACGAATTTGATGTTGTTTTGAGCTTACTTTCTCGTGAGGGGGTCTGAGGGGGCGGTCTGGAATAGATGGATCCTTGGGGACCAGTGTTCATATTCTTAAAAAAATTCTGTTGTTCTATAGGATCTAACACACCAAGTGGAGCTAAAAAATAAAACAAGAAAACTCGTAAAAATTCTGTTGTTCTATACGACCCAACACACATAGCGGAACTGAAAAATAAAACAAGAAAACTTGTGTGTAATGTTATGAGCTTTATTTACTCTGACAGTTTCTTTATTAGTTTCACTTACTTTGACCGTTGTTATACATGTCAATCTCCCTCGTCATCACCTGAATGTCTGCCTGAAGACGTCGATTTATCTCCCTTAACCGGGTAACATCCTCCAGCTGAAATAAACACAAGGAAATTTAACATCTTTCTGTCAGCAAATAAATACCACTTCACAATAACTGCGAATTCATTATAACTGTGTTCCCTATAACTGTGTTTTACTATACATACAAATACACACTTTTTCCATCTTTTCAGACCACAATTAAAAGATTTCCACACACTGAACACAATGTAAAAGCACAAAAACTTTGGTATGAAAAAAAATAGTTCTTTTTTCAGCAGATAATGATAGAAAAAATGACATGTGAATCTTAATTACACTACACAAACAATCTTATATAAACTTCTCTAAGAGTTTTATTTATACTTTTCTAAGAATACTAATTACACTTTTCATAACTAAGAATTCTAATTCATGTTGCAAGACAGGATAATTGTTTTAAAACATTACATACAGGTTTCTGGTTGTAGATACCTGATCAAGAACTCTAAATCAGGTCATCAGATAATTGTTGTAAAACATTATGTATAGGTTGCTAATTGTTGTAAAATATTACGTACAGATTGCTAATTGTTGTAAAATATTACATACAGGTTGCTAATTGTTGTAAAACACAACGTACAAGTTGCTGATTGTTGTAAAACATTACGTACAGGTTGCTGATTGTTGTAAAATATTATGTACAGGTTGCTAACTGTTGTAAAATATTACGTACAGGTTGCTAATTGTTGTAAAATATTATGTACAGGTTGCTAATTGTTGTAAAACATTATGTATAGGTTGCTAATTGTTGTAAAACATTACCTACAGGTTGCTAATTGTTGTAAAATATTACGTACAGGTTGCTGGTTGTAGTAACTTTTGTTTTTCTTCCTCTCCAGCATGTTATTCTCCATCTGTTTGACTTCTGACCTCGTTTTCATCAATTTGCGAAGTTCTGATTCCAAGTCCTGCTTAAGATTCTCCATTTTCTCTCTTTGAAATTTCAAAAGTGCTACAAAAATTTCAAAATACATTGAATCTCTTAAGTATATACATGAATGTAGGAATATGCATTGCCTGTTATGACCTTGACATTTAAAGTAGATGGAAGTGATGTCACAGAGAGGTTCTAACCACACTGTCATTCCGTAATTCATTTTTTTTTTGAAAATATTAAAACTATGGGCAAAAAATTTAAAAAAAAAAAAAAAAAAAAGCAAAAAAAAAAAAGCATGATTCCTATTACATGTTTTTCAGAAATAGCACCCAAAAGGTTTGTAACTCTAGTGGATATTTGATGATAAATGAAAAACATGCCTGATACTATGATACTGAAATATGGATGTGTAATGTTACTCAATACTAAAGTACCAAGTTTGTACCGTCTGTACTTTTTGACATCTTTTAAAAATTCCTAGCATCATCAATATTTTGGGGGAGAACCATGGGAATTTAATTTAACTACAATAATTGGATCCTCATCTTTAGAAAATTTTGGTCTGGTATCGAAAAATAGGGTAGGTCAGGACACCAGAACTACACAATTATTTTTTTACGCTTAACTTTCATAGTTTTCTCTTACCTCTCGTATAATCAGCCTCCTCTTGTCCACCTCCTGACGATCTCCTCGTTCTGTCTACTCTGGTGGGCTCCGTCACTCCTCCAATACTAACAGGAGGAAATATCACATGAGGGTTTGCCAAGTGTCTTTCCTCTATATCTATAGGGGGAGTAGGATTAGATCTACGGTCACTCTCCGAGCTAGGAGTCCTTCTATATATTGAGGTATGCCCAGGAATAACACACCGGTTACCATGATTTGAGAGATATGGGTGTCCGAACATTTGCTCTGATTCACTAGCACCACCACTCACCTGATACAACGGATACGAAGGTGGATTGACGGCACCACCTAAATTTAGTACAGGCTCTCCATATTTGATATTCAGATATTGACCATTCATGTGAGCTGTACTTTCTGATGGCAAATAAGGGTTAAAATGAGGCGAACCAGGGTTATTTAATTCTGTTTCATCCATTCTTACATATATGGGAGATCGGTGAGGGAAATTTGCACTTTGTTGATTGCTAAGTGCCCCAGAAACTGGATCCACCTGGGGAACAGGAGGATATGTTGGGGGCAAGTTAGAGTCACTCGGCGATTGATGTAAGCCATAGTCTCCGGCAGTATTATGTGTTCTATCTGGCGTAGCTGGGGCTGGCTGAAGGAAAATTGTCTTTTGTGAAGAATGCTTTTCCTGCTGGGGGGTTGGTGGCGAGTTATTAAACTGCTTTGAAGGTGGTGCAAACTGAAGAGCTACACCATGAGAGTCATTTTGTGAAGTTGGCACAGGGGGCACCGGTCGACGTGCCTTTAGGTTTTGGCGGTCCAAACTGTTGTATCCGGGTGTTGAATTATAATTATTCACATTCCCAGTATTTGATCTCCCCCATGTTTGGTAGGGGTTTTGTGGTCTCTGATACCCAGTCACATTATGTCTGTACTGGTCTTGCTGTGACACTCGTGGACTTATCTGAATTTCAATGCACTGAGGTGAAGGCCGTGAAATAATAGCAGGTGGCGGGGCTTGCGGACCACTAGGCATGTGGTGTATCTGAATCTGCCTCTGGGGCGATGGACTTGAAGATGGTGGATTCGGCACCTGAGGGTAATTGTGTCCCATGGGAATACGACCCCCATACATATCACACGGAATAGTTGGAATATTCCTAGATGGTTGAACAAACTGTTCCAAATTACCAGTTTGAAAAGACTGAGGCCTTACCGCCTCGCCTGAATAACCTGGGTAAGTTTTGCCTCCGTTAGGGTTTGTGTACGGAACAGATGAAGAACTAGACATGCTACAAGTACTTGTGCTACTGACACCACTAGATCCGGAATCACTTCTCTTCCGGCTCTCCGAAGCTGGACCTAACTGGATCTCTTGGTACGAGGTGTGAGTTGGAGTTGGCCCAAATAAATAATTGTCATTTTCACCATCCAGGACTTCTATACATTTGGCTCTGTCATTTTTATGCTGAAATTGGAGGTGACACATCATAAACAAAAATATTCATTTCTGATGTTCATATAACAGTACTTATGACATCATGAAATAACAAATCTTAATTGTATCAACTGATGGACATCAATACCTGTAGTTTTAAAATAAAGAAGACCCTCCCCCCCCAAAAAAAATTCAAGATTATCAAAGGTCGAAATTATTCTGTTACTGTGAACTTGAACTAACAGCAATGGAAGAACATGTGTTGCCTGGTACGACCTTGACATTGCACATAACCCCTTCTACTAACATAATGACATAGAAGCTTTAACCACTTGTTGAAGGTCCAACTCCACAAGGGAAGACAGACAATTTCAAATTCACATGTAGACCGATTGGTAGACACTAGAGTGGTTGGTTGTTATAGATATATAAAGTTATAGAAGGGAAACCATACACGGCACAAGAGTTAGTCAATTCAATATATCTATCAATTCAGAATCAAAACAGCACACAATTAAGATTTCTTTATTTTTAACTATATATAGTTTGTTTTTCTTGATCTTTTCTGTATTTATATCTATTTACTGATTAAAATTCAAATACCTGTGAAGAAATAGATATGAATGAATTGATTTAGTAAAATACAAGATAATCAATTTCAAATAGTTTTTTTTTCATTTCTTAATTTAAGTTGGGGCAAGTAAATTTGGCATTTCTACCTGTCCTTGGGTAAGTACTTCAAAACTCTCTTTCTCTTCCCCTGCCGGTCCGTTAGACAGAGTTGTGAACATTCAACACAATATCACTGCACATTAACTGTATCTCATTAGAACCACATAATAATAATAGGCGTTGATCAATATACAGAGAATCGCTAAATATCACAATGTTATTGTGATTTGGCTATCAATGCAGACACACACACACACACATATGTATATATATATATATATATATATATATATATATATATATATATATATATATATGTGTGTGTGTGTGTGTGTGTATAGATAGAGCGGTTTTCTGTAGATTGATATATATATATATATTTTTCCCTGACACTTGAATGTGCAGCAATCTGGAGGCAGCATGTTATTTGGGGATGCAGAGAACTTAAAAATGCAGGTCCAAATGTGTTCTCAAAATTCCTGCGAAACTTAATATAAATCATTGTAGTATTTAAAACTGCCAACACCGGAATTGGTGGACTGATATCAAAACTCCTTAGCTATTAACTGGGTTGTGTGTGGTCATGATTACAACAAATGCTTTTGGCTCAATGCTCAGGATTCAATAAATTCAATGTTGAATGACACTAAATGGTCAGGATTCAATAAATTCAATGTTAAATGACAATAAATGGTTATTACTGTGACATCTGTTATGCAGTAATGGGTTTTTTTTCTGGTGATTCATTGATTTTATTTAACTCGTAAAATACAATCACACTAAAATATATACTGTCAAAATCATTGTAAAAAAAAAAAAAAAATAAAAATGGTGACGTTTCTTAAATTTCTCTCCCACTTATTGTTCAAAAAGTAATCCATATATCTGTTTAGGCAATACGTACCACACATTGTTATTCTACTTCATAAGATGTATCAATATTGTCTCGCAAATACACATCACATATTAGGATTCCACTTTGTAATATGTATCTTATCAAAAAATATTTTTGAATACCCAGCCCTACATAAAAGCATTCTTAAAAGAAGACGAAACGTATACACATTTTTATTTAAATCCTTGATATGTGGGTTTTTTTTTAATCCATAAAATAAAGAGATTCATGCACCGCGACCTCCGCAAAACTTGTAAAGCTTTAGAGCCCCAGCCAGCAAGTTAGTTCAGTTACGATTTAAATACGAGTTAAATATGACAAATTCAACTTTTAACTTTGAACTATGACCTTGACCTGGCATGTAGGTTTCATCTTCCAGTTTACCCAGTTTGAAGTCTCTGCCTTATATATTCCAAACGTTATTACGAACTTTTCAAGATTAATGTCTTAACAAACAAACAAACAGACAGACAGATAGACCATAGCCGTATACGTCTCTGATCTTCTGAGTTCTGGCTGCATGTCAATTACAAGTTAGACACTGCTAGGGAAGATCTCACCTGTTGCATCTTACTTGTAACAACATAATCAGGAATTTCTGGGTACTTCTTCTTCAGCTCTTGAAACAACGTTACATTGATGTTAGGTTCAATGGTTGCCATCTCTTAGAGCAGGCATCTGTCACACCTTGACAAAATATAAAAGTTAATCTACATTTGAATCGATGCATTCTAGCGCTTTTCAATTATGCAAGTGAATGTTCCTGGAATTGAGATACATATGTATTATAAATCTGAGCTACTGATATTTATAAGGAACACAGTGTGTGTGTGTGTTCTCTTTATCAGTGTTCTCTTTTCAACATGTTCAACACACGTATCAACTCTTCATGCAAATCACGTCCCTTGTCTGCTGTTTTGCTTTAAAAGTCTTATTTCCCTTCACTAATCTTCTGATCTGTAGTTTTGACATTTGATATCTTCCCATCAACTGCAGTCAACTACAATTATGCCTCAAAGTGGGGCAACTCATAAACTAATAAGAAATCTGAGCAATTCGCGGTAGTAACCTCTTTCATCTGGTAGAGTATAGAAGGAAAACTTGTTTTTACCCATGGCTGACCCTGCAAAGGGACGTAACTCGCAATGAAGTGTTGATATATGCATTTTCCTCCAGGCCCAACCAAACAATTTACTGAAGATGTATAAAATCTGAACATTTCTCCACCTAATAGTCAACTCAGCTGAGCATTTCTCCACCTAGTCAACTCAGATTAGATGTAAGAAGATCTACAATGTTTAGGATGCATCTTAAGCTATTGCTACCAAGTCTCTTGGAAATATTCTGCAACTCTTATATATATATGTGTGTGTGTTGTGTGTGTATGTGTGTGTATATGTGTGTGTATGTGTGTGTGTTGTGTGTGTGTGTGTGTATGTGTGAATTTAAAACCTCAACTTCTAAAGAACTTGACCATTACTGTATTCTTGAAATGTGATGTGAAAAAGTTTGAAAGGACTTAAAACAACAAACAAATCCACAGTTTTAATCTCTTTTGGTATAAGGAAGCACACTCACTTCCATCACACTCTTTTATTTCTGCATATTTCACAAACATTCATCTTGGTGCTTGCTAGCTGACTAGCATTTCAATATTAATTTAAACTTCATACTTCAGTTTTAAGGTCATCCTGTAACAACAGTTTTGAAGTTATCCTGTAATGACAGTTTTGAGATTATTCTGGAATAATAGTTTCGAGATTATCCTGTAATAAGTTTTGAAGTTATCCTGCAATAACACTTTTGAAGTTGTCCTGTAATAACAGTTATGAAGTTATCCTGTTATATCCTGTTAAGATTCTCTAGTCTTCGTGTCTTTTGATTTATTGCAGTAAATACTCTGATGTTTTTCCACATGTAAATAGATATTATCAGCACGGGTGAAATTTCAGCTATTTTTAAACATCAAGCCTAGGGTCTTCTTCAAGTACAATATGATACTTAACTGGGCTGGAAACTAACTTTTTTTTAATGTCACCAGTCTAGCCAGACTGTATGGGGTATAATTCAACCAGTCCGCAGAAAAATTCATTAGTCCTGGGTTTTCCAAAAACATATTCAACATATTTAATTAATTTTCTTAAAATAATGGGATTCTAATTCAATATATACCTCAGACAGTTTTGTATTACTTTTCTGAGATTTAAATTTAGTAATGTGGTTAGACTGATGACTACAGAGGCATGCCAAATCTGAGTGTAAGATTCAGTAAATAGGTTTCTAAAATGATGTTTCCAAAAATTGACTATTCCCACCCGACTGACTAAAACAAATGTCAGGTTAGTCCAGTAGACTTTCAACCAGTCACAGACTGATGGGTATAAAATGATAATTTCGAGCCCTGCTTACTATTATAGAAAGCATGAACTTACAATTTTTGAGCTTAGATTAAGAACTCTGGTATAAAGTTCCATGTCGTATAGTGTTCATTATAGGGGAATGATACATGTATTGAAATTTAAGCAATCTACTTTCATTTTTGTAATGCAATATTGGTTTTTATTCTTTTTATTGAATAAACAAGGTTGCCGTTAATTTATGCCATATGACATCCCAGGATTGACGTCGTAATGCATTTGAGTCCTTCCCATTTCCAGTTTTGTAGCTCAATGTCAAAAAAATGCATATATTTTAAATAATTGTTTCTCAAATTACATCAAATCTGTTTTCAAAATTAAATTATAAAGAACAAAGTAAATTTTACTTATTTTATGCAATGTCAAGTAATGTGGAACAATTTACCCAAAATAATGTGATTTATAACAGAGCTCTTTTTGGTTACAGAAAAAAAAAATTCTGATAGCAAAATCCTGAATACCAAGAATTCAAGTTTAAGTGCAATGTTTACACAACATTTATAATCTGCACAACAACCTGTTCAAAAAGACCAAGGTCTGTTTTAGTGCACATATATTTACCTTGGACTAGAATGCTGGTCTGTCACTGGATAAAATGTGCCAAATGACTGTCAGATATATTTATAATACACACAGTCAATTACAAAAATATAAAGTAATGGCAATATGGCAGACACTACCAAAATATATAACAGATTTGTAAGAATTCATAAATTGTGTGTTGTGGCATTGTTCTCAACAAAACAATACAGCTATTTGATTTGTAACTAACCATCAAAGCACCTACAGAAATATATTGACTTCATCTGCCCAATTTATTTTTTTCAGTCAGTCACAAACCTACTAACTATAAGTATCACATGATTTGATAATGACATATTTGAAGTACACCTGTCACAAAATGCAGCCGACCCACAGATGCACTAGGAATTGGTACTTTTTTAAAAAATTATTTTTAAATGCAACTGAGGAAAAGGGGAAGACGATATTTACAGTGAAATTAAACATGATTTTCTAGAGGCACTGAGAGAAATTGGATGAGTGGGGAGAGAGAGAGAGAGGGGGGGGGGGGGGGGGGGGGGGGGGAAGGGTGGTTGTTGTTGTTACATAAATTGAAGCATACCAAAATAATCTTGAAAGAATTAAAACTTTTACTGAATTAAGAGAAAAAAAAATGTACATAAACATTCGCACTCATATAGGTCTCATGCATAGTGTGCGAAAGTGGACAAGGAATCTCAGATTTTAATGCTAAGCACTATGTGTACACTTCTTAAGAAGAATTTATGTCAATACACACAATATTAGTTTTACTGACACATATACATAAATTTTAAATGGAAGAACAGGGAAAAACTGATTTAAAAAATTTATAAACTAATTTGCTATACATATGTACATATCAATCATAACAGGGATACAATGCATTTTATCATCTTTTCTGAAATTCAATCAGTGTTCATTACAAAGTCACACCCT